>WIPJ01003257.1:0-17717 GCA_018155075.1 Cassiopea andromeda | reverse complement strand
CCCTCTCAACTAAGCTACCATCTGCGGACTTAAAAAGATGATTTGTTGCAATTTCGCTATTAAAACCCCTCTCAGTTCCAACAAATTTTAAACAACGTATGTTTTAAGCAACAAAATGGCTGTAACGAAATGGGCTGACGCGTTAATAAATTACTTTCCGAGGTTCTCCTATCATTTGTGCATCCCTTCAAAACCGTCAGCTTGGACTAACTGCCTTGTCGTAACCTTAGCGACTCCCCTGTACGATGGCTCTTATCAAATTAATGCTAGAAATTCCAGTTATGTATTCAATTTTACATGAAGAAAGACATTGCTACTTCGATTATAACTGGGTTGCCATGCAACGGGGCATATACACAGGGAGAAAAACAATGCTAATCGGTCAACGTAGGTAATTAGGAAAGATATTGTGAAAGATGCTAGCACAATGATTATCTATCTCGAAGAATTCTTTGTAATGGATTAGTGGTTATACGTCGAACATTAGAAGCTGTTCTGTCGTGTTGGTGATCAGTACATCAACGTACAGTCACAATCATTCAGCACATAGCAACTGTTTTCATAATATTTAGGCCCCGTTTATACGGCTATGGATCATTTCTTGATCCGTACCACAAATGGTTCAGATTGGCCTTCCGTCTACACTACTCCTAGCAATCCGCAACAAAAACTGGTACGGCTCACCGTATCATTTTTGATCCTTTCAGCAGAAGGATCAAGAATGATCCGGACTACATACAACTGGCACTTCAAGGACCCGTCTTCACAGCAATGGATCACTTTTTCATCCGTACCACAAGTTATCCGTAGCAGTGCAAACAGGGCCTTAAACTACAACGGAACGAGAACATAATAAAAGTGAGAATGCCCAGGTGTGACGTGCTGATCTATACAACCTTTTGCCAGTACACACCCACATCCAATGTTCACAGCATGGCAAGTGTAAAAGACACAAACGGGGTACTCAACTGCCTGGTCCCACATTACCTAAGCATTACCGTTAAAGAACAATGTATCTGCTTTTTAACGCCCATAAACCAAATAATAAGAGGGAGAGTAATCGAGTACTTAGTCTACGAGGACATTGCTATCAGGGGGCGGTGAAAGCCGCCATAACTGAGGAATTTTAGTGGGCCGTGTCCATTAAGAACAGGGTTTTTTAAAGAAAAATTTAAAACTTCACATAAAATTCAACGATGTCGTGTTTAAGAATCAAATTCTGGTTGCATATGGGATTGAACTGCCGGCTTTACGAAGCCACCTAAATTGTAGCTACCCTTATAGTGAAAATAGGTAGCTACTGTCTTTCACAATTCCATTTCTGGTTGTGCTTGGCCTATCATTTCATAACTAAATCTATCGTTTTTACCGCTATTTACTTTCCTAAACCCTTGAGCAGCTAAATTATACACTTTTGACTTGCGCAGTTTTTTCACTAGAGCTGCACAAATTTTTCTAGAACTACACATTGTGTGTGGAACTGCAAGTTAGAAATCCCCTGATTAAGAACCACTCCCTTCTGTACCATGGCATATATCTGCATTTATGCTCGAATCTGGGCGAATTGGACAATAAATCCTAGATAAACTGGGGGCATGTCTCCCTTGCCCCTTCGTGGCGCGATGTAGGGACCGGGGAAAGGTTGAACTTGATGTTTTTAATGATCGCAAACATATTCATGACTGACTTCATCTTCTGAAATTAATTCGTTGGGGTTTACATCAGCCCTTCCATCCTACAAGACGGCATACGACAAGCATTGTTCGATTCGATTATATTCGAAAATTTGGAGAGTTAAATAGAAAGGATTCTCATAAGATGGATTCATATAAAAATAGATCAAGTTACAGAATAAATAGTTTAGTAGATTCCAAGGTAAACTACCACTAAATAGCATTTATATTTCAAGGGAAGGGCACAATCGGTCAAAATATTTTCACAATGCTAATTATGTATGGGAGTTAGCACAAGTCATTACGAGTACGTCACAAATGTAGGCCCTTGTGAACTAACATGTTGAGAATTTGCGATCAGCACGATAAGAATGTACTGCGGTTTTAGGTGGATTCTAACGTCGTTGGTCATAGATGGTGTTACATCTACCATTCTGCTTACTGAAGATGTACAGGTCTTCAATGAAGCAGCAAGTACATACACTTCACTGCGTAGAAATGCTTATTCAACACTAGACCTTTCAAAATTTAATAATACCAGCAATTATTTAAAGTTAACTGCTGTAATCCTATAAATAGAAGCTTTCAATTTGACTCTTTCTCCACACAAACAACTTTTCTATGGTACAACACAGAATTAAGCAAACAACGAATACGAAATTACGGATGGAATAACATCTTGCCTAACTGTGTAAAAAATTGGTGTGTAGACACCGGGGGAATATATGGAAATGGCAGTGCTGTAGAGAGTGATATCGTAGAAATTAGTAGTCAGGAAAATAATTAACTGTGGCAAATCAAAATTGCTAATGAAGTCAATTTCTTCACGGCTGAATGTGCCTCTTACAAGAAAAGCGAGGACACGAGAGCAAACGTTATCACCGTTAGCTATAAATGTGCAACCAAAATAAAAAATATTATGTCCATATACTCTTAAATCCATATGCTCTGGCCGTCAGAAAAGGTACTATGATACGCCAAGCTTTGATACTTGATCGTCAGATTGCACGAATCTTCGCCTAGTCCACTGTAAAATAGAGTAATGCAGAGGAAATCCTGTGTAAGGATAACCAGACCTCAATAAGAAGATTTATCAACAGTTTAAAACTACTTATCGATTTCAAGAAAAGCCTAACTGAAAGGAACTACGGCAAAATTCTTACCGTTGGCTCTGCGAGTGTCATCATACAAAGACTCAATAATCGGCGTTCTTACCGAAGATACTTTTGATCATGGTCAGCTACTCTAGAGCCAAGCCCTTCAAAAACCTAACTACACCAGGGAAGTACCAGAATTCCACGTCCATTCACCATGTATGCTCGCCATACCGCCGAGAAGGAAGTTCTTTGTTTGGAACCCATAGCGTCAGGGTTTTTATCCGGGTTGCAAACCCAAATGGGAAATTGCGCGGTTGACTGGCTCGTACAGACCGGAAACGATTCGAAATAAAAGAGGCCTCTAGCTATTAAGATTTCTGTTTCAAAAATCGTAGGGAGGTTAAGTACTTATGTGTTTCAATAGAAAATTCTATCGTATATTTCATGGTACAAACATCGAATTTACACACTTTATACGGGTAACGTTTCCCTCTCAGAATTTTCTTGATTAAAGAAGCATACATGCGAGCAAACACCGGTAAACTAACACTAGTGCTCTCACTCACTCACTCACTCACTCACTCACTCACTCACTCACTCACTCACTCACTCGCTCGCTCACTCACTCACTCATTCACTCTTTCACTCACTCATTCACTCACTCACTCACTCATTTCCTCACTCGCTCACTCCCACTCACTCATTCACCCACACCCTCTCTCTTCAGTAGAAATGAGATAGAACGCGATGCATGTTATTTTCCATAACTAAACTGTTCACATGTCGCTTGGCGAACTCTATGAATAAAAACAAAGACGTCTTTCCTTGAGACGGTGGTAGAAACGAATCCCTTTGCCGCTCCCGCGCAATGCAAACCACCATGTGATCACCTATTATGAACTTGTACAATTCACGAGTGCAGTCAAATTTAGATCCAAACATCTGTGTATGCGGTAACATTGGTCAAAAACAGTTCTGGATTAGAACAATGATATCTTCCAACCTAAGTGAACTTCAGTATATTTTGCCACAATCCGAACAGCTGGGGGGAAGAGTTATAGGGAAGGAGAAAGCGTGACAGATCAAATAGAGAAAGCAAGAGAGCGATAGAGAAGGTGCAAACAACGCCCAGGGGCGAAACTTAAGGGGTATGGGGGCGAGTCAGCTCCCTCAAACTAGAAAATCTGCCATTTCGCAGGGAAAAAACGGCGGTAGAATTTATTTTTGCAGGGCAACTTACTAGACCCAGGACTTTTTGATCAACTACTGCTATCAAAAAAAGGTCACATAAAATTTCCGCAGGGCAAACCTCTGACATCCCCCCCAAAATTATATCTAAAATAAAACAAGCTACGTCCCTGAACATGCCTTTTACTAGTATTCACACTGCAATAAGATTCAGACACAAAGGCAGGGAAAACAGAGCGCTGGTCTTTTGTGCGGAAGCTTTATGGAACGAGACCGACTCGTGGGCTTGCCTGAATTCTCGCTCACTGTCTACCCAGTAGCGAAAGGGTGCCTGACGGCAACCGATGATTGGGGATATAAAGGCCGCGAGGACAGTGCGGTATTTTGTAAGGGAACTTTACTACAGTGCCAAGTCCGTAAGAGAGCTCCTTTTTCATTTGTAAGGGACTGGTCATTATTGCTACTGGGGGTTGGGGCGGAAGGAACTGAGATGGAGCATGAAAATATTTACAATTACTAAGTTGGGCTGCTAAACCAGAGTCTTGAAAACGAATATTAACATTATACTATAACTAAACATGATTAATTATAACATAATTTTTTTTCTCGATTTTACCTCCGTTTCCCCCAATTCCCTGGGGCTTGGAGGGTGCCTCTGAGAGGACTTTAGTTCTGGCGCGAGTATTTAGGACCGGACGCCCTTCCTGACGTCACCATGGCCTGCGTTGGGCCTCGAACCCGGGACCACGTTGGTCTGAGTCGAGTGCATTACCGCTAGGCCACGGCTGCTCTATTAATTATACCAAAATAGTATAACTAATTTTTTTTTAATATAATATAATATAATATAATAATATAATATAATATAATATGTAATATAATATAATATAATATAATATAATATAATATAATATAATATAATATAATATATAATATAATATATAATATAATATAATAGTAATAATATAATATGTAGTATAACTAATAGCATAAGTATACCTAATAGCATAAAGTATAATATATAGTATAATTAATAGTATATGTATAACATAATAGTATAACTAATTATTAGAAATACATCGTACTGAAAAGCAAAAACAATCACCACAACTTACTACATTCATTTCTACATTTGCTTTTCAAACAACATCAATCAAAATGTAAATGAAAGTTTGAATTTTTCTTGAGATGTTGTAAGGTACAGAATACCACTTTATTCTCATCCAGAAAGTTTACTATAGGGGATGAATTCTTTTTGTAGACTTTCCAATAGGCTGTGAAATTTTCAATGGAAAATCGAATGGGAGATGACCTTTCCAGGGAAATGCTGGAATTCCTCCACCCCGGTCCCGGACATTAAAAATGACAATACTCCAACGGAGCTCGGTCTTTATGCCCGTTGATACTCACAAGCATCAAAAATAAATATCAACAAAACATTTTAGCTAGCATCATCAAATAGCAGTGGTGTGGTTACCTAGAAAAATCAAAAGGATCCCATTTTGACATAGTCAATTGGAGGCAAAAGTACTCATTTTTCCTTCACTGCTGGGGCAAGCAAAAGACTCCCCTACGTACAAGCATATACAAACTCTATCTTTAAACTAGGCAAAATAACTGGAATAATCGTAGGCCTGGTACTACAAACGCCGTGCCAATGCCGTGACGCACTTTTCTGGCACGACACTGGCACGCCTGTTCTATCCGATGTCGTGCGAGAAGAAAAACCACTGCGCTAATCAAGCCCTTGTGAAGGAGCAAAACAGCTAGGCCGAAGAAACAGTATGGCGGCACACAGCAGACCTGCACGCACTGTTCTGTTACAGCGTATGTTGATTGCCAATTGAAAGGAAAGGAAATGTTTCAAAGAGTTTTTAAATAGGAGTTTCCAAATGTTTTCAAACAGTGGAAGTGGTTTTCAAATGGGTTGTATGAGTTGAAGTGCCACTTGGTTACTGTAGTAAACTTAGACTACACTAGGACTGTTTGTATGGAATGTTTACTTCTGTGTAATACTACTTCTATTACTATTGCTCTTGCTGTTGTTGTTGGTTTGTCATGTTTCTTCTTCTCTGAACATACACTCATGAGCTAAGGGGTACATTCTTGTCTTAGTCAGTAATGCTGTTGCGAAACAGAGAAACACCGAGAGCTTCACGGCAGTTTGTCTGCAAGTCAAGGGTGTAAACCCACACATCCCTGTGAACACTAAAACCTCAAGAAACAGAGTGATCACTGCAGCCATGCCTAAATGTGATAAGCTCTTAAATCGAAACTTCAACTGAAGTTCACTCAATTTTATAGATAGCTACAGGCCCTTTTTATATGACATGCAATGCTCGACTGCTTAAAAAGATAAAAAAGTTCAATACATTCTTTTACAAGAATACCACACATTTTGCCGAGCCTCAATATTCTGAAATTTTCTGATTTTGAGCCTATAATTATTCTTAAATTATTGCTAAATACCACAGGTGCAACTTCGACTAAAACTTTACGGAATATATTCCAATCTCTGTTGATGTTTTACTACATCATAAAACTAAGCAAGAGTTTATATTTTGTATCGATAATGCAAAAGAACATCTGAAAGCAGTATTATAACTGGCATACAAAAAAAATTCTTATGTTATGATGAAGCGTGAGCCTCGCATCATTCTTATATTATTCTTAAATTTCAGCGATTCTGAGCCTCAATATTCTCGTATACTATATTCTTGTAAAAAAAGACTGTATTGGATTCTTGACACCCGAGAATGTCATAAATGCTTATATGCATAACAAATCCGACTACCTGTGTATCAAAAGTTATCTGCTATAGGGTGGCCAACAGTGAAATGAAATTCTTTTCCAGGGATTTCGAGGGGATTTTCTGCCAAATTTCTGGGGTTTTCCAGCGTATTCTTGACTATGCTTTCGAAAAATATGAATATTTTATATAGACCTTCTGCCTTTACCCATCCATCTTTCATTCTGTGTTTTACTTGAAATTTTGTGTCCGTTGTTGGAAAAAGAGGCTGCTTACCATACGACAAATAATAGGCTGTTTTTACCCCCAATAACCTCATAGATCCTCCTCCCCTGCGTTACAGGAATAAAAAAAACAACAGCCCTGCAAGGCCAAAAATTGATGCGTGGAAAATCCGCTTCAGAACATAATTTTTCAGGGATGGGATGTAACTTCAGGGTTTTCCAGCGTATTTGTCCAGGGGCAAACAAAATACAGGGTTTTTCAGGGTCTTCCGTGGTTTCCAGGGCTTGTTGGCCACCTTGTCCTAGCCCCAAACAGTCTATCCAAAGCCTAATAGAAGGGAAGAGCTAAATTAATTTTTAGATTCTAAAATCCAATGTCAGCGCAGTTAATGCATTGCATGTTTAAATTCATAAAAATAGTATACTCCGGATAATATGGCATCGACAAATCCAGATTTGCAGATAATCCGGATTTTTTATCCATACTCCCAACTCTCTACGTACTAAACTATACTGATTTTTGGAGAGGTGACTCCGCTTTATGCGGACAAATAGCAGCATATTGAAATCGTTACCTGGTTCAACCTAAAGCTGTACCAAAACAATGTGAGTATGACATTGTTTAAGAACTTAACTCGTACTGACACACTTTGCTTGCTATAGGGCAAATAGTTTACTACATTCATGTCCTGCGTACCCTTTCACGGCAATTTAGTTCGCTAAATTAGGAAACTTTTAAGAAAACTTTTAGAACTAACATGTAG
Source organism: Cassiopea andromeda (assembly GCA_018155075.1). Lineage (NCBI taxonomy): Eukaryota > Metazoa > Cnidaria > Scyphozoa > Rhizostomeae > Cassiopeidae > Cassiopea > Cassiopea andromeda. Next base: position 10,022 of record WIPJ01003257.1, on the reverse strand, counting down.
CCAAAAAGTAAGAACATTTTAGTACTAGTCTTGAGCTAGGTTTCTTATAAGAACACGTGCCCTTCAACTAGTTTCAAAAATTGACCCTCCTGTCTATCTGGAGGTCCGCTTAATCCGGATTTTTCCTTACTCCCGATCGATCCGGAATAGCCGGAGTATATTGCACTTACATTCGTACATACATTCGAAGTAAACATACATGAGCACTCATCCTTCTCTTCACTGTGTATCTACCTCGCATTTTCAATATTCTTACTGTCTCCTCTAAACAAAATCCACCATCTATTTAACTATCCAAAAGTTCTCTAGCCCCCGAGTTCTTGAGACTCCCTCCTGTAATAGGTGTCTGAGAGTACCAGAAACATGTGCGAATTTTCGTTCTCTCGCCACTGAGTTTCGCACTCCTTGTAAACAATGAATGAGAAGCATAAACCAGGCTCGGAAAATAGTGATTTGATCAATGCTATCAGTGACGGGGGAAACAATACACAATAGAAGTATTGATACAGAACAAGCAATCTTTTGTTCAATATTAGACCTCTGCGCTTTCTCGTTTTTATTTCACTAAGAAGCGTACTACTACGCAAAGGAGTTAGTTCTATTCAGCTAGGCTAGTGTGAAATAGTTAAATCCTGTCTCCACTGGACAGAAACCAACCCGAGCCCTATTCATGGGAGAAGGGCACATTCAACAAAAGGGGGACAGATGCATCCTACGTCTCTGGGCAGGACTCGAGCTGTGTACTGTCTCATGGGGACATAGTCCAATCATCTTTCCACCAGCTCAGATGAAAACAACCAACTTCAATTACATAATATGCATATTTCATGGAACAAGTCTATTTCAAGAAGTGCCATTAAGAACTAACATGGTCTAAGGGGCCAGCCATGATGGGGGGGGGGACTTCAAAAACACAAATGCATGAAAAACAGTTCCATAACTTTTGAGTCCCTTAAATTTGGAAAAACTAGAAAATCCACCCTAAAGAGAACTTGGGGGCATCCTCTATCTCCTACAGTGGCTCTGCTATCACTATCTGTGCAAGATAGTGCTGTGTGTAAACTATGGTCTCTCTATAACTGTAATACACGTTTTTTTTACAAGAAACCTAGCTCAAGGCCTAGTACTAAAAGTTTCTCAATTTTTGGCCACACTTTAGTTCTAGTAGAAGTTTCTAAAAAGTATCTTAACTTAGCCTAAGTTACGAACTGTGAATGCGTACGTGGAACTTGAATGTGGCAAACTATTTGTCCTACAACAAACAAAATGCGTCAGTACGAGTTAAATTCTAAACCAATGTCATATTCAAGATGTTCAGGTAAAGCTTTACGTTGAACCAAGTAACGATTTCAATATGCTGCTATTTGTTTAAAGTTTTTAGCTCTTTCCTTGTAGTTTTAAAGGCTCTTAGATTTTAGGCTCTCGAGTACTAGGTTGCTTATAAAGTGGTTTCTTATAAAAAAACGTGTATACTGTGAATGCAACGTTATTATCAACTGTAACTCCAAAAAAACATAAAATTATTAATTACACACTAAACTAAAGAATAAAGAATTATATCTACATCTACAAAGGTCTCGCCAGGCTATCAAGAAACCTAAAAAAACCGCCTTTGTGACAACTCTGGGTGAGAAGATGACTGTACAAGCATAGTACCTATGTTTACTAGCACATGCCGAAAAGTAGACAATTAATAAAATAGGACTTGACTATTGAAGATAACAACTCATTTCCACCATCATTAATTGTCATTAATATAAAGGTTTTGTTTGATTTAGAAGATAACAGAATGACCGCTCCAGATTTACCACTATTTGCGCATAGATGCTATCGAAATCCAGGAGTAAACAAGAATGGCGAGCTTGTCACGCCAGAAGTACTTGTTTACGAGATAAATATGCAAGTTACATGGACAGGCTTCGTATTGAAGCAACACGATGTTTCTGCGATGGTTATTACTGCAAAAGCCCTACGTAACCAGCGTCAATAAAAAAGAAGCAACGAAGTCATAAACCACGCCCCAGTTCTTAGATGATTCAATTGAATAACAGTTCCATTCTGCCTTGTGAGCGAACAGCAATACACGTTGCTTTTTATAAATAATAACTTTAATTTATCTGAAATCATCAGGCTATAAGCTTTTCCGATGGTAACTACTACAAAATCCTTACTTACTTAACGGCAATAATAAAGAAACAGCGGTGTCATTAGCCAAGTCAAGTTCTTAGACGATTCAATTGAATAAAAGCCCCATTCTACTTTGTCAGAGAACATCACTACGCGTTGCCTCTATACAAAATCATTTCATTCAATCTCCAAAAAAATCTAAATATACAGCTCATTTTAAAAACTACGATATTTAAAAATACTTTAGCAAAAACATCAAAATAAGACTAACGCAAGACCTAATCCAAGGGGTGAATTCTAGGGGGCGAAGTCCCTTTTAAAAATTGTTATTCGTTTTAGGGGGTTCTTAGCCTCCCTTAAAAATTTTTGTATTAATCTTGCTTTTCAAATTGTACTGATCTTGCTTTCATTGCTATTATGAATTTCCTCCCTGTTACATGGGTATTGAGATCTTTGTAGAAGTTGGCTGTATTATATCACAATTAGACTAAATCATTATGTCTCCATCTTCAAAAATATGGGCGAGACTGCAGATGGGACACACCCACTTCCTGACATTGCACCTAGAGCCCCCCTTTCAAGAATTTTTAGAAATCACCCCTACCTAAGATTAATTGTTCAATCACTTAACAAGGAGCCTACACTATGTAAAGACTATTCAACTACGAATGTTCATCACTTACGGAATAGGGACTGAGACGATACATCTGGTTTGGCGTAGCATTTACGTGCATAAAACGCGTTATTGTCGCTTTCATTCGTTTTTATAGCAAAGAAGTATAGCAACTACACAGTTTCTACTTTATAAGAAAGTCTTTTTAGCCCAGCACTGAAACTACTTCAACTTTTTCAAATCCCAGTGTCAAAACTTTCTTAACACTTCTTAGTAACTTTCATGAGTTCCAATGCATTGCGCATGCACATTAGAGAGAAGTGCAGGGCTCCATCTACACATTAAATGATGATAAATCTTAGTAAATAGCACAAGTTAAACTTCTAGAGGACAGCCAACATAACGTACATGATATCTTATACACAGATAAATCAAATTCTAAATGTACATGTACTAATAAACTTTCCTAGGTTTCATAAATTTAGTACTGAACTTTCATAGCCCTTTAAGCAGTCGAGTACTACTTTTTTGTAAATAAGAAAACATGTATCCGCACATGAAGTTCTTTCTTACCTCTGCGCTATCTTCAGGTCACAATCTTTATTTAACTAGTAGTGGTTTTTTGAGAAATTTAAGGGGGGGCAAGGGGCTGAATTTGCCGAGTATTTTAGAAGGAACACGTGTACTCGACAAATACTAGCGAACATTTGTCGATTACACGTGTTTTTCACGAGAAAATGTGCACAAGAAAGTCGAGGCTTACGCAAAAAAGGGATTTTCTTATTAAAAATCTTGTCGTTGGCTTTTGGTTTCACTAGTGCTGCCGAGAATCTGCCAATTCGATGGTACCTGGGGGGGGGCTTTGCCCCCCTTATAGCCGCTACTGATTTAACATTAATGATTGGTGAACATCTATTATTTTTATAATGTGGTCCCCAGCAATAATTAACTTGGAAGACTTAGTTTAGTTCCATATTAAGAAATTGTGTAAATCTATTGAGGTGTTGTTGCTTTTGAAATTCACCTTCGCGCGCTACACTTCCATCAGAAGTCTAGTTTTACTACGTCTCTAGCTTGGAATTTTAACTGCTATCATAGCATATACAATGCAACCCAGGTTGCTGCATTGTAAACGGTATATGTCGTAAAAATTCAATCACCATTTGCTAAGTCGTAAAACTAGTAAATATCATCTAAAATAGCAAATAAAATCACCGATAAAACCAAATGCCAGTTTGTGGCTGATGAAACATATGTGAATTGGTCATCAAGGAAGTAGCGTGACCAAACATCAAAGATTCCCCCCTCCGTGTAATAGATATCGCTTGAATTCCAGGAGCATTTTTATATCTTGTGTAGATCAAAAGTTATCGACATTAAAAGAAAAGATGGATAGCTTGTAATGTCGATAACTTTTGATCGACGCAAGATATAAAAATTGCTCCTTCTGGAAATGCGAATTGAAGCCTTCTGAACATGCTTGCAAAATATTTTTCAATTATTCAAACAGTGCCGTAACCACGGAGGGGCAAGGGGGGCTGGAGCCCCCCAACAATTTCTTGTTAAAATAAATTTCTCAGCTCCTCTGCCTCAACCATGGTGAGGCCTCCTCCGATAGTGACTTCTAAGCCCCCTCAAAATGAAAATCGTGGTTACGGCCCTGTTCAAAGCTATGTGTTATTAGCTTTTTCGAAAAGAAAGTACACTTTTTACCACCAAAACACGCTTCTCGTTGCTTTTCGAACGAATTCTCGCAACATTATGGGCAGGAATCCTTCGATGGTGATTCCTTTGTTAGCCAGTCAAGATTTGACGCCCATGCTAGTGCGAATGATTTCAATGTGCAAGTTGTCTAAAGTTTCTTACCTCGCTCCTTCTAGTTCTAAGTTGCTTAAATTTTAGGTGTCTAGTACAAGGCTACTTATAAACTATTTCTTGCTAAACAACCGTGCACGTATCCTCATGAATTTGTGAGTAACCTTCTTGGTGTTGCTAACAACTCTTATAGAAAACAATTTCCAGAGAAATCGACATGGTAAGCAACATGACTGAACATATAAAAAATATTGGCTCGCAAGTCAGCTGGCATTATCATCGTGAAATCATTTGATAATATTTTAAAGAGACAACTCATCACTACGGTACATCGTCTTAAATTCTGTCCTGCAGATTCCACCCTCATATATCACTACTTATAACTGACCAACTTTCACATTTTAGACAACCAGGCCTACGGAATGTGTTTACTAGTTGACTATTTGACTACAGCAAAAGTTACTAACAATCTAGCGCATGGACGCCTACACTAGGGGGCAGCTGCCCCCTCTGCCTTCGCCAAGAACTGCCCTTCATACTGAGCTCTTTCCATTTCTCCTATCTTCTGAAGGGGTATTTTCCGGCATTATAGACGGTTTGGTTCAAGAAAATTCTTTGGGGGGAAGCCCCCACACACCTAAGTTTCCGTTGTATTGCTAGGAGACTAATATACCAAGCATCGTTCTTCTGGGAAAGAGTTTGAATACCAAAATCTAACCTTGTGGAGGACATACATATACATAGATGTGCCCTCAGAGGAAGCTTTGACGTCCTGCCCTAGTTTTGCGCAGGCATCACCTGATCTAGGGAGTTGTTAAAGTTGGAGAGATATTATAATCAACAAGATTGAGACAGTTAACACTGAAACTCGTGAGGTCACGTGCTACATATACAGCGCTTGTGCCAACTGTGTGTCAAATGAGCTCTCTTATTTGTCATACAATTCGTGCAATTTTCCTTGGCTAACGTGAATACTTCATATATTACCCTAATTTATTCCACAATGCTATGCATTTTCCGTGAATAAGCACCAAAAACTCGTATCCAAGTACTACGAAAAAAAATAACATAGGAGAAGCAGATCCACCCTCTTATACTATCTATAAATTGTTAGAAAAACGTAAGTATCAATATTGTCATTTATCGTGTAAAAACATTAACTGGGATCCACAAAAGCTCAACATAACCAAACTCTGGTTTATTCTAAACAATACACATATTTCTAGGCATTGCAAATGTTCAATGATTTTCCCCGAATGCTGGCAATTTCCTCAAAACTTTCACTGACTCGTTGAGGATACCGAGGGCTGCCCTTACTGTTAAAGCCTACTGTTACGACGTTGAAGCTTATGCAGCCAATCAGGGGTACTTCAACGCTGGTTATAATAGGAGGCTGTCCCCATATCTCCTAGTTACCTTCCAAGATTCACGCCCTTTTAAACTCCTCTCCCTTGGTACCACCCTGTTTTACTCCTCCGAAAATGCGACCCCCGCTACGCCACTGGGTGCGAAGCAAGGGGGTTGAGGGCTGTGCTCTTTCCCGACAAGATGGAGGAGGTGTAGGGGCCGTACCCTTAGGAAGCATTTTGTCATCTTGCTTTTTACTGCCAAATCTTGCTTCTAATCAGTGGTGGTAATTTTCATAGCAAAATGGTAAACACTTCAATGATGATATGAAGGGGCGTCGCCAGCCATTGCAGACTAGGGAAACTTTGGGGCAACACCCTAAAACGACAAGGAGATTTGATTGCGATGCAAATTACATCATCTTGCTAGAAATCCCTCGCTCCCATCTAATATGTTCTCGGCGAATTTGGACAAATAAGAATAATGATCTTTGCGAGAAGTGGGGAACATGTCCCCCCTTCTCCCCCACCTCCGTGGCACACCCACTAATAGTATGTGTTGCACGCGCTAGAAAAGCCATCATTAGTCCAGCTATGTTTACCAACAAAATATGAGGTTGGCAGTCAACTTGAAAAGTACTCCTGCTAATAAATTCTCCACAAACCTTAATGTAAAAACAAATATTATTGTCACGTGATAAAAGCTGTGGGTGGACACATTGGTTATGTTTTACTGCACTTTGTTGGTGCTAACGAATAATCCAATAACGTAAATCTTCAAATGGATCAAATGACCATAGTTGACTACTGTGCTAAACTGCTTTACGGGCCGGGCCTTAACGTACCCGTTTTCTTTTTTAAGAGGCCTTGCCCAAAACATCAAAAGTCAAAGTTCTTTCCCGCGCCCAATGGCGCATAGGGCGGCGCCTATCTCCTTTTCTATAGCCCCAGGCCACGCGTCTGCAAATGCTGTGAAAGCTACAGCGGGGGGTTGGTCCATTGGTAGCTCCGCGAGTTTAACTTTCCCACTCCATTCTCATATGTCGAGCGACAGACGAGAAGGCAGTGAGTGAGTACCATTTTTAGTCTTTGGTATGACTCGGTCGGGGCTCGAACCCACGACCTACCGGTTGTGAGGCAGACGCTATACCACTGGGCCATCACTCCGGTAATATGGCCCAAAGCATAGTACTAAAAAAATCCTTAGCTTTTGGCCATATTTTGATACCAAAAGTTTCTTACTTTAACAAACTAAATTGCAGTGAAAACTCAAGCAAAACGTGAATGTAGCAAACTATCCGTATTGTAACAAAACAAAATGCAAAAGTGTGATATTAAAACAAGGTCATGTTCACACTTTTTGGTACAGCTTTACGTTGAACCAGGTAACGATTTGAATGTGCTATTAGTCTAAAGTTTCTTAGCTCTTCCCTTGTAGTTCCAAAAGCTTCTTAAACTCTATGGGGTCTGGTACTAGGTTAGTTAGAAACTGGCTTCTTAAGAAAAAACGTGTAAGTGTAAATTTGACTCACTTTGTACAGCTGTAACTCGAAACTGTGTAACTATAATTGTGCAATCTTAGTTTATCATTCCCGCGCGCGTCAGTTTTTCCTCTCGCGTCAATTTCTATTTTATTTTCTAAATTCTTTCTTTTCATGTTTGTCTTGATAAATATTGCATAATTGGGAATTAATAATATTGCACTCGCAATTAGACGTTGTTTTTGTGTCAGTCCCATGGCTGCATTCATTGTTCTCAGCTGTCAATCAACAAAGAAGTCAAAGCATGAACAAGCACACTTTTTCTACCTTCTACGAGGGCGCATAACATCCTTATAACGGTATGTTACCTGCCCTTTTTCCTTTGCCATTTTCTGAGTGCTTCCTACATCCCTGGTTTTTGCTGTACCCTCAACGCCGAAGGCAGGGAGAAAATAGAAATAAAATAAGACAGTAAGCGGGAATCAAACTGTAAAAGAGTACCCAATCATTCCTACAAGTGCAGCGCAAGATTAATCTGCAACAATTTTATATAAGCTCCAAGGTAATCTGGTGTTTGGCAAACGCAGCCCAATTTCAATACAATTGACTGTCGAATCGTTTTCCCAGAATGAAACATAATATTAACAGCAATAAAAACGCCTTATTAAACAATAAATCATCCCTATGAACTGCTATGACCGACTTCTTAATAAGAAAGAAGTAAAACTCGGGGTCTCAAGGAACTTGGTAACATTAGGGCCCCAGGCGCGCAACTAGGGGTTGTCCTGGGGGTCTAGCCCCCGCCCTTATCAGAAAAAGAAAGAAAGTCCCCTTTTTTGAAGTGCCCCTCTATTCAAAAATGGTGTTTCCCAAACATGGAAAGGCGTGGTACCTATTTTTCTTTCTCTACCGTGACAAGATATAGCAATAAGCATCATTCGTCTTCAGAAAAACGATATCAGCAAAACCTCCCACAATATTTCCTCCATTTATGAATCTGAAAAACCGTATCCGAAGGCTATATCTTCTTTAGAAGTTTTAGCGTGCTCTTTCGTCGCGGAGTGCACCTGATCCCTATCTAAATGTTGCTCTCAATAATACAAAAAGTCTATCTCTTGAAAATCTGAGGAAACCTTCTAGGGGCTCAGAAGTTCGGGGCCCTCTGAGTTGTTCCAAACCCAACCTACTGTTGTTATCGGTGTCACAGTGCCCATTTGGTGTATTGGTCCAGTATGTTGCAGCCAAGTTTATGTATGACTTAGCCGAATCTGTTTAAGAGAGTTGATTGAAGTTCGAGCTACGATAAAGATGTTGTCATTTATGTGTCTATCTTCGAAGGTCCAGCCTAGCTTAAACACTACGTAGGTTAGGCACTGCGGATGTCCCTTTAGAAGTTCATTAAAGCTCAGGAAAAGGAACAGTTATTGACTCTACCACAAAAATGTGCCCGCATAGTCGTTCTAGGGCAATTATAGCCTGGTGCAAGTCATGTATCACAAATAACAACTACAGCGGTTGACAGTAATTTGCAATGGGGCGTTAACACAAGCATTCCTATTGTAACATTCCTTCCTCAAAAACTGACATAAGTAAGCAGAACCTTCCTCCGGTTCACAACTTTGTCGCCGTGACTTTTTCCGGATTCTGACAATTCCTTTTTATCCGGGATAAAGCAACTTTTACAAATAAGTAAAGGGAAACGTCAATATTACATTGTCTGAAAAACTGCCTCGCGGGCAATTCCAGGTAACCATTTGATAATATTTCCGGTTCGCTGGGAACTACTAGCCTCATATAATCCTCATATAGATTTCGACAGCGATGTAAAGGAAAGAAATAAAATGCTGAGCTTAACTTAAGCTAACAGACTAATTTGTCATAGATCTCTTGTTTGTGTTTCATGAAACGAACTTTCTTGAGCTAAAGAGTCATCACCAGTAGCTCTTGAGAAACACAACTCAAGCGACCAGTCGTGTCTGCAGGAGATCCTACAGCAATATTTGTATAACCTTTTGTGTTCTATATAAAATAATAAAATAGCTTCTTAATTTTGGTAACATTTTAGTCCATCCTATTTCGTGTAGTCGTTGCAAAATCTTTAGTGAGAAAAAATGTGAGATAGTGAGAAAAAATGAGAAAAATGTTATTGGAATAGATTAGTTACGTCAGAACGTGGGGCTGCACATGCATTCATGTAAAAGGGGCAGTTATGTGTGACGAAAAGGGGCAATTTACATACAAGTTTGTAACAAGTGGGGAGGCCCTCCTGTGCCCCCTGAGAAGTACAACAATATAACATTTGGGGTCAATCAAAAATTAAACTACTAAAGTAGGTTCTCATATTCTTTCACATATAAGGGACTACACGTTTCTTTTCATGAGAAACCAGCATAGTGGACAAATCTTGATTGGCTGTTGGTTAACTCCTCAATTGGGGAATCTTCTCGGCTTTGACCACAAAGCTTGGGAAACCAGCCTATAATCAATCTGATACTTTCTGAACTACAGAAACTAGTCTATGAGCAGCCTAGAAACTTTTAGGAAAGAGCTACGAAACTTTAAAAATAACACTGCTTAATAGTAGAAGCTAATCTACCATATCGGAAGAAGCGAGACGCGAAACGTCATAGAAGTGTTTTT
>WIPJ01003253.1:29729-39732 GCA_018155075.1 Cassiopea andromeda | reverse complement strand
TCGTAGGATCTGCTTGAGGTTGAAATTGAGGCATAGGAGAAATATTACTTACCGAAGCCATTTGATTAAGTGATTTTCATCTCGTCGCCATTGTAGATTCTCGTATAAGAACGTAGTACAAACAGACACGTGTATTCGGAGATGAACTCAGTCTTATTCTTAATTCATGTTATCCTACATGAAGTACTTATACAAATCACTGCAAAAGCTAAATATTTTTAAGCGTTTAAGAATATGTTCGCTGTTAGCACTGTAGTGAGCAAAATCTGTAACAAGCACAGCTTTCCGTAAATTAAGTTTCAAGGGTTCCAGAGTAGATGTATTAGTGCGGCTCCAGTTTAATATTTCATAAAGTATATGAGATTGAATACAAGATGAGTATAAAGTTTTAAGCGTCTGTCTTGGAACCAAATGTCTTAGTTTATATAAAATTCCAGTTCCTCTTGATAATTTCAGGTTGATCCATTTTATATTAAGCTTCCAATGCAGCCAAAATATTTGGTATAATATTCTTCTCGCTTAAAATTATTATTGCACCAAAATATTTGGTATAATATTCTTCTTACTTAAGATTAATATTGCTGATTCTTAAATTTGTATTCCTATTAGGTTTAGGAGGATACATCAGAACAAAAGTTGATTTAGAAGCATTGAGGGATAGCCTATTGGCCAATAGCCACGTAGAGACTTTAGTTAGTTCAGAACTAATAATTTGCTCTAGAACACCGAGATGTTTGCTAGCAAATCACATACTTGTGTCAATTGCAAATAATCGTAACTGTAGAGTCTGCGAAGAGGTATGAATACCATTTATTTAAACCAGGAAAGGTAATGGTCCAAGCACACTACCTTGTGGAACACCACAAGTGGTATCAAGCTCAATTGAGTCAGTACCATTGACATTTGTTATTTGTGTCCTTTTGTGTAAGTACGACTTAAACCACAAATATGCAATTCCTCTGAAGCCATAATGTTCCAGCTTTTCTAACAAAAATTTAAGAATGAAGAAATACGCAACAAGAAAAGAGTTTATTCTCAAGATTATTTATCAGTTGCGATTGAAGGTCTAGAATTGCTTAGCGAAGTTGATTTGTTTTCTTGAAACCTATATTGACGAGAAGTAATCAATTTTTCAAGCATTTCATTTAATATAGGTAAATTTCAGATGGGCCGATAATCCCTTAACTCTAACTTGGACTTCCTTTCATGAACTGGCGTGAATTTTGCAGATTTTACTTTCTCTGGGAAGACACATAGAGAAAATGATGAGCTAGCCACTAGTGCAAATGGTTTGGAAATATTTGAAGGAATCAATTTTATTAATTTTTTTTGAATGTCTTATCAATAATTTGCTTTGCCCTCATTAAGATTTGCTATGATATCATTTACCTCTTCTGGGGTTGCAGGAACAAGAAAGAAGCTATTGGGGTTTGGATTCACAAAATAGTTTTAAAGTGGCTTGTCGATGGACCCATTTTTTCTATTGTTTTTTGCTACAGTTGTAGAGTATTGATTGAACGAGTCGGCAGCAGCTTTATTACACGTTTTTTATTTAATAAGAAAATCATTATTTTGCCTGAGCCTCAATTTTCTTAACTTTTCTCGAAATTGAGCCTGAGATTTTCTTAAATTTTTCTTAACTTTTACTGAAATTACCTGGCTATAGTGGTTTAAACTATAGTTAATAATATTGTATACATGAATTTGAATTTCATCTTTAACATTTTGAATGCAATAACAACGAAATACCGATTTTGTTGCCTATGAAAAAACTTAATTTGGAAATTGAGCCTCACGATTTTCTTACGATTTTCTTAAGATATTGACGATTTGAGCCTCATTTTCTTATAAACTTTTTTCTTATAAAAAAACGTGTATCTGACGTCAGTTTATCGTCTATAATTAGACTTGTTATATTTCTTTTATTTTCATGCTTATTTATAATTTCCTTCTCACTACACCAGAGTTTCTTAAAATTTTTTCGAAATTTGTCAAAATATGAAACATAGTGGCTTCTTTTGCTTTTCCGTATGAGATAATTTGTTCTTCTAGTATGTAAAATTAAGTAGAAAATAAGAGGGAGAATGAGAGAAAAACTAGCTAGTAAGGGATAGATAAACATGAATAGAGATAGAGAGATTGATAAATAGATGTATAAAGAAACACATGGGTGGATAGATGGAAAGATCAATGGATAGGTAGAGATACAGGTATAGTTATATACACAGTAATATACAGGGTCACTGAGAGAAAAGGGGGCAATTTGCCACAGGGCCTCAATGTCTAGGGGGCATCGTAGCTTCCAATGCTTCAAGGTTTAGAGGGATTTGCTAAGTAGGACCAGTAGTAATTCTCTGATGTAAGCTCTAAGAGCATCCAGTTTTTCTGCTCGATTTGCTTGTAGGGGGTCTCATCTCTGTCTTTGCCACATGGCCTCTGAAGTTTCTCGGCGGCCTGGTGTCCGAGAAACCTCAGAAGCCATGTGGCAAAGAAACAGCTCTTTACTTTGCACACGTCTTTAGATATATACAGTATCAGCAGAGAAGAAACAGAGAGGGTCAATTGAAGAAGAAGTTCTAGCAATTGACTTATTTGTCTACCAAGGTTGACATGACCTGTTACCTCTTATTTTTTCTCTATAGCCAGAAATAACAATAAACCTACCACAAAATTTTGTTTTTTGGCAACTGCAGCGAGAAAAGAAACAGTAACTGAGTCATCACTGCAGATGCCACTTGCAATTTTTTTATTAACACCAATACAACCTAGGTGTGGAATCCATGCAAGCTTCACGCCAGATGTAAATTAAAGAATTGTGAATTTTTATGAGAACTATTTTTATGAGGTTACCTTTGTTCCTTCCAATAGTTTTGAAGGGTGACTAGAAGTTTGCAAACTTGTAGACGACGATGACTTCTGAACTTGATTCAAGGCTTTTTCCTCTTCTAGTCCTATTACATTTACTGGGAAACTTTCACCAGGAAAGGAATCCAAAGTTCTCGGTGACTTTTCAGTAGGCTGTCCACCGTTTGATAATGTTTCTTGCTTACCAGACCTAGTGGCAGGTGAAGCTATAGATTCCTGCTTTAATGTTCTTTCAGTATGTCCTGAACTTGAACTCTCTGATGAACTTTGATTGCTAACATCTTCAATTTCCTGCGTCACAGAATTTAAAGGTATAGACCCACTGGGGATATCCTTGTCTATCTTTTCTATCTTTTGACTGTTGTTGCCCATGTCAGCAAGTGGCTTAGCGCTTTCAGTGAGCTTAAATGGGCCTACTAATTCAAGATCAGACCTTGACTTTTTGCCTTCAGATGGTTTATTCAAATTTATCTTATACAAAGCCATCTTTGGCAATTTCACTGAACTGATTTGCTTCATATTTTCCATTGAGGAAGGCTCATTTTTCTGCTTTGAAGAGCAGCCAACTTGTTGTGCTACTTGCTTTGTGGCAAAAGATTTTTCTTTTCCAGTATGCTGCATGGTAGAGGATTGCTCTCCGGCATCCAGTATTCTTACTTCCTTGTTGTCGAGTTTATCCTTGTTCTGATAACTTGAAGTAGCTGAGAAGTTACAAACGGATTCATTTTTGTCACAACCATTATTGTCACAGATTTTTTCCTGAGAAGATACATTGGAGTTTAAATTGCTAGTTTGCAGCATAGCTGGAACAACAACACCATTGATGTTAAGTAAGCATACTCCTTTCTGCTTAATTTCCTTGCTAGCACTTTGCTGCCATTTGCTTCGTAGAGAAGACGCCAATCCTGACGGAGCAGAAGTAGAGTTCTTGGCCATCGATTGCTTAGTATTCACGCTGGCAGAATCGGGAGCACTGCAACATTGAAGACAATCATTCTTCACAACTTTTCTTCTTCTGTTAACCTCTCCATCTTCATGTGTACCAATCTTAGATGCAAGATTAATGGGATCGAGTTCCCATCTTTTTCTCCTTCTTCTTTTCTTTGTAGATTCATTTGTATATTGACTCTCTAGAGCACTCAATGGTTCTAGTTTATGCATCTTCTCATCTTTCTGTGCTATCTTCTTCTGTGTAGCTATGAATTCTTGACTGTTTCCAGGGACAAAACCTAAAGATAATGATAGCAATACTAATAGCCAAACAATTCTATTTACCACAGGAATGGGATTCTATCCATCATCTTCATGGGCGACGATCCTTGGTTATTACACTCGCTGCCACAAAGAATTGACAATGTTTGCTTTCATGGGTTAAAGAAGTTGGACACAGTCCACTGAATAAGCAACATGATAAAGATATCCATGGGCAAAATTTTCACGAATATTTCAGAAATCGAGGTATCTAAAAGAAACGCAACTGGTGTGATTTTAAGGTATAACAATGAAGAAAGTGATTGGTTTTTAAGCTAAATTGACTCTCATCCCTCGCGTTCTGCAGTATTACCTATCTTTCTGAAATTCAAGTAGTCGTATATTTCTTGGCATTACTTGGTATGCAATGCTGCCAAGCTATTGTTTGGGGAGGGACATGACGTCAATTTTCAAAAGCCTATTCCCTGAAATAGCACCTATGCACAAAAGCAAGCTTGATATAGTTACCTCCTTCTTTATCCAATACATCGCTGGTTTTGTTTGGTTGAAAAAAACAATGCTTTAGTCTCTCTTTAGGCTGTAACAGAGTTAGCTTATCAGCTTGCTTGATTGCTCGTTGGAAAGATTTACGTGATTGAATTGCTTTCATGCCCTTGTGCGAAGCCAAAAGGAACGGGGCAGGAGCATTTCCTGACCCATAGATTTCTACATCTTTTGCAAGTATCCAAGAGTGAGTCCTGGGATCACCAAAGTACTCCACGTGGTAATATGTGACATCGCCCCAATCGTCAAATGATGCAAAATTGTCCTCGACTATGTCACTGCAAATGATGCTTGGCCATCTACAAACATAATGGTTTCAACTACAGTAAACCCACATATAAGAACCTACAACTTTGAATTGGTCCTATTCATGCTCTTATGCGATGAGGTAATTCCAGATATCAGGGTGCTGGTTCTTAGTAAAAAGTAAAGGTAGTCCCGTATACTTTCGTACGTAGGGGAGTGCCTGTTACAAAGGTCACTTATGCTGAGCCATCGGCATGTGAGGTAGGGTGGCCAGCTCCTTTCCTCGCCGCCTTTATCTCCTCAGTGTTGCCACTGGGTACCCATTTGCTGCTGGGTGAACAGTAAGCGAGCTTTCGGTCAGGGCATCGAGTCGGGCTCGAACCGAAGACCTTCCGTATGGGAGGCATGTGCTCTAACCACTATGCTACCTCGGTCATTGGTTCTTAGTACAAGGTCCAAAAAGTGCTAGTTGACAATTCATCAATGAAAGACTGAAAATATAGCTAGCCAACCAATGCTTTGTTATTAAAAACGTAGGCTTGAACCTGCCTATCACAAAATGTATGTACTATTTTTGGAGCATCTATGAATGGGGTTGATTGGCAAACAGGCTCAAGGCCGGTTTTCACTTAAACACATGCATTGATTGGGCCGAGGAGGGTCAAATAAAATTTGATTGGTCAGGGGCTTATCGGTCGATTGAAAAGTTCAAACCATTTGAACTCGTCAATTAGCCGATTCGGCCGAGGGTACCCAAGGGGTAATACACATTTGAACCTACTACGCATGCACAAACTCGGGCCGCCTTGGCCGAAGGCCGAATAGGTGTATTCATTTAAGTGGAGACCGGCCTTTAGTACATTTGCCAGTAGATAAAACGAACCATTGATAAGAACCAAGCTAGAATATCAGGCTGAAAAGGCTCCAGCTATTTGAAGTCAAAATGTAAAATTTCAGACTGTAAGTTCTTGCTAAATGAAGGTTCTTAAATGCGGGTCTTTATTGTAGTTAGTTTTTTACAAAGGGGAGCATAACGATTGAGCCTTGCAGCTGTGGGCATCTCAAAGACGACCTCAACCTTAACTTGCAACTTTTCTTCCGGAAGACAATAATCAGGCCTATTTTACGAGAAAGTTAGTAGAATACCAATCTTGGTAGTGTCTGTGCCTCAACACTCGCATTCACTAGTCCCCCTACCAACCGCCCAGTATCTATGACTTATTTGCAATGTAAAGTAAGGGGACTGGTCTTTCCATAAAATAGTTGTTATAAAATCAGACTTTAAATTTGCTAAATATTCAAACACAATCGATTTTCAGTGAAAGAAGTACCCATAAATTCAAAACATATCTACTATTTTTTAATATGGTGACAAATTAAAAAAAATAGCAAATTACGGAGGTGAGACATCACTTTTATCAGACAAACAAGCAATTCAGTACTCTGTATTTTTTTGGCAAACATTTTAAAAAATGATTCTGGTATGGAAGCAATGTATTCTCATATTTTCATGAATAGAAAATATAATTTTCATACCAACAATTTTTCCCCAAATATAATTTTACAGACAATTCTTTTCTTGCCCTTCTTTGGAGAATCAATATTTTAGCCAAATTTTTGGCATCTCCTGGTGATGGCTAGCCCCTAAATGATGCATACTTGAGCACTGGAAAGGGCAGGGCAGCGTTCAACATTGACACTGCTGGATGATTAGCCCAGTGGACCCTCTTCTGGCCTAGTGAAGCGAATAACTTTTAAGATTTTTGGTTCAATAACTTAGAATTGTGTAGCTTGTTTGAGAGCAAAAGCAAAAGTAGCTTTATATACTCAATCTTGATGCTTAAAAAACCAAGGAGCATGCAAATAGATCTTGGTTGGGAACGTAACGAAACCCACAGTTAGGCTTGCCCAGTAGTCAAATGTTATTGAGTCTAATTCAGTTCAAGTTAATTCAGTTGTTTTGCTTTTTAAAATTCCACCACATACCAGTTTAGAAAAATAATTAAAAAATATATATTTATTGAATAATTACAATTAGTTTGAACTACAACTGAACAAAAACAGCACGAAAAAAGCAGGGAGTTATACGCAAGTAATGTCTTACAGGAGGGGCTCTCTCGATAGTTTAATTGAGGAGAAAGCACCCCCTTATTTAAAAACTCAGGACTAAAGATAGATATTGTTCAGGATTTATGACTGATAGTCGATGGAAAATAAAAAGAGTTTAGCTTGAAGACAGATGCATTTGTAGAAACTGCTTTTTTGATTTGGAGGGGAATGCTGTTCCAAGACTTTGCACCTGCATATGTGAAAGATTTCAAACCATATTGTAGAGTGAGTTTATTCTTTTGAAAGATATAATTTCTAAAAATCTTCGTGGTACAATGTTGGTAAGCATTTGAAAGAAAATAGTATTCAGGTATAGTTACATAGAAAGGGAAACAGGCATGAGCGTAGGAGGCGGGGCAGGGGGGCTGCAGCCCCCCAAGCTGGGCAGAAATCCCTTTGAATTGTCTGAAAGAACAATAGGAAATTCGGGCAGAAAGTTTACAGAACGTTTACAGCCCCCAAAATTTGACGTCCTCCTGCGCCCATGGAGACAGATGAAGGATCAAAGAAAATCGGGGCGAAACAGAGAGATACTACAAAGAAAGATAAGAAAGGCGTAGGAGACTGAGAGAAGTAGATAGAAGCAAAAAGACGGAAAGATACAGAGCGAGTGCAAAAAGTGAATGTTTTCCTACCTCGGGTAGCCGCAAACTCTAGCCCAGACGAGACTACCTTCCTCAAGCAAACTAAATACAACCGTTTCACCTTTTGGAACTTTCATCTCCTCTTGCTTGGCACAACAAGACGCATGCTCTTTGTCTGGATTCATATGACAAAACCATGGAGCATTCTCGATCGTGCTAAGAATTCTCTTTGGAACTTTCCTCCATTTGAGGCACTTTTTGTCATCACATTGAACCCAAGCTATAGGCTCTGACACAAGTTTTGTTGAACTTTCCATTTTGACGCAGTGTTGGCAGTAATTTGCAGCTCAGCCGTGTTCAATCTTTACGTTCTTGGTCAGTAGAATGATTTTGTGAAACCTAAGTCTACAATAAATAGTACATGTAAGCCAATTTTTTTGTGCAGTTCACTGATATAGCAGTTTGAACCAAACATTGATAGTTCACCGAGAAGTATAAAAAACTTTCACTTATTGGATAGCAAAAAGCCTACTTAAGTAGCATGTTTATAAAAAACTCAAATCTCTGCGCAAGGAGCCTTCGCAATACTGAAATGGATTTCAGGCTCTCCATTTAGAAGTCAGCAAATGGTCAAAAGTCTTTTTCTTTAAGAGGAGCAAAATTTTGGAATAGCCTGTCAGTTTGGTCAAAACAGGCAGCCACCCTACATGCATTTAAAAATACAATTCCTAAGCTTATAGTTTTTCTAAAACTTCGTTCTTCCATTATTTTAGCTTATTTTTAATTGTAAAAATTGTAAATTTTGTTGGAGGACCCCTTGAAAAACAGTCTTTGCTGAAGGGTCATCCTCCTAAAATATATGAAAATGAAATGAAGATGAAATGTATTGCAAACTGGCCTAAGTTTAGAGGCAGACGGAAGACTCGTTCAAGCGACGTAAAAAAGTATAGTCGATGCAAAATTAACTCAATACCTTATAGTCTGTAGCTGTTATTGCAAGCTTTCGAAACTGAGTGAACTTGAAAGGCTTTTAAGCATTGGGCGATTAGTCACTCCTTGCAAGCATCAGCTGATCTCTTTCATTGATGAATTTCCCGCTTTTTTCCCTTCACTAGCCCCAGACCCCTTGATTCAATAACCCTTAGATATTTAATCACACAGCATTTACCCTTAAAAGGTTGTTCTCACACCCTTCAGCCTCACTTCATTGTGATCAATGTACACGATGATAGCTAAATGTACATAATTGTTTTGGAGAGACAAATAGTTGGTGGATATCTAAATTTTTTTAACAAGTGGAGCTTTAGTTAAACACCATAAATTGGGCGTGACCCAGCTAAAGTAGCATCCGTATTTTCAAAGATGCAGATACTATTATTTTAGTTTAATCATGATATTCTGTAACCAACAATCAGAAATATCTTATAAACCATGTAGCTGTGCGAAGTTCATCAATATAAATAATTTGAAGGTAAGGTCATTACACAGTTAAAAGCAAGGTCAATACAAAATTTTGGGGAGCTGAGCCCCTCAAAATAAGCATTGCTTTTACCAAGTGGCTCGATCCCATTGAGATCTCTTAGAAGTCACCTCTCAATATACATGAAATCGACATGAAATTTTTAGATTGGCAATGTCCTTCTGACATTTTTGTTTGTAGCAATCTATGGTAAACCTATGGCAGCCATTTGGCTCTGGATTCTGCCCTGGGCAGAATCGAAAGCCAAGTTGTTGTTCAGAATTTGCACGGAATTAAATGTGCAGTATTGAGAAACATTTAGCACACTACCATAAGATTAAATGAGCTGCAAATATGAAGAACTTTAAATACTAGGTCTTGAGGTAGATTCCATATAAAAAGACTTACAGTCGTATCATTTTTCCTAATTATACTTTGGTAAAAGCTTGACAGAGAATTTAATACAAGCTGTTTTGTTTACTGGCGAGAACATCTTGTTTTAGTATGTCAGTTTCCTAGTGCTTTCGCTAATTCATTTCATGTCCAATATTTACTCGGTTACTAAACATACAATGAAACTGTAGCTGCTTCTCAAGTTTGGAAATATCATCCTATTGCTTCAATCTTTTTGATATTCGGCAGCTTCCAGTACAATGGTGTGTAACCTTATTGGAGGTACTGAGCCCCACAAGTTCCATACATCGAACCCTTCATAGTTGGAAAAATAAAATGTGCTTTTTCCTCAAATTCAATTAATATGTTAATAGCTATATACTGCATTATTGCACGAACTGGTGAAGCAGAGAGTGACATCACGAATCATACGATTGGGGTGAATCAAACGATCGAACCCCTGAAACTGACTCACCTAACCCCTGGGGGTTAGCTCGAACCCAGATTAAGAAATAATGTTCCAGTACAATAAATTCAGTTCAGCATTGAAAGACAATGATAATATAGTTAACAAATTTAGGTTTCAACTTGC
>WIPJ01003215.1:71569-87169 GCA_018155075.1 Cassiopea andromeda | reverse complement strand
TTTCGTCAATTTGAATGTTGCTCGACCGCCAATAATTGGAACGAGGAGAAGAGGCTGCGTGTTTTGCCAGCATTCTTACGTGGGCCTGAAGCTACATATTTCCACGCACTGCCGAACCAGTCGAAAGATTCCTATCAACATTCGAAGGAAAGTTTGCAAGCTTCTTTTTGCTCAATTGTGGACCGTGAGAGGAATGTTTCCGAATTTTAGAGTCACCGACTGAAGCCTGGCGAAGATCCTACTATTTTCCCCTGGAATTTAAAAGAGTTACTCTCCAAGGCCGATCCTTCTCTTCAAGAAAATGCTCGTGAAGCACTGTTGAGTAGACAATTTATGCGAGGTTTGCCCGAAGGCATGCGTTGGAAACTATTGGAAGCAAACCCAAAGCCATCGTTAGAGGAAGTGGAGAAGTTTGCAAAACGTTTTCGGGCCATCAGTCAGTCCGATCTCATGCCTTTGACATTTGCCGCCAAAACAACCGCTGGAAGTGACGATGGTCAGCTGGAACGAAGTACTGGCAAGCTCCAAGACACTATGACGGCCGCTGTATCAGCCCTACAGGGACGACAAGAGCATCTTGAAGCCACAGTGTCCCCCCGTCCCTCCCCCGTCTCATCAACGCTGATTTGCCAATCCAAGCTTCTCTGAAAGGCCACGCGATGGATTTCGTCAGCTGTCACGCAAGAATAAAGGTAGATGAAACAAGGAAGACTGCCGCTGTTTTAATTGTAATGGACATAGCCACTTTTGAACTCTTGCCCATATACTATGCAGTGTGATCTTTGTTTTGGGCTGGGTACATAGTGAATACCAGTGTGCAAACAATTATACTACATCCTCACCAAGCTCAACTGTAAACGGTAAGTCTTTAAACTTCAAAGGGGTGCCTCAATAGAGGGCTGGGTTGAGGGTCACCCCTGTATTTTCTCTGTTGGTTCCTGCAAGGCTTCCTTTAAAGCCCCTAGTCAGCTTCTCGTTTTTTGTCATTTTAGCAATTTGAATCTTCCTGCTTTGGAACGATACCGGGTCAATGGTCTCGTTTCTATCTCGTGATGCACTCAACAATGTAAGGCCTGAGCCGATTGTTGAGACAACTGGCCAACAATGTGTTGGCATCAATGGCCTTCCCTTAGATGTGGATGGGGTTGTGCAAGCTTCCCTTACTTTTCCATGTAATGGTAATGTTTATAGCGGTAAATTTTAGTTTCTAGCAAACTATTCTTTCCACTAGAGTGCGTTCTGGGATGGAACGTCCTGACTTCGAATGGGTTAGCATTAACCAGGGAGCCTTCAGGCGCTTACTTTCTGGTCGGTAACCATGGGAAAATACCCCTCACTCCCCAAAATAAGACTTCCTTGCCCGTTCCTTCAAACGAGGTTCTTAGTGACAGTGTAACTACTAAATCAGATCAACCGCCTAGCATGTTCTCTCAGTGCCCCTCAAAGAGCCCAGTCCCTATCACTTTAGTTAACAGTGTGAGTTTACCAGGTAGAACTGAAGCTGTTGTTGTAGTTCAAGTGTCAGAAAGTGCTAAGGACCAGTTAGGCATGGTAGTACCCACTCAGAACGATTCGTTGCCAGCCCAGCTTTTTAGTTGCCTATTCAGTCAATCAGGTAGAGGGTAGATAAGTTCCCCTTCGCATTATGAACACTTCTAATTGTGCCATCACTTTGCAAACCGGACAGCAAATAGGTGAGTATTGCCCCCTAATCAAAATATTCTCCTCTGCTGCTGTAAAAGTGTCTCAATCCAACAATGATAAAGTATTTGTTTGCCAGACCATCAGTAATATGAAAATGGAAACTGAACAAAAAGCAGCCATCAGCCCATCTTGAACAAATACGATAGCACAGTAATTTTAGATACATTCTTGAAATACCCCGATGTGTTCAATGAAAGTCTAGGTTATGCTTTTTGTTTTTAGTAAGTAATGTCGGGGAAAGGCCGTAGTACCTAAAACAAAGCCCGGACAAAGGAAGGACTGAGTTATACTGATGTAATAACTCACAAAATCGATACGGGCGATACGGCCCCCATCCGCCAATACCCGCGGCGATTCGCATATGCCTATCGAGAGGAAGTTAATAAACAGATCTTTGAGATTTTAGAACAGGGGGTCATTCAACAAAGCAATTCCCTATGGGCATCCTACATTGTCCTTGTCAAGAAAAAAGATGGCAGATTTCGCTTTTGCATCGATTATCGTAAACTAAATGCTGCGACAAAAAAAGGGATGCTCACCCCCTCCCACGGATTATCGATCTTCTAGACTCTCTGCAAGGATCCACTATGCTTAGCACCCTAGATCTTCGATCTGGTTATTGGCAGATAGGTATGTCACGCGAAGATCACGAAAAACTACCTTCATTGCCCGCAGTCAGTTATGCAAGGGCTTAACTGCAGTCCATTTTCTGGCCATTTAGGGATTAAGCGCACCCTACAGAGGGCAAAGGAGCGATATTTTTGGCCACACATGAACAATGAACTACATGATCTTGTCAGACACTGTTAGGTCTGTGCTCAAACCAAATTGGACACTAACCATCTAAAAGCACCCCCCCTGCAAACTATCAACGTTAATGATCCGTTTGTGTTTTGGGCCATGTATTAAACGGGCCCCTTACTTGAAGCAACACAGGGTAACAAGCATCTACTGTTTGTCATAGACCATTTCACTAAATGGTGCGAAGTTTTCCCCGCCAAAGATCAAAGAGCTAAGACTGTAGCGGAAATTTTAGTTTCAAAAATTTTCAGTAGATTTGGGTCACCTACCGTGATTCACTCTGATCAGGGTAGAAATATTGAAAGCAATTTAATGCAGGAAGTATGCTGCCTAATGGGTATACATAAATCTCATACATCAGCATACCACCCCCAATGCAATGGTCTTGTCGAAAGACAGGCACATAGCAAGACATGCTTACGGGCTACGTTTCCCAGCACCAACATAACTGGGATCGTAGGGTTGATTTTGTCACCTATGCCTATAACACCATTGCGCATTCCACTACAGGCTATAGCCCATACGAAATGGCTTTTGGTCTTCTTACACGTACTCCTTTAGATTTGGAATTGGGATTACCTCTAAAAAATCCCTTGTAGTCAGCATAAGTACTCTGAGTCTATTTGTCGCAATTTGCAATCAGTAGCAAAAGTCGCTAGACAAAATTTAGCTAGTAGCAGAAACAGGTACAGTAAATTAGACAGTTTGCAGAATGATGGCTGGGCGCCATTGGCTCCTGGCCAGTCAGTATGATTGTGCCGTCCTAAAAGTTGGAAATTTGGGGGAGATGGATTGGATCATACCAAATCACCTCTCACTAAGGGGTCAACTATAAATTGCATTCAAAAACAGGGAAATACTTAGTTGGGCACCATAATCAGGTAAAGGCTTGCACGATTCCATTCAATAGGGGAGTCTGCATGACTAAGGAGGAAAGGCCGGAAGTTCAAAACGCCCCACTTAACCGGCCACCCAGATTGAGGCAAAACGTCAACCCCCCTTTGCGGTTTGGAGACTTCGTCAACCATTAGAATTTATGGGGGGTGGTGTTGTGATTGACGTCACAGCACTCCTTTGGCGAATTGGCCAGCATGTAGTAGCCAAGTTTATAATGACTTAGCCGAATGTGTTAAGACAGTTGATTAAAGTTCGAGCTACGATAAAGACGTGCTTTTTATGTGTCAATCTTCGAGAACCCAGCAATAGCGTTAACAAATGGAAAGTGAAAAATATACATGCACACTTGAAATGGTGATAAATCTTTGTAAATAACAGAAGTGAAACTGTTACAGAGCAGCTAACATCACATATATGGCATTTTGTACACAGATTGGTCGACTTTTAAACACATAAACACCAAAAAAACTTTCTTAAGTCTCAGAAATCCAGTACGGAACTTTCGAAACTTTTTGAGAAGCTGAGTACTACTCTCTTACCAACTACTTTCTTATAAAAAAAACGTGGATCGCACTTTTTCAAGAATTTTGAGTGTGAATTGGACTGTAATGAGTCCCGATTCAAAATTACCGATTGTTTGCGGTAAAACATATTCAAAGCTGAAACGTCCTTTAGGGGTATTGTCTTTGGTACCACAAGTTTCTTAAGTTTGTGGCCTTATACATGCTGGTTGCATATGTGATAACCATGAGCCCCTTTCTACATTTTACCTACAATGAGCTCTGTCGCCCAGTGAAATTGTCTTTAAAA
Source organism: Cassiopea andromeda (assembly GCA_018155075.1). Taxonomy (NCBI): domain Eukaryota; kingdom Metazoa; phylum Cnidaria; class Scyphozoa; order Rhizostomeae; family Cassiopeidae; genus Cassiopea; species Cassiopea andromeda. The sequence goes on along the minus strand of WIPJ01003215.1, from coordinate 82,957 downwards.
ATGCTATGCCTGCTGTCATCATATGATTAGGGCAGGGAGCAGCTGCCCCCGCTGCCCCGTGTTTCTGAAGCCCGTGCATGTAGCTAACTTAACTTTGATGCAACGATTGATGACGGCTTCTGCTAGCCCTTTTATGTAAATGAAACTTTTGCCCTGTCGTCGTAACGCAGATATCATCACTTGAGATTTTGTTTGGGCTTCTATCAAAAATCTGAATAACAATCTGCAAATGTTTACTGAAGATAAGCCAGAGACTACTCACAGGAAGAATTGATGAGTTGCTTGTTCAAATGAAGAAACTGCTACACCTGAATGATATCGAGTTCCTGCCGAAGGACTTTGTCAATGCCTCAGGAAGTATGAAGATGTCTTTAATTCTCAAATTGTAATTAATTTCTTTCCTAGCAAATAACTTCCATAAGAAAGAAAGTTTTTGATGATTGAGAGATTTATAGACTTCAATCACGAGCATCTGCAAGTTCTGAACATGAATATTGAATTCTATAAATCTCTCAATCATCAAAACCCTTCTTTCTTATGGGAGTTATTTGCTAGGAAAGAAACAAATTACAATTTGAGAATTAAAGACATTCTCACACTTCCAAAGGCATTGAAAACGCTCGATATCATTCAAAGACATTCAGCACAAACTCGATATCATTCAGGGGTAGCATACTTTGGAACAGTACACCTGATGTAATTAAGAGTAGCAATACAGTCTTTACTTTCATCAAAGGCATTAAAGAATGGTCTGGTGAAGTTTGCAATTATAGCATTTGTATATAATTTTGTACCACTGGGCAGCCGTTAACATATTTTCTGTTATTTGGTACTTATTAGTTTTACTCATCAGTACAAACTGTCACAGCATACAACTGTAAATAGAATATATTATTATTATTATTATTATTATTATCATGATATATAACTGGTACACACTAATGTCATACATTCTTTGTCTTTCTATTAATGGAGTTATCTTCTTGAACTTTGACAAAAACAAGTTTCCTCAAATCTCAAGCACTTCCCTGAGGATTCTGGTCGAGTGTAATAGCACAGTCGTTTGCAACTCTACTATCTTGGTATTTATTCCAATCTCCTTCAGTCGTTTTGGTAATCTTGATGGTGTTGTTCCAAGTGCTCCAATTATAACTGGAATTACTTTCAAATTTATATTCAACAGCTTCTTCAGTTCCATTGCCAATTCTTGGTACTTCTGTATCTTTTCCTTTTCTTTTTCATCAACCCTGGTGTCATATGGGACAGCGAAATCAATAATTTGGCACTTCTTGCCATTCTTCTCAACTATGATCATATCAGGTTGTCTTGCTTCGATTACATGGTCTGTCTGTAATGAAAAGTCCCACAGGATTTTGTACACTTCATTTTCGCATACTGCCTGTGGTTCATGTTCATACCATTTTGCTTTTGTTTCAAGACCATAGTGCCTACATACCTCTCAATGTACTTTCTTTCGCATCCAGTCGTGTCTGCGTTTATATTCTTTTTGTGTCATTTTACTGCATTCACTTAAAAGTTGATTGATGCTCTCATCTGCTTTGCTGCACAATCTACACCTGCTATATTCTTGGGACTTATCTATTTTTGCTTTTACTAGATTTGTTCTCAATGCCTGTTCTTGTGCTGCCATTATAAGGGATTCGGTTTCTCTCTTTAGGATTCCATTTGTTAACCACAACCATTGGTTTTTATCTGCTAACTCTTCTGTGCGTCTGAGGAACTGTACATGCAACATTTTCTCTTTCCATTTGGTCCTCCGTTCCTATTGGGTCCTTCTCTTAAATTCATTTCCTGTTTCAATACCCGTATTCTCATTATCACCTCTGGCTGCTACTATCAGTCGCTCTTTGCTTTCTTTGACGTATCTTTCTATGCCAATATTGGCTAGTTTAACAGTATCTTTAACACACATAAGTCCTCTTCCACCTTCCTTTCTGGGTATATGCACCCTATGTACATCACTTCGTCGTTGTAGTCCATTTTGCATAGTTAAGAGTTTCCTAGTTCTTCGATCCATCAATTGAAGCTCGGTTTTTGTCCAGTTGAGGAAGGCAGCTGAATATCTCAATACGGGAATAGCCCATGTATTTATACCCTTAATGATATTGCCCCCATTCAACTTTGCCTCTAGAATCTTTCTTACTCTTCTCTTATGTTCATTGCCTACTATTCTTTTCATTTCCTTTTCTTGAACTTTATACCCAAATACTTGTATCCTTCTCCTTCCTTCAATGATGTAATAGCATATGTCAATTCTACCCGCCAATCTTTCATTGTCTATTCCAAGAAAGTCGCTACAGTGTGGTTTACCCCTAGTATATTAAGACACTCTAGAATCCATGAATGAGGCATCATGTCAAAAGCTTTTCTATAATCAATCCATCCCATTTCTAGGCTCTTCTTCCTCACTTTAACCTCTCTCAGTATCACTTTATCTATGTATAATTGGTCTCCTGTCCCTCTGCTCTTCTTTCTACACCCTTTTTGTTCTTTTGGTGGAAACTGGTTCTCTTCCAGAAACAAGTAAAGTACATCAGATAATAATGCTGTTAATAACTTCCAACACCATAGTAAACATGTGATGGGCCGATTGTTACTTGCATCTCTTCCCTTTGACTTATCCCTTTGTATCAGCACAGTTCGGCCCTTTGTCATCCATGTTGGCGTTTGCCCTTTTAAGCACTCAGCAAAATATTTCTCCAAGTATTGGTGCATTGATTTAAAGCTTTTTAGCAAAAACCCCTGTACACCATCTGGTCCAGGTGCTTTCCAGTTGGGCAATCTTTCAAGGAACTTCAGTATTTTCTTTCTCGTAATATTCACTTCTCCTTGTCCACGCTCAACATTCATTTTCATCTTAATATCTTCCAACCACTGGGCCTTTCTGTTGTGTACGATATCTGTACTCCACAAGTCAGTCCACAACTGCTTTGCTTGGTTCCTTTGTGGTACCTCACTTTCAGATTGAATTCCTTCATTGCTCAATCGTTTATTATTCGCTGAATAAACCAACTAAAATACTATTACAAAATAGAATACTAAGATATAACTGTACATAATTGGCCATTGTCCTCTGCTACCAAAATTCGTTAGCAAAGTGTTTTAGCAAAGCAAAATTTATTAAAATTCACAATAGAGAAGGAGCAAAACAACTTCTTGCATTTTCTAGATGTTTTGGTAAAGAAAGAGGGCACTGGATGTCTTACCAGCATTTACAGAAAACCAACGTGTACTAGGCAATGCATCCGTTATAATTCCTTTAGTCCAAAGAGAAGAAAGATTAGCCTTATTAAAACCTTAGTTCACAGGGCACTTTTGATTTGCTCTAAAACTAAATTAGGCCCAGAGCTCGATAAAATAAAACAACTGCTTATCGACAACGGATATCCAGCAGATGTTCTACTTTCTTGCATCAACCAAAAATTGGCCAACTTTGCAACAGAAAAGCCATTTGGTCCAGAGAAGTGCCCGGTATACCTAAAATTGCCTTGGATTGGTAATGTTTCATCATAGTTTGAAAATCAAATCAGTAAAGCCATTAACTCTTGTTACTATGCTGCAAAGCCCCGTGTGGTTTACAACACTAGAGTTATGCTACCACCTGCAAAAAGAGATTGCGTTCCTACCAATAAAAAAAGTGTTGTTGTTTGTGAGTTTTCGTGCCGATGTGAAGCTCGGTACGTAGGACGCACTACGCAGAGACTAGCAGACAGAATAAAACAGAATGTCCCCACGAGCATCAGGAGGAAAAGTAATACCGTAAGAGAACAGCCACCTTGTATACGTAATAAGAACAATTCTAAAATTAATTGTGAGTCGGCCATAGAACAACACTTTACGGCAAATCCAGAATGCGCCAAAACATATACAGACGACAATTTTCGGATTATTGGGCAAGCAAGATCGTCTTTTCAATTAAGTGTTTTGGAATCTGTTTATATCAAGACTCAAAACCCAGTCTTGTGTAGACAAAAAGAGTTTGTTTTCGCATTGGCACTCTTCAAGTAAAGAATGTTACTAGGTCCTAATTGGTCACACTTGGGGCCAATTAGACGTATCCTAACACATTAACTGCATCTGGATATATATATTTCGGTTAACCTTTAGATCACTATCCGACGTTTTCATACTCTGATGCGTGTCGGACGAAAAATGCTTTTAAGTATGTCAAAAGAATGTTGCCGCTTTTTCGTGCTGTGGTAAAGTTCTGTAGTATTAACAGATTATTCAAAGTTTTGGTATGAAAATGTTATCCTCGATCGTTCAACAGTCCAGATAGTACTTATCTAATGATGGATTCACTTTCCGATAAAACAGTCTTTTGCATTTCCCTCACTGTTGGTGAAATTTGTTTCTCATTTCCAAATATCTTTCTTACATCATTTTCTAGTTGCTTTATTCCCCCTCCTAAGCATCCGATGATAACTGGTACAAACTTTACCGTGTAGCCTTGTCGATGCTCTCGTTTTTCGAAACAAAGTTGTTGGTATTTACGCATCTTTTCCTCTCTCTTTTCATCCTTATTCTTTTCATTTGGGCATGCCATATCAACCTATAATATCATTTTCTTTTCTGTATCTTCAAGTGTCAAATCTGGCCTTCTTACTGTGCAGCTATTACGCATCCTATGTTCCCAGTCCCAATATAATTTCTTTCCATTATTTTCCAATACCTTTCCTCTTTCACATTTTTCTCTATACCACTTAACATTTTCTGGTAGTAATCCACTTTCACTTGCCCATTTAACTGCCAATACTTTTAAAGTGTTATCATGTCTTCTAAGACATTCTGTTCCTGCCAGCTTTTTGCATCCTGAGAGGAGATGCTGCACTGTCTCTCTCTGTTCTCCACACAACCTACACATGTCCTCTGCTATCAATCCTCTAATTATCTTCCAAGCTCTTGTTTCTATCATCTGTTCTTGTAGTGAAAATATTGAAGCTGTCTTTCTAGGGTCTGTATTGCACTTCAGCCATCCATAGTCTTCCTCCTCATATTATGATGATACTTTGCTTTGAAGTCGTTTTTCTGCAAAACTTCTCTTTTTATTTCTCTTCTGTCTCACCGCCAAGATCCTTTTCAGTGTTTGCCAGTCTGCTTTCCACTCTGTTTGTTTGTTTTCATTAATGATGACAGCTCTATGATCAAAAACTAATGGTGCATCAACTTTCCTCCTTGCCGTCTCTGCTTCTCGCTTTAAAGACGTGTGCTTCTTCTGCATGTCACTTTCAAACGCTACAAATATCCATTCATTTGTGGATATTGCCATATAGCACGCAACTCACGTCTTAGTTTCATCATAAACTTCTCTAAAACTTTTCAGCCCCCTACTTCCTGCTTTTCTGTTGGTATATAACCTCTCGTTGTAATACTTTGGATAGCAGCAGATTAAGTTGATAAAATCGAACTTCAATTGAGAAAATGTGAATGGTATAAAGCAGCCTATTCTCAAGAGCAACCAATACACAAGAATGAATGTCTTAATGTGAAAGTGAGGTTGATGTAAGATGGTGAGTGATTCATGTAGTATGTTTATTGTGGGTGGCATAAAGATGACAAATGAAATGTGATAATAAGAATGAGAAGGTTGAGAATATGGTAGGAAAATGCGAATAGGCTTACAATCATAACACTCGTCGCTTGATTGTCTGCCATGAAGTCCCTCTCTACGTAATACACTCTTTACTCTCATGTCGAGATCCTCAAGATCTCCTTTTCCTAAAGTACACGTATTCATTACATATCGTGCTACTGGTATTACCCGGCAGTTTATGGCTTTCATTAGATTTTCAGCATTTAATCGCTTCCCAATCAACTGCTCTAACCTTTTCCTTACATCTGCCTTTACCCTTTTGATCACACATTTAGCATCAATTCCATCTCCTTGCTCACATCCCAGAAATTTGTACATTTCATTTTTATCTGGGTCTAATGCGTGCATCTTTTTTTCTAATACTTGTAGTCCCTCGCTCTTAACCATTTTTCCTTTTCTAAATACAATCTCGGCACATTTCTTAACACCATAACATGCACCTGCTTCCATGCTGGCCTTGACTATCATTTCATTAACAATCTGTAACTTTTGGTGAGTTTCCTGATATTTACTCTAAATCGTCTATAAAGAAACTATGCGTTCTTTTAACCACTATGTCCCCACCTTTCCCCTATTTGTACCCAGGGGAACCTTCCACTAGCATTGCTACTGGTACTTCAGTTAGACAAAATCCTACTGGGGAGAAGCTGTCACCTTGTATGAAGCCTCTCGCAATATTGAGCAGCCTGCTATCTTCTTTCTATTTTCTGTTACTTCAACTTTTGTTTTCGATTCTATTCAATGTTTCAGTTACACTTACTGTAACATCTGATGACTCTTCGATAATTTTTTTAATCTCCTAAATCTCGCATTTTGCCACAAGTCTCTCGTCAATATCCTCTAATGCTGGCAATTTTCCTTGCAGTATACTCTTTATCGATGCAATTTTCATTAGAACATTCTCATCTGCTGTGGTTGGATCCTTGTTCGTCAAAATGTTATCCGCTTGATTGTCGTATATTTTACTATTGGAACGAGTGCCTCTTCTCACAAATTTGAGTCGCAAACCTTCGTCATCTCCCGTTCGAGTGTCTTGTCTTTCATCGTCACTGCCCATACTGTAAACTACTTCGAATTAATTGCTCTGCCCCACGTTGGGCGCCTATGTTGTGATCAATAGTTCGAGCCGATTCGAAGTAAATACAAAAAAGATATACGGCGTTTTCTTGAGATAAACTGGACAAATTGATAACTATATTTAATTAAACTAATATGTAAAACAAATATTCGTACATCTTTGTACACCTAATTGCGAACTTCAAAGCTCTTCGACCTTGCTGTCGAATGATTGTAATTCGTTTTCCTTGAGTTCTTCTGAACTCTGACTCACACGCACTCCGACTCAAATTAATTACTAGCTCAAAACCAATCTAACTAACTAGGAGCCGGTGCTGCAAATACAACGAAACGTCAAGAGAAGGAAGTCACAACGTACCGCGGGATTACGCGGGCAACCGAATGCATTGGCTGTCATTTACTTCACAATAACTACTTTAAGAGCAATTTTACTATAGTTTTATTGATTTGGGACGCTTTACTGTTGGTTCTCTGCTTTTTGTAGTTACTTTTGTACGGTGTTGTAAACTTTATGCTCTTGTGGATCAGTGCAAGACTTGACAATGAACTAAACTTCTCGTTGGATATATAATAGCATTGAATCAATCCAATTTTTACAGTAATTACATAAATCTTGTTCTATTTTGAAACTCTTAACTTAAACTCGTAACTTTACACTACTGGCTGTGTACTCTTAATCTCAACTCGTAACTCTTAACTATAAACTGTGAACTAAGAACTGTGAAGCGAATGCTAAGCTTGATATACGACTATTCGCGGAGGAGTGCTACACGTGACGAAGTATCCAACACTCCCCCAGGATTGAGCGCTAAAGCTCAATACAACAAATAGTTAAAATAAAGTGTTAAACTATGAGGGCGTGTCTCTACGTACTGACTCACCCACAACTGCTGCGTTGTGTCGGGACCTATTTAAGGGGGTTTGCTGAGCTTCGCTTGCGCAAGTTTGACTCTTAGCTGTGCGCGCTGGCGCTGCAAAGGGTTTTGCAAAAGTCTCAGAATTGATAGACTGCTTTGATGAGACTTCCATTGGTACAAAATATTTTAAAAGTCTAATAAATTGTACATTACCGTTGTCGGTTGGTACCATTATCTTTGCAGTCCTGATGTTACCATCCCTGTATTTTAATCTCTTCAACCCTGCAAGCCTTCCAACACAATTATTTAGTATTTTCACTTCTTAAAATGACTAAATCTCCTACTGATATTGATGATAGAGTAGGTTTTTGCTTTGACCTGTATGTTTCTATTAGGAAATAAAGCTACTCACCATTCCATCTTTGAGTAAAATCCAATAGTAGCCTAAAATGATACTTCGCTCGCTTAGATAGCGTTTCATACGTGCCTATAATTTCTGCAAACCTATCACTGGGCTCTTGAAGCAAATTTCGTCCGTTGAGTAAATGAGATGGAGTCAACGGGAAAGAAACACCCTCAGTATCCTTAAACACGTAAGTCAATGGTCTCGAGTTAACTACCCCTTCAATTTCGACTAAAATAGTGCCTAGTTCCATGAAACTTACCATAACTCTTCCGATAACATTTATGAGACAACGTTTTACGCTCCCAAATTCCTCCTTCCTAAGGGCTCTTTTCAGTGATGAAGATCCATTCAATTCCTTTGTTTGTGAGGTAACTATGAAGCTTAGGGCGACGAACTAGCTTTTTCACTTCTTTGGACGTTGTTTTGAATGGCTTTGCATTATCTGATAAGATTTTAACTGGCAGTCCCCTACAAGCGGTGAATTTCCTGAACGCTTTAATAAAAGACTCTGTGCTTAACGATTCCACAGGCTCTAAATGGATAGCCCGCGTGGTAGCACAGGCAAATAGACAGATATATGCCTTAAAGTTATGTTGCCTACAAAAATCTTTTACTTCTAGTGGCCCTACAAAATCAACTCCCGTGAAATTAATTGGAATACAATTTTAAACCCTCTCCAATAGCAGACTTGGGGTAAGATTAAACTTAAATGGTAATCCTTCGAGTTTCTTACAAGTAATACAATTTCGAATATGTGCTTTGACATTTTCTCTACCTCTGAGAACCCAATACTTTTGACGGAGTCAGTTCAAAGTTTCCCTAACGCCGTTATGGAAAACCCTGCCATGAGCTTCTAAAACTGCTAGACTCGAAAACAAACTACGTGCTGGTAATAATATAGGATATTTCCCAGCCTCAGGAATGTTTACATTACTCAACTTAACCTACATCTAAGAATGCCGTGCTTATCAATGAAAAGATTAAACTGGTTGACTTTCATTGGCACTTTGCTACTGTCCTTACTCTTTAATAATAAGAATTGCACTTCGTCCTTGAATTCATTGCATTGAATATCTCTAATGAGCAGCCTTTCTGCATTATCAATTTCATTGACATTTAACTCCTTTTCTATGTTGATATCTTTGCTACTTACAGCTGATTTCACATTATGGACAAAACGTAGCAACCACGCAACAGTTCTCACTAACCTACGCCTGCTACTAAACCTTTATAGCTCCATGATATTAGTGACGGAGCTCATTTCATCTTGCATGTTGACCATGGCATGTGTAACTTGAATTAGGCTTTTAATTTCTTCTGAATATGCGGCACTTTCTTCAATTACTTTGTCTCTAACGACTGTAGGCCATTCTGAAGGGGGTGATTTTAAAAACGTTGGCCTTTCCACCACAAAGAATTGTTGCTACTAATACGTTGAAATTTACCCCTTGAAGGTAGATCTGCCGGGTTTAAAGATCCTGGGCAAAAATACCAATCCTCCCACGGGGAAAATTCTAAAATTTGGTCTACCCTACAATTTACAATCCAACACAAAGTAACCATTGAGTCTACCCAAAAGTAGGTACTAATAGGCGCTATAAGAAATTGCATCTTATATGGACATCCATTTACCATATTTGGAGTCCCATGAAAAGCGCCTTTAGGGGCAATGCGTAACGCAAGTAGATATAGTATTGTGAACACGAACCTGATGTGTATGAATTATAGTTTGAAGTTATTTGGAATATTAAAGTCCTCGATAATATAGAACCTGATCAGTAATTGAAGTAATTCATTTGTGGCTTTCTCTCACAAGGAAATCAGAGCCACCAGTAGGTGTGAGAGGGGTTACCCTTAACTACAAATTCCTTATAGGCACTTTGTAACCTACTTCTTCCTGCAAATTGCGTCTTATTGTTGCAACGAATTTTGCCATTAAAGTCGCACCTATGAGCTCAAGTTTAGGGATACTGTGCTTCTTTAAAAGTGAAACCTTAGCCTTAGCAGCTATCAATTGTACATCGACTTCCCCAGAATCATATAAAATTCGCAAATAAACAGCAGTAGCATAAGATATCTCACTTGCGTCGGAGAAAGCATGAATCTGTGCTGAAGAAACGCCCTTTCCTTTGACAAACAAACTACGTGATATGTATGCCCCTTGAAGAAAATCCATATCATGCAAAAGTTTATCGTAGTGCACTCTAGTGTAACCTTGTAACTCTTCGTCCCAAGAAAGCTTTGAAAAACACAACTGTTGGAATAAAATTTTTAAATTAATGGTGTACAAACTCAGACAGCCTAAAGGGTTAAATATTTTTGCAGCGATTTTGAGCGAAGACCTTTTTGCTGGGGGCAATGAAGCTGCAAACTCTGTTACTTTACTGAGCTCAAAAAAGAAACGATCACTATTCGTATCCCAATTTACTCAAATTACCTAAGTATTACTTTCACCCTCGTGATGTGATTTCACCCACTCTTATTCTAAAAATACAAGCATAGCTTTGATACGGGCTAAAGGTTGAAAGCCTATGAAAACTATGAAAAACTGAAACAAAGTGCTCTTGGAACCAAACGATCTATCATGCATTGCACCTGCTATGGAGATTTATTGCCTTATCTCATACGGGAGGAGAAAATGTCTCAAAGTTTCAGACTAAAAATACTGGAAATTTTCTTTGCGTTAGAACACAATTTTTCATATGAAAATGTAGCGCAAGAATTTGTCATTAAGCTTCGATGTGTACTTTTCTGACATCAAGTACGAGACAAGTATAATATTGCAGATACTACAGCATACCCTTGTGCAATCAAATGAATGCTGTACTGAAGCACAGTGGATTGCCTGAGTCGTTGTTTCCAAATTGAAAATACTGGTTAGAAACTTGAAGCTCACACGTTTGGCCACGGAATGCAAACAAGAAGAAATCTGCTGAAAATTTTCCTTTCGTCTATTAAAGACAATAGGCTTCGCAGATGAGTGAAAAGCCATACATATTTGTCCAAGCACTTTTTCACATGTTTCTCCATTAGTTTTTGAAATGTTTCCCTGCAACAAACATGTACAGTACTGTATATTTTTATAGCAGAGAGCAAACATTCATATGAATATTTCTCCTCTAGTCCTTAGGGACACCTGTGCTGGGGGCAGCTGCCCCCTCTACCCTCATCCATAGGAGGGACAAGAATTGCCATTCATACTGAACTCTTTCCATCTCTCCTATCTTCTGGAGGGGCATTTTCCGGAATTTTTGACAATTTGGTTCAAGAAAATTAATCTGGGAGCAAGCCCCCAAATTTGCATTGTACTACAAGGAGACCAATATGCTAAGCATTGTTCTTCTGTAGAAGAGTTTAAAGACTAGAATCCACCCCTGTGCACAGCTGTGGAGGAAGATATATATATATATATATATATATATATATATATATAT
>WIPJ01003215.1:23204-71372 GCA_018155075.1 Cassiopea andromeda | reverse complement strand
ATATATATATATATATAAAAGCCTTACCCCCACCCCCTCCCTAGGTACGCGCAGGCGTCCCTAGTAGTCCTGCTGAGGAAAGCAGCTTCTATGTGAAATGATCTCCTCAATATTGTTGCAAATAAAGTCATTGTTTGCCACTCCCTTGTTGACTAACTGTTGCTGCATCAGATGTGTAAATTATCCATTCTTTTTTACCTACATCGGAGGTAGGAGGTCCTCCTACGTTAGGATAGGACGTCCTCCTATTTTTCGCATTCGCATTGAAGTGAATTGCCAAGGATTGTGGTGCATGGTACTTGCCATGGGCCGTGGTATAACGTCCTAAAGAGGTTGACAGAATGGCTGTAGATGAATTGAAACCCAGAGTATTACTGATACCATGCTCTTTAGGTAGAGCATCGGAAGATTTGTTGACAGGAATTACAAATTGTCATTTGAAAGATCTAGTCAGTAGCTCACGTGTATATGAGTACTTCACAGAATACGATTGGACCATTGATAACAAATACTACTCTGCAGAATTGACCCTTCTTCTAGTTAAAGATCCGAAGCCGCCTCCAAATATTAAGGAAGTCATAGGTGAGTTTGACGCTGTAGTGATTTTATTTGAGCTATGTGATGAAATATCTTTTGCAAGGGCAAAAGACTGGGTTAGAATGCTTGGTGTAGAAGATATTGAAATCAAGGTCTTGTTTTCAAAAGGAAGTATAGAAGCAAAAGATATAGAGACTGCAAAGGAACACGTGGACAGCTGGTGCGTTCAAAACACATTTGAGTTTGTTGATTCTGTTCAAAATGATGATGGAGAGTTCTCAGAGAAAATTGGATTTGATCGGGTTAAAGAAATACTGGATACCCACCTATGGCCAAACATGAACAGAAAACCTAAGGAATTTTTGAAGGGTAGTGACAAAAGTCAAGAAGAAGCAAAAAACTTAGCAGCATCAAATGACAATGAAACTGATGAGGCAATTTTAAATGGAGATGAAGCACAACTTGAGAGCTTTGAAGAACTTTTTGGGAAAATGCATGAAATGAAATTACATGCTCAATCCCTTCCTGATGACCAGAGGAAGGAATATGCTGAAAAAGTAACATTAGCATTTTGGAAAGCAATGGGATTTGATGAAGATGAAATCACTGGTTTGTAGGGAAAAGGCTTCTTTCAATGTATATCAATTCCTTATGATGAAATCTAGGCCAACTTATTGAGGAGATAATATGAAACTGATGTATCCTGCTGCTTCACTTTCTTACCACTTGAATTGAGAAAATAATGTAGTAAGAATTAGGTAAATAGTTGCAGAAGCACCAAGGTGAATTCCATGTATTTAGGCATGAAAATCTTGCCATGCATCAAGCTCTTTTGTTGACATTTGATGTAGAACCATTGGAAAAGTTTTGGTATTTTCAGGGTTCATGCAGGTCCTTGAACACATTAAATAGTGTTGTAAATTGAAATGCTTTTTCAAGGGCACATGAGACTCCATGAACATAAGAATTTTTCCTTGAAAATTATTCACACTCCTAACATTTGTTAATGTTTACTTTTGACTTCATTCACAGCAATATACAATGCAAAGAAATTAAAAGAAGCTTTCAAAAACAGTTTAAAGAATTCTGGGTGTGTTAATTTGTAGCACTTATTTGCACTGAGAAATGAAATTCCCACAAAGGTTTCTTAATTTAAAACCTCTTGAATATTTTTATTGTAGTCCTTGAATAGTCCTTGAAAACTTCCTGAATTTGCATATCAAAATCCTGCACAACCCTGTGTTTTTAAGTTCTTGAGTAGTTGGCTTTTGAAAGTGAATGAAATGGGGGATTTTTTGTTGGCTTGGGCTGTTGCTGTGTAGGCATAAATTTTGGCACACCACACATAAAGCTTGCAAGGAATGTATCCTGAGTTTCAAAGGGTCTTGCATTAGAGAAACTTTGTACAAAACATGAACTGTAAACCATTAACTATAATGCCTAACAAACCCTATAATGAAAAAGTAAGCATAATTTTGCATTACATCATAACATTTTCAGATCTATTTAAATAATCCATGGAATATAAAAAGATACTAAAGTTATTCAACACTATAGTTCAACATGTTTGTTTTTCAAGCTTTCAATTCTCTTGATATAGTCAGTCTTCTCAAGACAACCATCACAAGTTTCATCCCAATCACTCAATATTTTCTTCAATTCTTTAACTCTCATCTTCTTCAGGTTAACATTTTTCCAATCAATTTCTTTGTCTACAAGATAATTTGGCACTTAAAATATATGCTATGTATTTATATCATTATCATTTCTTTAATGCTATAACTATAAACCACTAGGGGATAATGGCTTCTTAACAGGAACTGAACTTGCATGATATAATATACACTATTGCAAGAAACCTCATAAAAATACTAATCCAACTAAAAGAGATACCATTGTGTAAGGCAATTCCACGAAAATGTCAAATCCAGAGTGAAATGCTTTTTTCACCTTTTATGAATTATACATATATTTTTGGTTTGCTAGATAATTAGATTAGTCAATGCAGCACATTTGCCATACTCAGAATTGACTGCAGAAACAACTCATGATCTTCTAAAATCAGTTATGCTTTGAAGTTTTTATCTGAAGGTGCAATTCTTTCTAGATATAGTTAAAAAATGTTGGTTACTGTTTGACCAAAATGTTAAATGGAAAAACTGAATTTTTCCACACACAAGGGTGCTTGATGCCTTCAACATATCACACTTCAAATATAGGGAAACTGCCAGATATTCTTCCCACTATTTTCATGCTTTGCTACTATCTTCTGAGGGTGTTATGTCAGTTACTGGGATATGTTGCATCAGTTACCAAGAAGAATAAACCTCTCTAAGGGGCTTAATATGTGAGCAGGGCTGGCCCTGATATCCAAGGTAACAATTATATGAAGAGCTTTACCCCAGGGCTAAGAGAGTATCTCAGCAGGAAAGCAGCTGTTCATCAACATGGCAGATTACAATCAACAACCTTTGCACAAATTTCTCAGTTAACAGGGTTGCCATTGCTACTTCAAGACAAAATTCACAGACATTTTTTGTGAAATGTTACTCATTTTCCCCAGATTTCCCCTGATATTATTATTTCTTTCAACAGATGTGAAGTCTGGGAGAACCCTGGCCCTATTTTTTGCAGTTCAAACTTTTAGTTCAATAAAATGCAGAACTGCATTTAAAAATAACTGCACAGAGCAAAATGCTATAAATAAGGGGAAAATTGGGCAAATGCCACACTCAACTAGATGCATGAGTGAGTTTAGAGAAAGTCACCTCTCTAAAATGAAACAACAGAACTTTAAAACTTCCCTGACTTTCCCTGATTTTTCATATATCCTTCTGTCTTCCCTGGTTTTCCCTGAATTCCCTGATTTGGTGGCAACCCTAGTTTACTATGCAACATGGACATCTTTACGTCACTCTTGCTGCAATTCAGCACATTTTATATCATTTCATACTTCAAAACGATTGCTTACACAGAAATGCTACAGAGAAAACATAGCACATTCAAATGAAAAAGAACTTGAGAGCAAAGAAGAGTACTTGGATGAGGAAAAGATGGATAGTTCCCTTGTGTGAAGGCATACATGATGATAAATTGTCAAAAGTTCAGTGAAAGGCTTGCTGGTTAGCCCTGTCTACAGCCCTGCTGTGCTATCAGCTACAAAGGTCACGCCTGTTATCATGTAATTGGATATCCAATATAATACGTGTTTCCTATTGGCGAGGGATCTCACCTATGTTCGTCTACCTCCGTAGTAAGGCTAGCCCTGCTCATGTAATAAGCCTCTAACCCATTGTGTGTCATCTTAGCTTCAACATGTAGTTTATTCCTATCTTTTATATCTGTAAAAGCATGACAGTGAGCAATGTAACTATTTTTCATTCTCTGAGCTACGTCAGTTACCACCTCAAACCTGCAACCAACAACACAGTATTTACCTTAGATTGAAAACAATCATATTTGGTCAAGGCTCTAATTACTCTTAATGATCAATGAAAATATTGAGTTTTCTCCAAAAACAAATTTTCTTACAAAACGAATATAACCTGTCTAATTGTTACACCAGATAATAGTGGAATTGCCATGTACTCTCTAAAATTACAGTCAACATTTTGGTTCAAGGAACACATTTGAAAGTAGAAGAATTTTTAAGGCTGACAAGGCATAGTTCCACTACGCAGTGCTGAGTAGTGAAAATGTTGATTGTGATTATATTGTCAAATTGATACAGCTTTTGGGTAATTCTATGGAGAAGCTCAAAAACAGGTGTATGTCCATGATAGTAAGAAATTGTGACATTGAAGATAGTATTAGAGCTGGAGACTATAGCTCCCCATCAGAATATGCTAGCCCCTTATCAAACAGTGAAGAAATATTTTCTCAGAGTGTTTTTGCAGTGATAGTAAACCATATTTTAGCATCCTTGTTCAAAGTTGCAACTCTCTTGAATTTTGTGGTGCCATCCACACTTGAAGATCATGGTAACACACTATTAAAACCAGAAATAGTTGGATATTTTAAGGCTATGGCAACTCATTCTATTTGTGCCAGAAATTGTGATGTACTATGATATTTTTAACTTACCATAGGCAAGCTCACATATTTGCTTGTCCTTCTTTTTCAGTTTTTGACAAATTGCTTCAGGAGGCAAAAAAGATGCTAGAGGTTTTGTTATCTCTTGTAGAATATATGTGGCAGCAATTTCTGTGCCTCCAACATAGTAACAGAATCTGTTATCTTTTCCTTTAGCCTTCTTGCACATCTTCTTAAGCTTTTTGGTGATTTCATTTTGGTCTTTTCTATCTTCTTCTGTTAGCGTTTTTTCAAACTTGCCAATAAACTTTACACACACTGTTGGAGGAAGCATTGTTGAAATATGATGTAAACAAATTAACTCTAATGATGGTTACCGTCTGGAAATACGAAAAGAAATAAACAATCAGCATGGAATTTATGAATGAGAAATACTAATGCCATGGGGTGTTTGCGAGGATTGGACAGATCTAGTTGTCACATAATACATGGCTATATGCATAGTTATCTGTCCAAATATGCGACTTCTACGATATTCAATTTATATGTCACTTCATTCCAAATCGTGGAATGCGGAATTACTAACGTCTAGCTTTTTAGGTCTATTTTATGCATCGTTTGAACACTTTGATCCTCTCTTCGGTGTTCGACAATTCTGTTTCTTTAGAGTAGTGAACAAGCACAAAGTGCTTACAACATTAAGTTCTATTTGTAATATACGCACCCTCGCATTCTCCTGGTTTCAATGCTCCCTCAGTATCTGGAAGTAGAATAGCTAAAACGGTGACAGTTGCAAGAAGGCAGATCGGATTCATCTTCGTGCATCAGAAGTCTAATTAGAACTTTCAGTGCTCGAGCACATCAGCATTAGAAATTCTGAAACTCTACGGATTTGGCGAGATCCCATTGGTCCATCGCTCGCGCAGTTACACGCAGCTCCTCGTAAGATTGCGAGGCTCTTGATACATAGAATCCACTGATTAGTGATTGAATCACAATAGAGAGTCCGCCTCGGTTACGTGATATTCAAATAGTTTAATGGCGGACGAGCGAAGCTGCACAGCTGCAAGGTAGGCTACAGAATAAACAGCTTATAAATTTAGGACATTGTATGCCGTATCTTGATTGAGATCTCATTTTGTGTTCTTTATGTTGTGGTTAGTATGTATTGAAACGTTTATTCCAGCTAAGCATAATTACGCATTTGCAGAATAGCAGAGTGTTGTCATTTAGTAGGTAATTACCTACATTAATGTAACCATTGATTTGCACTGAATGTTTTAAGGGAAAGCGTCACTTTAAGTCCAGGCCCATAGCTTCTGCAGACAGGAGGCACTGCCCCAATGTTTCATTTGGGTTGTATACTGAAGCACTCCAAACTGTAATTTGTAATCATGTCAGAATTTACTTAGAATTAGCTTCAATATACTACCTCAATGAAGTAGTCATGCCCATTAGGCATTACATGTGGTGTATGACAGGGATCTGTAGTAGGGCCTCTTCCTCTTGTACATAAATGACCTTCCAAAAGCATCTAAAATTCTACTTCTTCACTCATGACGCCAATCTTTAATGTGATTCAGAAAGGCTTGACGATGCTATTAAAAAAGGTAGCAAAGGGCTAAAACATATAAAAAGATGGCTTGATGCAAACAAACTCTCATTGTCTCATTGAATATAAATATAACCAATTTTATTATGTTCCATTCATCTGCAAGCTCAATCCCACAAAGTATTTGTATCAAAATAGGCAAAAAGCACATTTCCAGAGTGAACTATATTAAATCCTTAGGAGTTTTGTTGGACAAACATCAAAATGGGAAATACCACATTTCTGAACTCTCTAAGAAACTTGCAAAAACTTGTGGAATTCTCTTTAGGGTCAGTCACTTGCTTTCAACGACCACATTGATAATACTATATACTGTATTTTTTCATGCTGTTTTTACAATATGGCATTTTTGCATGGGGACAAACATTTGATTCATATATTGAACCACTATTTAAGTTGCAAAAAAGAGCTGTTCACACTATATCCCACCAATCATTTTTAGCTCATACCCCCCCCATCTTTGAAGATCTTAAGCTACTTGGAATTGATGATGTTTTCAAATTGAGATTGCCATCTTTTGTTTATGAAGCAATTAATAAGTTAGCACCAGATTACTTCCATGATTTCTTCTCCCTAAACTCTTCAATTCATTGTCATAAAACAAGACAATCAACTTGTGGTGATCTGTTTCTGGCTAAGCTCAACACATTACAGTACAGTTTGAAGTCAATCCAATATATGGGGGCAAAATTATGGAATGAGATAAGTGTTACAATAAGATTATTTTTGTCAAAATTTATGGTTAAATGCATGTAAAAGCTCACTTTTTAAATGCCATATAATTGCTATAGAATTTGCATAGTAAAATTAAAAAATCCTTGGATGTTTGTTGTACTTGCTGAAAACTTAAACATCAGTCTGCTATAGCTGTAAGGGGACCTGCTTCTCATTAGTTTATCTACAGAGATTCATTTGATCCAAGAAAGCACAAATCCATATCAATTGGATTTTGAGAATTCTACATAGATGTAGGAAAGTAAGGATTTGATGGACACTCTTTATATGATGGGAACAGTCCCATATCCATCAGGAATTTGTAGAAAGGCAAAATTTTGGGAAAATGCTATCAATTAAATGTTATATGGACTTGCCAAAGCAGTGACAAGAAAAGGCTTATATGGGAACTCATCCCAGAAAAATTCTTAAAGAAAAAAACCCTCTACAACATTGGAAAATATCTTTTGGACAATAAAATGGAACTGGCTTTCATCATTGCCTTTGTGCACGGAAGGAACAGCTTGCCTTGGTAGACTGAGCAATTTAACTCTGCACACCAGAGATCTTGTCCAAAAGCATTGTAATCTGAAATCCAGTTTTTATAGCTTCATTTTGGCACAGAAATTCTCTCAAGGCAGTTCTTCCCAGAATTTTTTCCTTGGACAATAAATGCAAGGATTGCTTTGAAAATTTAAAGAATGAAACTGATAAGAAAGACCAAAAATATTTGTTGAGAAATAAACTGGGAATTAGATAGTGCTCTTTGGTGCAGGTACCTCATGTAAAAAGGCTTAAGATTTATGCTAGACTGGAGGTATTATAATCTAAGAGTAGTTAAGTAGGCACATGCCAGCATGATCATGGATGTAAAAGGACATCAAAGTTGGAGGCCTGTTAACTGTCTGCTCAAAAGATGAAACAGATCTGGAGTAGGGCAGTCCATACCCTTTAATTTCACTATACACACTTCTACAGGAACTGTATGCTGATTGGTTAAAGGCCTTTTAGCTTAGTTATACGGTTGCAACCATCCATGCGTTGTTGATTACAGTGATAACACTACAGGATATTCATATTCCTATGATTTTCTATCAATTCGTCTATCGTTCAGGTACACATTGATTGCTTGGTTTTAGTTCTGGAGTATCTATTGATGTTCCTTGTCTACTGCTAATATATTTTGTTGAACATCTACCTTCCAATTTGCGATGACAAGAGGATTCCTTGGAAAGTATTTGGCGTCATAAGGAGCCATTCAATTGATTATTGACATAGTGACAGCCAGATTATTTACATTTCAACCAGAGAATTGAATTTTTTGACGCTATCCAAATAATTGGTGTATTTGACTACACCTGAAGAATTGAAGAAGTCAACTAATCTGATAGTCAAAGCATTTGACTGCACCCAGATAAGCGAAGACTTTGACTCCTGAATAATCAATCATAGAATCCACTGACCGAATACTAAGACTGAGATCCGAATATTGATCAATGCCCTAATCTGGAGAGAAGTCAGATAAGTGTTTACTATTCTATCTAAAAAGTTGCTCAATTAAATGGATTTCTGCCCATTTGAGGGGCATCCCCCTGTCACCCCCTCTCCTATGCTTATGACCATAATACAACATTTCTGTTAGTATTCAAGTGTCAAAAATAGGCAAGTGGATATGCATAAAACTATTTGCGATAATTCAGCAATTTTCTCCTAGCTACTTGGAAGAGAAAAGGTAGTGACTATAGCCAGTATGACAATGAGTGCAATGACTGTAAGTGGAGTGTATATATAAAAGTGTGACAGAAGTTAAATTATTCTATCTGGAGGACTATTCATAGCATGAGCAAAGGACTATAGCCAGATTCACGGAAATTACTGTTTGTTCTAAACACATTTTACGTTACATATGTAACTTTGGTTTTAGCACACTTTAAAGTTTTGCTATCATTATTGATACATTTTCATCAATATCACTTAGAAAGTTATATGGCATACTCTATTTGATATTCATGAAAATCTACCAATAATGATAGCAAGATGTGAAAGTGTGCTGAAACCAAAGGCATATTTTTGCCAGGTTTAAATTCTTGTAAACCTCATACTGGATGTTGCATAACCTTTTTTAAAGAAGTATTTATTGCAGGGGGTAAGCTGTAGAAAAGGATAAGCGATAATGCAAAAATTAACAAATTTTAAGGATTGGGAGAGATATCTGTTGTAAAACCATTCAAAGATGCTTTTAACAGGATTTAGCTCATTTTCTATGTGCTCTGTTCTCTATATTTTCATTCTCTAGTTCCAGTACGCAGTGATGGCGCCAGAAAATAATTGCTGGGGGGGGGCTAGAGCTGTCAAAGTGACAACAGTGAGCAGTGTCCAAGAAGTTTTGTAGACAATGCCTATGGTATTGCCTAACAAGACAAAAAAGAAGGTCAAAGATTTCATAAAGTGCTGATGGTGCATGGAAAGTTAGGTGCCCATGGGGGAGCTAACAAAATTTCAAAAGCCCCCCACTGGCACCATCCCTTGCTGCAACATACTCAAGAAAGAGGGTTCCTTTTCGTGCAATGCATTTTACTTTGGCCCATAATGCAGGTCCAAAAGAGGAACTCTCTGGTATATAAGGTATTCCCATATTTCAAATAACCACTTACCATCACCCTTTGAGCCGCGGTTGGTTTGGTTATTGTTTACTTTATTTTTAGTAAGCTGTTATACCCAGGTTTTTCAGCTAATTTAGGCCTACTATGCTTGCTGCATCCAAGCATGGGACCCCTATTTTGTCACCCCTTCGAAAGGATGGCAGAGTGACCTGTTGTGGTCATTCATCTGAAAGATTACCCATCCAGTTTCTGACAATACACAACCATGCCTTACTTCAGATAAGCTAATGGAACTTGCTGGGCTGCTTGGCCACTCACCCCACTATCCACTTCATCTGGTCAAAGTTATTTCTTCAGTTCTGACATAAAGCTTGTGGTAAGAAGGAATAACTTCTGAGGGAAAGACTCAATTCACTGGGTGGAAGAAAAGTTTAGAAGTGGGGGGTATTTTTCCCCTGAGTTTGTAAGTTTAAAAGGGCCCTGGGATGTGAGTGAATGATAATAATAATAACACATTTTATTTACTGTTGGATGACTTGATACTTTGTACTGAACAGTAAAACTAATAAATACCAACTAACAGAAAATTAGTTGAGTTTTATGAGCCTGTCTAGGGTAGGCTGCATGCGTTCCACCCTGGTATTTCAGTCATTATTGGAAAAATTAAGGGAAAACCTGTAATAGTCAAAGACTGTCCTTAATATTTATTCAAGGCTTGTGATCTAGTTGGTTTGCAAGGACAAGTTGAATAATAAACTATCAAGCCCCCCTCACACTTAGGGAGATGCATACCAACACTTGCATTGTTATAGGTTTTAAATTGAGAGGCAAGGGCTTTTACTACTTTTCCTGATTTTTTCTAATGCTAAATAGACAATATAAGCAGCCGCCATTAAAATTGAAAGAATAGTAAAAGGAAACTTGGCAAATACCTTTTCCTTTGGTCTCCACCTATTAAACTTTGCACCCTTTAGGGAGAATTTGGGGCTTTGGATGTAGGATGAAAGTCACTGCAAAATTACAAAAGTGGATTTCATATGAGAGATTTACAAGTGTAAAGAGTCTTTGCTAAAAGTTGTGCTGAAGCAGGAAGCTCTTTAAAAGATCCAGTGCCAATCAACAAGTGAAAAGAAACCATCTTGGGCCATAGATTGCCCAATTCATTATTTACTTCTGTTTTCTTTTACCAATCTTTACCTGTCATTTGATAGACAGCATTTCTCAGATCTGCAATATTTTTATGCAAATGTATTCAAAGGATCTTGAGCCCCAGTCAGATTTTCATTGTTAAAGATTTGAAATTCTTTTGCTGGAGAATTTTCTCCATAAATCGATAATCAAGAGCATGCTTCACATGCATACTTTAGAGCTTTCTGTTCTGCTTTCTGCAGGTTTTTTGTATTTATTCTCCATTGTGGACCCACCACGTCAATCATTGACACCCTGGCTATGATTCATTTTGTAGGAGTAGCTTTTTTCAGTGAAGCAAGGTCATTTATTTTTGGTTGTATGTTTGACTATATGGGTAAGACTCTTGTGGTTACAATTTGAAAGTATTATTTGTGAATCAAGTAGGAATTTCAATAATGGGCTTCTTTTTCAGGGATTCCTCTCTCTCAAGTTCCCAGTCAGATGACAGTAGCGCCGAAAGTTCAGAGTCATATAGCAGTAATAGCACCTCATCATCTTCATTGCACACTGATAGTCTTAAAGATTGTAAGCAGAAGGTAAACAAGTCTGCAGATGATATAGGCCATGATGATTTCAAGTCATACAAAAGTCATAGTTATACAAAAAGGAAAATGGAAGGAGCTGGTGATGACATTCAAGATAGAAGAAAAAGAGGGAAATATTTAGATAAGGAAAAACGCCATGATGACCGTGACTATGGAAGGAATACTAAACATGGAGGAAACTTTGATAATGTATCTACAAAATATGGGTCTAGAAATGAAAACCCTGCCAAAGATAAATCACAAAAAGAGTTTCATCATGACAGATCAGTGAAGCTCAAAGAGAAGCAAGTTTTAAAGCAAGATTATGGAAGTAAACATGATAGTTATAAATCATACAATAAAAAATGTAATGATGAATATGCAGTGAGAGGAAGTACTTCAAAACAGGATAATGTAAAGGGAGATATGAAGGCATCAAGGTTTAAACACCACCGAGATGATAGTGAATACTGTGATAGAAAAAGCACCAAAGAAGAGTATGAAAGTCGACGAAGGACGGGCCACCAAAGAACAACAAGTAGAGGAAGCAAGAGAAGCGAAAGTGATGAAAAACGCCATCATGGTGATGGTGAATACTGTGAAAGAAAAAGTACAAAAGAAGAGTATGAAGGTAGAAGAGAGAGAAGCCATCAAAGACTATCACATAGAGAAAACAAGAGAAGTGAAAGCAAAGAAAGAAGAGCAAGACATGTTAGAGAATGGGATATAGGAAAGTCAAGCGGTGGCAATGAACAAATGGAAAGAGAACATGCTGAAAGAAGGTATTTTTCATTTTCCCTTTATTGTGATTTGCATACACCACTTTCATGGACCGCACACCTGGGGGAGTGGGCCGATATTTGGGGTGACAGAACTCTTTAGTTGTATGTGAATACCTATGAAAACAGGTGGTTGCTTGTGACTATCATTAGATATTTCACGTTTTGCTTGTCATTTTCATTTGCTTCCTACTATTATTTGCTGATCTGTGTTCTGTTTGCCTTGGGAAGAGTTTTTTTTCAAAACTTTAACAGCAATTTAGTCTCACAGCTCACAGAAATTGTCTTAGACTATGGTGGATTAGGCCCAGTCAAGCAAAATGGATTTAGCAACGTTATCAACAAAGAAAGTCAATGAATTAGATGATTTCTTACGTCTGTGAGGATTGAAAATTAGTGGAAAGAAGAAAGAATTAGTTGCAAGGGCCTTTTTTGCAATGGAAGATGGTCTCCCTGTCTTGAAAACCGCTGAGAAGGTCCAGGCAGATATCGCTAAAGAGTATGCAATAAAACTGTGTGTGAATGGAGGCAATATGATTCCAGATCCACTCAAATTGGACTGGCTGAATGAAGAAGAAGGAATTAAATACCAGCCAGTTTCACTCGGACATATTCAATTTCTTAGCTTTTCATGCTACCGAACTTGCAAGCAACAGCCTTTGTGATTATAAACAATCAAAGGCTTATAGTTACTTTTCACAAGGATGGCTAAGACAACCTCAAGTTAACAACATAAGTGGAAACAGTAAACTTTTCTTGCTTAGAGGATCCTGTAGGCATTCGCAAAAAATTAGTGGCATGCCGCATAACCTCTGGATTTGCTTTGAAAAACAAACAGGTAAACATTCTGTACTCATTGCATACAGATAGCAGGAATGTCTCAAGCTTGCAACCATATTGTAGCTCTCCTTTTTTCTATTGCATCTGCCAGCAGGTTAGGGCTTAAAAGTCCTGCCTGTATTTCAACTCCATGTGAATGGCTGCCTAACAGACGAGCTGTTGAACCCAGTAAAATCAAAGATTTGAAATTGAAGAGGGACAGTATTAGAAGATGAGGTAAACCATTTCAAGAGTTAAATCCAGTACAAAAGAGAAACTTCAATCTGATTGCAAGAAGTAATTATAAATTAGACTTAAAGACTGTTTAATCAGCCTTGAATCTACTGCGTACTAAGAATAATGACACTTAAACTACTATTTACTACTTTAACAAAATTCTGGAAGATTCTTTTTTAAAGGAGGACTATTTAGGCAAGATTGTCAAAACATTTACTGAGAAAAGTATAGCAGAGATGGAACAAGCAACAAGGGGTCAAAGCAATAATTCTGTATGGCATTTGAGCAGGAAGCACGCAATAACTGCATCAATTGCACATGCTGTAAAGACACGTCTTATTACTCTACAGAAGAGTACAGAGCATATGGATCTCACAAATATAGTCAAAAAATAGCCAATGAGGAAAATATGAATGCTGATTTGCTTGCCCTGAAGTATGGAAGAAACATGGAAGCTGATGCTGTTAATACTTTTGAAGAAGTTTTTAAAGAAAGACAACAAAATGTCAAGGTACAGCAGTTAGTCTGTTTCTTGCCAGGAATCATCCTTTCATTGGTGGCAGTCCAGACAGAATTATTGAATGTTCTTGTTGTGGGAAGTCATGCCTTGAAGTAAAATGCCCATTTTCAATAAGACATACAACACCAACAGACCCAGATATCAATCTTGAATTCATAAAGAATGATAATAGTACTCTGTCCCTAATGCAGAACCATAAATACTTTACACAGTGTCAGGCTCAGATGGCATCCACAAAGTTTTCTACTTGTTACTTCTTTGCCTGGACAACCCATGGCTATTTTCTTGAAAAATTGCAGTTTGATAGAGAGCATTGGATTAAGTTGAAAAGGAATGTAAAAGAATTTTATATTTACCATTATCTTCCTTTATTATTTTCATAATTTCCAAAATCAAACACTCAACAAGGCATTTTTTAAATGTATCTAATTATTTTAACTATATCAAACTACTATACTATAGTACAATATACTATACTATACTGTACGATGCTATACTATTTTATGATATTCTATGCTATACTGTGCTATGCTATACTATTTTATGGTATACTGTGCAATACTGTGCTGTACCATACCATGATATACTATGTTATACTGTTCTATGTTAGTGTTTACTGTAATAAGCTATATTTTACTCTAATATGCTATTTTATGTTGTACTATGCTACACTATACTATACTATGCTATATTGTACTATACTATACTGTACTATGCTATACTTACGCATACAGTGCTAATAACTACGATGTGCTAAAATATGCAATGGTGTACAATGCTACACTATACTATGTTATAGCATACACTACTTAACTGTAATATACTATTACAAAGTATAGTACACTATTTTTATTTTGCTCTAGGTTGCCTAATAGAGGGGAATACTGGAATAAATGGGGGGGGCTAGAAACATGCTAAAAGCCTAACAACTGTAAGACTGAAATGGATGGTGGGGGCTGGAGAATGACCAAAAATTTAATAGAACATTGCCAGATTCATGAATCAAACAGTACTAGAGAATACACTATGTGCCATCAGTGTGATTGTTCTAATGATAAATTTTATTTGCATGCTAGAAATTGTTTTGGGTGGGAGTTTACTTAAGAATTAATAGGAAGGATGGCTGGACTAAAAATCTCCTAGTTGAAAATGTTTGAAAAATTACTTAGCTGAAGGGATTTCTATTTAAGTGCTCATGCATCAAAAATTTTGAAATTTAACTTTTTGCTTTTTCTGATGTAACTTTGTGCTTTGATCATCATACTACAAACTTAAGTATCATATCTCATATGGAAAAAGTAGTGAGCCCTCAAACTTCGCTATTTGGGATTTCAAGTGCGAATTCTAACTACTGCGCATGACGTCATAATGAGTGCGCAAAAAAGTGTTGAACGCTTGTTAGCATGGATTCCACCAGCAAGTCCTGCAAATGTCGTGGAGGATGGTACTGTGTGGCTGGCCTCCCAAACGGAATAAGCTGCACAATTGGTCAACATACAGAGGGGAAATCCGTTCATAGGTTACGACTCAAGGGAAAAGACAGGAGAAGATACCAAGCTTTGGTCAGGTTTGTGCGAAGACAAAGGCCAAAGTGGAGCAGCACCAACTCATCTTTTCTTTGCTCTGACCATTTCGATGAGAGCTGCTTTGCGAAGAATCGTGAAATCGCTGCCCAACTTGGAATGAAAAGGTAGCTAAAGCCAGATGCTGTACCTACCACTGATTTATCGTTGGCAGACACAGCAGATACCATTGATCAGTCACTGACAGATAGTGCTAAAAGACTGATGAGATTTATCTATGTGTTTGTTTTCTAGACCCTGGTCAAGTAGTAACAATTAACAACGTTGAGGAAAACGGGACAGGGAGGTATATTGAGTTGGTTGATTGGAAATGGCCTACTATTAAAGGAAATTATAATGCCATAGCAATGTCTTTCAATTCCTTTCATAGACTACCCGTGATATGTGTTCAAAAATGGATGATACAATTGAGGAGGAAGAAATGTTGGCAAGCCCTAATACTGTTTGTACCGGATTGTCAAGTTTTGGAAAAGAAAATTTTATTCTATCAGGAAAAGATCACTTGGCTCAGAAGGTCAAAGAGTAAATTAGAAGACTCTAATCAATGCAAACTCTACTTCATCTAGTGCAGAAGCCATTACCCTACACATTAAAGCTTTAGCTTTAACGCTTTTGCTTATAGACCCTAGGTGACTGTTTACAAAATTTGACAAGCTATGAGCTGCAATACGTAATAGATACTGGTACTCATCATTGCTGAACTTCGATTTGCCTCTCAAATCAAGCCTCAAGAGTTAGTGGTAGCAGTCTATTGGGGTAATTGGCCTCGACATTTTCTTTATCTCGGGCATCCGAATCGTCAGCTAGTGGCTCTCCGTGGCATGCAACTATGCCTGGCTGTGCAAGCACACGGTCATCATTGCCATCATCTTCTAATTGATAATCAGTAGCTTCATCATAAAATGACGATTGACTGTCACTGTTTGCCATTTTAATGAGCCGTAGCACGCCAAGACAAGAAGCTTTCTGACGCTTCATTTGTCAACTGATATAGGCCCAAAGAATGGACTCGGTTTGATCCTCATTGAGCACCTAGTGCCTCAAAACAAGCGCTGATTTCTACACCTTTCTCGCCAGTAAGAGCAAAAATAATATGATCTTCATGCATTGGAAAGACCGAAGTTTCGATTTTAGCTAAAAAAGTATCTTCGAAAGTTTCGATGCATAAGCACTTTAAGCACCCAAGAGTAGCAATCTGAGCTTCAGCAAAAGCATCACTTTTTTCATCTTTTGCGTATAACATCTAATTAGTGAGTGAATGGTATTGGCTTAACCAGGGGGATGAGGGTCATGCCCCATCAATGGCAATATTTCTTATCGCAAACAATAGTGTTAAGAATTTTCTCACATGAGAAAGACAAAAAGCTTCCCCCCTAAAGTCCAGCTCTGGATCCACCCCTGGTGAAAAGTATAATTTATTAAATTTTATTCCTCTTCAACTTTTGAGTAGTAGGGCTTGAATATTGCATATTACTGCACACACCTTTATAATATCATCTACTAATGTTAATAAGTTTATTGGCAATACATTTTTAATTGTCTTGAATTCTTTTATTCTATGAATGACACGCTCATCATGAATTCTGAGATTAGCAATAGATTGGAACAGTAATAAAAGATCCTCCTTAATCGGGAAGCCTCTGTCTGCCATAATTTCATCACCTGGGTCAAGAGATTTATAAAATCCACTATCATTGCAGATATATTGATCTGATGTTCGACCACCAAAACAATCAGATAGAAACATGATGTAGCCATTTGGGGAAATTTCAATCAACAACTTAACCGTGTTATGCTGCTTATACTCTGACCAAGCTGATGCTTGAACATGCAAAGATTTGGATCTTTCAATAAAAATTTCAGTGCTGTCTATTATGCTTCTTGTTTTTGGGCTGACGTTGTTGAATGCAGAGGGCAGATTTGACCGAAATACATCCCTTGGAAGCCAGAAATGAGAGCATCTCCAACTAATCTTGCCAAAATTTTGATCCATGTGGTAAATATCTTAGAGTATACACCAGAGGAAGCACAAAATCTATCTGCTAAATCCTCATTCAGAATGCCAAGTCTAATTCTCATAAGAACCATGAGAAACTTGTCTTTATGGGTCACTCTATGTTGTCTTCTAGTCTGTGAGAATTTATATTTGATGGTGGTCTTGTTTGCTTTTCTCTCCAATATATCACTGTTGGCAAGCAGAGCTTTATTAAGTGGAATAATAAGTTAAATATAGCTACAGTTTGCAGGCCTGTGTAAAATTTCATTTTAGCATCAGAATTAGTATGCTTGCAAGAAAATGGCTTCTTACAAATTTTTCTTTGAAAAGTTCCTGTGATACTTCATCAACCTTCTTTGTAAGCTTAAAATATTCTGCTCTAAGCACTTAAGTTTCATTCTGCAAAGCAGCATTTTTTGTTCTCAAATTTGCAGAGTTTACACAGGATGACTCCTCAGCAGGATCAATATACATGGAGACACTAGCTTTAAGTTATTCTACAAGATCAGGTGTTCGCGGCTCTGCCTGACGAACCAAAGCTCTTCTTTGCTTTTTCACTTCATTGACGTATCCTAAATTTGAAGTTGGATCCAGGTTCTCAACAGGTGTATATCCATCTACAAAATGCTCTGAACAAACCATATCACTCTCACCAGGGTTCCAGGTTGTATTCGTTGCAGAGACCCTTCTCATTTTATGAATCCAGACTTCTCTTCTTTCTGAATTAAGAAGTTTACTGGGAAAGACCATTATGCTCGGTGCAGTGTAAAAGGTCTTGGACCAGAGCAGTTTCCATGAGAAAGATGTTTATGCTCGGTGCAGTCCTTCGTCTTCCATTGTTTCAATCTGTAGTTACCAGTTCGGCAACCAACTACAGCACAGTTTCCATTGACCATTGTGATACCAGGACTAGGCCACCGTAGTGTGAGACAATAGCTGTGAGGTGTGAGACTTGAAGTACTAGTAAAAGTTTTGAAAAAACTCTTCCCAAGGCAGACAGATCACAGATCAGCAATTAATAGTAGAAAGCAATTGAAAATGACAATCGAAACGTAAAATATCTAACGATAGTCACAAGCAACCAGCTGTTTTCATAGGTTTTCGCATACAACTAAAGAGTTCTATCATCCCAAATCTCGGCCCGCTCCCCCAGGTGCGCGGTACATGTGCGTGGTGTATTGGCTCTGCAAATTGCTGGGTACTTTCGCTGTTTACCATTTCAGATACAATATATGCAACTTTGAAATTCATTTTCTACACAAGTGAAGAGACACACTTTTGCACAAGCTCTTACTTTTAATTCCATAGGAAAGTTTTATGTTATGATCAATAATTTACTGCAGAGACAGTGGGTAAATTTAGAGCACGAAATTGTATCAGTGTCAATGAGAAGAGATCGTTCGTTCTTCGAAGTCCCGTTGATCTTTATTGCCTTGGTTATTTATGATGTAATTCATTCTGGTTTCCTACTTAAATATCTCACAAATTAGGGGTTAATTTAGTCCATACCTAGAGGCACGTGTGATTGCTCGTGCGCTTTTCCACAAATATGCAAAAGCCCTAGCGCAAGCGAATTATCACCGGTGAGACCTTCACTATCAACCGGGCAATCACACACGCCACATAGTAACTTTGCTGTTGCAACTGCACCACAAGTGACTGTCACTTTTTTGCTGTCATAACTGCTTTATCCTGTTTTATTTTATGAGACATTTGAAATGTTTCAGCAACAAGAAACTCTGTATTTCGGATACGCAAGCCTTGGATTTGTCAGTATACACTCGACATTTTCACCGAGTAAAACATTCGAAAATTAGCATTGTTTTCATTTATTTGTAGATAGGATCCCTCAAACTTTTTCATATATCGTCTATTTTTAAATGAAACAGACCACAATTTAGAAAAGTACCAAGCAACTTCAGCTCTGTGCATATATTTCCATATGCAACTACAAACATATTATTAATTTGCGAAAGTGAAATAGATTTCTCTATTTATATAGCCTATTTACGTGTTGTGCTTTGACTAGATAAGTATATATTATATACCAAACAAATAATTCTTTTCTTGTTTTCAGTTACTGTTGTGTAATTACTGAAAAATATTTGTAGGAAGAATAAGCGATTATTAAATAACTAAAAGTCCGAATTTGGCTGAGAGATATGCAATTTGAGATTTGACTAGTACTGCAAGTTGGTTAGATAAACTCATGTGTTCATTGAATGATTTTTGCTGATTCTAGGAATATGAACAGCAGTTTTTATTGGATATGTAAAGCACGTTAGATTACACAGATGGCTGAAATTGCTTGTAGCACTAGCCCAACCATTACCCTAAACCTAGTCCCATGGATGTGCGAAGCCTTCAAAAAGTGGGAAGAGGCACATGCATTCAGGAACACACTCATTGAAAAATATGGTTTCTCTTTATGCTGCGAAAGAACACTTTGCCAGAAAATTTATGAAAAGTGATGGGCATATGGCTTTCCCCTGGTTCATACGTCTATACCTTAATTTATTACACCTATTACGCAATTAGTTACTTGGCATTGCATATAGAGAGATCTAGCTTTGGAGCTTTGAACTAGAATAAAATTAGTGCTAACTGGGACTGAGTTCAATGTCTTGTCACTGTCATTTCATACCACATGGAATTGCACAAGTAGTGTTGCACATTCGTGATGTACACAATGAGTGACTTAAAGCAGTTAACATAGTGTATGAGTGCCTTCACTTCATGTGCATATTATATGTGATTTTCTACGGTCTGAATTCCTAGCATCCCCTGTGTTCTCCACTTGACACTGCAACAATGTCCTTACATGGTTTGATATAGACAGTAGGGAGGCTGTTCCTACTTTGCAAATATCCACTCTGACTATGATCTCTATTCTAGTAGTAGCTGTTATAATTAAATAAAAGCATCAGTAGTTGCTGTGGAAGTCATTCGTATGCTGTAATACTGCATAGCAGCTGTACGAACCTTACCTTGCATTTACTCTCATGTGTCTTTCTCTGCACTGAAAATATCGTTGCAATAATAGCTATTGCCTACATAGCAATACTACATAAAGCTTGGCTCTGATTAAGGCGAAAAGTTGAAGCAGGCTAGTACTGCTGTTTAGTTAAGGGACCGAGGGGTCAGTTGTCCATGGTTAAAAGAAAGGTAGAGTCAGTCTTGGCCTCTTAGCCAATTGTGGTAGCTTTGGAGAGAGTTTTTTTCCATGTGAACATTGCTTTTTCGAAAACTATGTTTGATTGACAGTCGCTTTTGCTCATTTCCTTTTGGATGTATAGCATATGTTCACACATTAAAGAGATTTGTCTAGTTGTGTAACTGATGATGGATCGTGTATTGTCGTAAAGTTTTCCCGCAAATCAGCATATTTTATCGCATTTGTTGAACTTATATAGATAGATAAATGAGACAAGTGTTTCTTTTAAGGCTCATGTTACCTCATGTTCTTCTGTAGTATGCATGTATGCACATTTTTGTTTCTTGTGATTTTTGCAGTAATACTGCCAAGTTTTTATTTATTTTGATTTTGTAGAAATAGAAATGAGAGCGATAAAGGGGCCAGTAAGCAAAAAAAAGATGAACCTAACTATGAACTTTCTGGAAAACTTACTGAGTTTACAAATACATATAAGGTATGCAGTTTTACATTGCGTAATTATGTAATATCCTATTTCTCATCAATATCATTGGACTTCTATATGTGAATTAGAATGGTATCACTGTTTTATGCCTTTCAGTTATATGGTTGAAAGGAATTTCTGCTCGTTTTGCCTAACGGCTTGCATATAGTTA
Organism: Cassiopea andromeda; assembly: GCA_018155075.1. Lineage (NCBI taxonomy): Eukaryota > Metazoa > Cnidaria > Scyphozoa > Rhizostomeae > Cassiopeidae > Cassiopea > Cassiopea andromeda. The sequence continues at coordinate 50,415 of WIPJ01003215.1, read as the reverse complement.
TCTGTTTGTGATGTGTTTATACTTGATATGCATGGAACATCGCCCTAGTAGGCTTGATATCTTTTGCTTTGCTCGAGCATTCTACAATTTCTCATTCCAAATTTGTTCTAGCACTTTTTGTTCGGGATACTGTGTGAACAGAGTAAAGAGGAGATTGTACTGTATCAAAAGGCATCAGTCGAAAAACATGCGCAGCCAAAATATCATATTGAAGTAATAAATAAAATTATGTATTGAAGGGATAATGAATGTGAAAATATGTGATGTAATATAATATAATTTAAATTTGCGCTACTAATACAACAACATACCAATATGGTTAGCTACAATCTGAAACACAATAAGATAATTAAAGAAGATAAATATAAAATATAAAAGGAAACAAAAGTAATGCGCAGAATTCTGAAGGAAGAACCTCCTAAGTAGAAAAACTAACGAAAAGGAGGTCCCCCTCTAGCTATAGCAGACTGATGTTTAAGCTTTCAGCAAGTACAACAGACCTAAAGGTTTTTTTATTTCACCATGCAAATTCCATGGCAATTACATAGCGTTTAAAAAGTGAGCTTTCAGATGCTTTTTAAACATAAATTTTGACGAAGATAATCTTATTGTAACACTTATCTCATTCCATAACTTTGCCCCCAAATTCGGATTAACTTCAAACCATACTGTAATGTGTTGAGCTTAGCCAGAAATAGATCACCACGAGTTGATTGTCATGTTTTATGACAATGAATTGAAGAGTTTAGGGAGAAATCATGGAAGTAATCTGGTGCTAACTTATTAATTGCTTCATAAACAAAAGACGGCAATCTCAATTTGAAAATATCATCAATTCTAAGTAGCGTAAGATCTTCAAGGATGAGGGGGTATGAGCTAAAAATGATTGGTGGGATATAGCTCGAACAGCTCTTTTTTCTAACTTAATTAGTTGTTCAATGTATGAATCAAATGTTTGTCCCCATGCAACAATGCCATATTGTAGAAACGACATGAAAAATGCGTTATATATTATTATCAATGTGGTTGTTGAAAGCAAGTGCCTGACCCTAAAGAGAATACCGCAAGTTTTTGCAAGTTTCCTAGAGAGTTCAGCAATGTGGTATTTCCCTTTAAGACATTCGCCCAACAAAACTCCTAAGAGTTTAATATAATTCACTCTGGAAATGTGCTTTTTACCTATTTGGATACAAATACTTTGTGGGATTGAGCTTGCAGCCGAATGGAATATATTAAAACTGGGCTTATTCATATTCAATGAGAGTTTTCTTGCATGAAGACATCTTTTATATGCTTTAGCCTTTTGTTAACGTTTTTAATGACATCCTCAAGGGTTTATGAATCATAATAAAGATTGGCGTCATCAGCGAAGAAGTAGAATTTTAGATGCTTTTGGAAGGTCATTTATGTACAAGAGGAAGAGAAGAGGCCCAAGTACAGATCCCTGTCGTACTCCACATGTAATGCCTAATGGGCATGAGTGTTTACGAGAAATTGAAACAAACTGGGCTTTATCTTTCAAGTAAGACCGAAGCCGACTAAGTGCGTTGCCTCTAATTCCATAATGTTCTAGTTTAGAAAGTAAGATGTTATGATTTACAATTGCTTTGTGTAGATCAATAAATACGTCGCATCCATTTTTTGTTGTCTCAGTCATAGATAGCCTCAGTCATGTTTATCAGTACATGGTCAATTGAGTGATTTTCTTCGAAGCCAAATTGCAAGGGATATAGGATATTATTGCAAGCCACAAACAAATAAAGCCTCTTATACATCAATTTTTCAAATATTTTACTAAAGACTGGCAATAGAGAAGTCGGCCTGTAGTTTGGCGTAATTTCAGGGTCTCCCGTTTTTGAAAACAGAGACAATTTTAGTTATTTTTAAGTTAATTGGGAATACTCCTTTGAGAAAGGATTGGTTCGCAAGTTCTGCCAGTGGATGAGAGATGTGCTGCTTGAGAACTTTTGGCAACTTTATTGGAACACTATGGGGACCTGTTGATTTCGAAGAGCTAAGATTTGCCATGACATCTTGCACTTCAAAATGAGTGACTGGAGACGAACAAAGAATTTTCAGTAGCGCTGCCAAGATATCTATGGGGAAAATTTGGGGTTCAAAAAATGCTCATTAAAGTTGCTTGACATCTGAGCAGGGTCATCTATTAATTTTCCTCTAGCATCTTTAACTTTATCAATGCTTGGGTGTGTACAAATTTTCTGCGCAATGATTATGTTAATTCCATCCGTCAGCTTTCTCATATTCTTGTTATTCTTTGCAAATTTATTCTGATGTTACTCCAACTTGCTTTTCTTCAACTCACTAGCTACACGATTCCTAAAGTTTTTGTAAAGTTCGGTATTGGACTCACTTTTTATTTCTTTTAATTTTCTTCAGCAATCGATGCCTTACCTTCATCGTTTTTATTCTATTAGTGATCCAAGGTTTTTTAGTATACTATATGATAGGCACATGCTTATCTGCTAAGGTAGTAATATCCTCAAGAAATCTATCATAAGTTCAATCAATATCATAGTCAATGTAGAGATAGTTGAAATCAAGTCTAGTAAAATCACTTCAATAGCATCTTTCGTCAAACGATGAATAGTTACGCTTAAACAGCTCTAATTTTTTGTGCGAAATGTTTACGTTATCTATTATTAGAAATTGAGGGAAATGGTCTGACATCCGTGTCAAGATATTTCCACTGGTAATTTTGTTAACAGTTAAGTTAGTAAATATATTATCTGTGACCCTTGATGACTGCCTTGAAACTGTAGTGGGATGGGTAATACCGGGTAAAAAGTTATTGGAAAGGAAAGTATTGATGAATTCATAGGTAGGTGTATGTGAATTATGATTTAGTAAATCGATATTGAAGTCGCTCATGATAAAAACATGTTTGTTGATAAGTTGTAGGATAAACTTGTTTAGGTGCAAGATAAATGTGTTTTTCAGATCTCGGATGTCTGTATATACAGCAGAATAGTAAATTTTTGGTGTTCTTATTTTGTACTTCAACCCATGTAGTTTCAAACCCTTCACATTTAAAGTTAAAATCATCACGAGCTCGATGCAAGTGATGTCTTGACATAGAGTCCTACTCCACCATTTTGACCCATAGATCCTGTATCATAACTTTTGTAGCCATTTATATCAATATTAATAACTATTGCATTTAGTGCAGAATTCCAAGTTTCTGATACTCCAATGACATCAAAAGATCTTTGAGTTTGAATACAAAGATTCACCAGTTCATTGGGTTAAGGGAGATGCTCCTTATATTGGTATGAAGTATGGAGAGTTGGTCAAGATTATAATCCATTTCTGCAAGCTCAGAAGCAGTAGCATATTGTGAGTTAATAGCTTGGGGTAGTTGTTCATCGATATCACATTCACTCAAGTAGGGTAATCTCGTAAGATCTGAATCTGAGCGAAAACTAGGTGTATAATCAATATATGAAAGCAATTCATGATCTTCTGTGTCAACTATTTAGTTAATAGCGCATAGAATGTATTGTTAAAAATGAACGTAATCAATATCAAGAAGATTAATTAACTTAATAAATATCAAGAAGAAGGTTCTACTTGAAGGACAAAGAGTCAAGCGGCAGCATAAATTTGGAATACGACTAGTGTTTTATTTAGGAGTGATTGGCAACTCTTCCAAGTTAAAATTTCAGGCATAGGTTAATGCCAAAGCTTAACAAAGACTTGTTTTGCATGCTTTGAGTAGTCATTGTAACATCATCCAGAGGTATAATTGAAAGGTGACAACTGACCAGGTTTGACAATAGATCTGGGAATTAAGCGAACAACAACTACCCAAGAAAGATGAAAGGAAAATAAGTAACAATATTGTGTAGTCCAGTTAACTCAACTTGTAATTGATCACTTTATAAGATTATCAAGTTATTAAAGAAGTTTTCCTTGCAATACCGTTATCACTGTGAAATTTTCTTGTTTTCTTATCACTATAGATAATTATACTGCTAGCTAAAAAGGAGAAATATTTCTTCACAGTGTAATACTTATATGTATGTAGTAGAAAATTATAGATTTAATTGTTGTTTGACATCAGTGTATTTTTCTGAAAACGTTGACATTGTTTCATCAAACATTTACGATATGGACGTACGTAGAAATGCTCAACTGCATCAACCAATTTGAGCTTTTGATCTGATTCTTTTTTCGTTACTCTAGTTAGGCGTTCTACTTTCATCATACTACAGCTTTAATTTGATACTGAAAACTTCAAAAATTACTTTGTACCATCCATGGACACACTGTGTTCCGTTGTCTTGAGTCCCGGTCAAATTTACAATACTTTGCAAAAAATATACCACAAGACAATAGAGTAGGAAGCATGAAAATGCGTCGCAACCCTGCAGCTATTCTATATGTTAATATTATATATGCTAATGAAGCTCAAGGACTTACAGAAACAGTTTAAAACATTTTTTGGCAATTGTCGCGGATATTCACAGATATGTACTATGACTATGAGCATGGCGTTACCAAGTAAAAAAATTTCTCTGTAAACACGGGCCTTTGCTCTGACCAGCATGCATGTTTATTCCAGACATCTGCTCACAGGGACTTAACATTTTTGGAGAACCCTGTTTTACTTGTTCCCACACAGAGCTCTTACCGCTAAATTCTAGCTCCAAGCGTTATTGTGAATCTCTATAGATACAAATTTGATCAATGAAATCGGGTGCTTTCTGATTTTATGTCTTATTTTTAGCCTCTGCATTATATGGGATCTAATCCCCACCTGTGTTTTAATTTTAGGGTGTTGTAATTAAATATAATGAGCCCCCAGAGGCGAGAAAACCGAAGACTAAGTGGAGGATATACCCTTTCAAGGGAGATGAAAGTTTGCGTAAGATGAAAAATTGTTGGCTTCATTATCCTACCTTGCACTATATTTATAGTTATGCTATATTTATGATGGCAAATTCAAGCTTTGCAAAGAATCTTTTACACAAGTTAGCCCCTTGTTTTTTTGTAATTGAAGGATGGAATCGTATCTATAGTTGTTTTGTTGACTCTCCTTACAAAAGTTATATTTGGAAGAAGTTGGTCTCATATCTTGGTGTCATCGAAGATTAATATGTTGGGAAATTCAGAAATTGCGATTGTGTTTTGTTCATCTTAAATTATATGATTATGTAGTTTCCAGCATCACTTAAATTATGGCGCTAGCCGTTGTTTAATTTGTATTTTAAGTGGCTTTTTATTGAAGTCTGTCAAAATATTCAAATCTTTCTACTACACTTTGCTTACAGCTGTTTTGTACATTCATCGTCAAAGTGCTTTTCTGCTAGGCCGTAATCGCATGGTAAGCCGTTCTTTTGTGATATGCAGCTTTGACATCTACTTCTAGCATTGTTACTCGTTTATTTGTAAGCTGTACTTCGACTACGAAATATTCACTGATGCTCAGTCCTTTTTATTCAACCTCACGTTAACATCATTTGCATATGTAAATAGAATTATAATTGCGGATTGCTATTTTGAGAAATGGGATTTAGTATGTAGGAGAATTAATTGACAATCGAATGCAGTGTTTGTTGGCTTTTATTTTAGTGTAGTTTTCTTTGCAGATTGCTGATATTCCAATTGACCATCCATCTTGCTCAAGTCAACATGCAGTCATCCAATTTAGATTTGTGGACTATGAGAAGCCTGATGGAATGATCGGCAAACGAGTGAGGTATCCTACTAAGCATTCGCCTATTTTGTAGTCCTACAATACTCAATCGAATGAAGAAAGAGCACTGAAAAGGGATGTGAATTTTTTTGCGATTTCATTCGAAGTATTTCCGTATTTCCCAACCTTTTTCTCGCTATTCCTCCCTTGGATTCCATACAGTGGCAGAGGTTCTCCCACACTAACATATATTGATATTATGCCTGTATGAATCAACAAAAAAGTGCTATTTTCTTCACTTTTTGTGATTAATAAGGTTTTTTCTTAATGTTTTGGAAGAGATATTGCAAGACCTGCCTAGGTATACCGTCAGCTTTTGCAAGTAGCTAAGAAAACAGAACTAATTGATCATGGACTTTTATATGCTCTCGAGGGAAGGGATGAGATTCTAGCCCTAGTTTTTTATCATCCAAATTCCTTTGTATGCTAGAAGCTTCTGTTAAATACAAAAAAGCATTCAATGAACATATATATATATATATATATATATATATATATATTGGTCAATATCTAGCCTAGCTTACTCAGACTCACACTTCTACAATTACTCAGGCCTTTTCGGAATTCTTTTCCATGTGGAAAATCCTATTTCTAGGTTTTTTTGTTTATTTTCAAAGGTAACAGTTTGTGATGCATTTATTCCTTTGCATCATTACATCACGTATTAGACCTACCATGTTTTCTTTTTGCATGCGATTTGCCACCTCACTTCTAACGTGTAAACTCCTTGAAAATTCTGCTATTTTTCTCATCGTAACATCTACGCTAAATGCTTGTATGAATATATGTATGTGTTCATGTATTCATGTATATGTGTGTATGGTAAACTATGTTAGCTGCGTTGCACACTATTGACCGACGGTAGACTGTAAACTAAGCTCAATATGGACCCATACAAGAAAACTGAATAGCAACTCGATATGCGCTATGTTTATGTATTTAATATACGAATTGAATTGTTTCTTTTTGACACCACTGGCCAGAACTCGGTGACCCAGTGTCTTTCTTGGCTATGGGGTGCATTGTATTGTAATATATTGTGTTAGTTCTTTTCAATCGTTGTTAATGATACTAAAAAGAATGAAACATTTACCATTTATAGTGTAAAGTATCGCCAACAAAAGTGTTACATATAAGCGGTTTTATCACAAATAGCTACAATCCACCAATATTTTGTCTTATGACCACTCATTGTTACAATTTCTTTGATACGACTTCAAATCAGCTCGAGTAGTTTGTCGATAAACTTCAGGGGTAGACTTGCAATTTTTAAGATGCAAACAACAGACTTGCCTTTTTTCTGCAGAGAACCACGAAAATCAATATTTTAGCTTGCTTTTGTGAATAGCCACACATTTCCTACAGCATTTGAGTTAGAACTGTTGGCCATTTATTGAAGCACAGCAATACCATATAATTTGATGTATGGTTTTTGTTTTCTGACTTCATACGTGGGTACACTATCATCCCAAAAATAAGCGACCTTTTCATTTTCTGAATAGTGTAAGTCGCTGCTTTAATGATGTTTTTTCAAGAAGACCAGTGTATTTAGTACGGCCATTTTTTCTTTTGCATTCTGCCAGGTAATCTTGACCATATGATCCAGTGCAGCCCCCAAAATATAACAAAAGCTGAATTCATAAGACATGCCTGAACAAATTTGTATGGCTTGCTTCTTCAGCTATACTCCAAGCTAAATGTTCTTTCTGCTGTCATTTTGGACCAAAGCTGCATTCGCGTGAACAGAAGACAACTGATTATTGGCCTAGCGTCCAACGACTACGTTCTCTATTCCATTGCAGTCGGTACCTCTTATGCTTTAAGGCGAATGGCGTTTTTTTTAAGGATTTCACACAGTACTGTTGAAAAATAACCTTTTCCAGCGCTGTGTCTATACTCAGACATAAGAGACCTCAGTATAATGAAGTTTGCATGCAAGGCAGACCCCTTTTTCATAATTTCTTGACCTTAAGTCTCTCTTTATATGACAATTCTTTTGACGTCGGTAAACTTCTTAGCAGTCGTATGAAATGGAAAGTGATGAAAATATTGATTCATTTTGCCAGAAAAGTCACACCAACACATTGATCTGTACTTTACCTCCAAATTCAGGGTCATAGAGAAGATGATATTAAAGTAGATGCCTAACTTTGGTCCACTAGTGGAAAAATCTTGATTTAGCTGCAACCATTTTGAACGACCTCTGCAATGCTTCAAGTTTATATACCAATTTACCATTATTTTAACCCCATGTCTTACATTTCTTTCTTGTATTTTTCAGGCCTTATGTGATTGATCTGGAATCGTCGAATGGTACATTTGTAAATAATAACAAAATTGAACCTAGAAGATACGTAGAGCTTAAAGAAAAAGTGAGATATTTAGTTGGGCATTATTTGTTTGGTTTAGCTCATAGAATTGCATTTCTAAGACAGTTGATAGTTGTAAGTAGTGTGATAGTCCCGGTAGTATGGAATCAAGGAAGCACGTAGAATTGTTTTCATAAGCGAATTAATGGAAAGAGTTATATTTGTTTTTTCTGGCAGGTAGGAGAATTTTCTCTAGTTAATATGAGGATACTATAAGTCAGGGCAGTTTCCATTTGTGTTGTATAATATCAAATTCCTCACTTTTTGAATCCCGGGCCTATCGCGATCTGGATCCCTCTGACTTTGCAAACGAATATTTGCCAACGGAGAGAGCTTGGCAACCACACCTTATGTTAAGGAAGCCGTTATCACCAGTCATAAATGGAAAGAGGTGGAGTTTGGACCCCCTAGAAAATTTTGTGACCACGTGCTTTAGTTTGGCTATAAATGTAACCAATACCCTTTTATTGACACTAAGACATCAGAGAAGCCTTGAAAAGTAGCAGTGGTTATTTGCCTAAAAGCAGAAGTACTTGCTACGCAACATGCTTTTTATTTCTTTCTTGCAGAAATCAATAATTTTTTCATTACTTCCCAGTGTTAGCTAAATTGGCAGGTAGTTTGTAGAAATAACAGGACATTTAGTAACAAGAACATTAGCAGGCGGTTTGAAGTCTAGATTTTTATGGGTTTTTTTTTTCTTTTTGTTCAATTGCAGAGTTCATTTATTTGCCTTCTTTACTGAAAAACTTTTGGAAATCACTCTTGTTTGGAAGCTTTTGAATTGTCTCTTCTTCAACAATTTTTGGAATATAATCAAAGTTGTGAAGAAAGTAACTCAAATAGTGTGGTATTCAAATTACAAGCTTATATTGGCCTGTTCACAAGAAACGGACTGGCTCGGTAAAGCGGGCTACCCCACTCAGGCGAGATAATAATAATAATTTTTTTAACTTTCATATGCATATATTTGTTACTTACAATAATGCACCTCTCATATAATTGGTAGTGTACAATTGGCTAGTTTGTACTAAGCAAGTGAATTTACAAAGCAAAAATAATAACAATGATAATGGACATACAACATACCTCAAAGGTAGAATGATAAGAAAAAGAAGTAAATATTCAGAAGTTCAGGAGTTCAAGGCTGTTCCATGGTTTATTTCTTTGGCAACAGATGTAATATTTTGACCTAATGGCCATATTGTTTTCATAATAATTCTTCTCTGTGTAACTTTGTCAAAATTCAGATCTTTGAGTAGAGTAAGAAAGGAATCACAGGAGGAGCCCATAACACCAAGAGCACCCATGGAGACATTGATAAAAATAACTTTATTATAGGAAGAGGAGAAGTCTTGAAGTAGTGAAGTATATTTAGTTGCTTTCCTTACACTGTTAGCCTGAATATTTGTCTCAAAGCCCAGTGTGAGTTCAAGAATGTAGAGTGCGTTATTCCCTGTGAGTAAAAGGAGGTCAGGACGAAGGGAGTCACCAGTAATCAAAGACAGGGATATAAAAGAGAAAAAATCGGCGTAAATTGAGCTTTGGTTAAGAGATGAAGATGCATTGGCAAGGTTAAGAAGGACAGAGTTGTGGCGCCAAGTGTATCTGCCATTCTTGAGTTACCATTCACAACTAGATACCACATGCTGCAAAGTTTCTGATTGAAGGCGGAATGAACATGCTGACGATTGATAAATGGGCCATTTGCAAAGATTTTTCCGAGTAGGTAGAGTGTTGTTGAGATATTTTATAGAAAAATTAAAAATGCTTCTCGGCATGTTTTGTTGAACAATTGACCAAATGCTTGTTGCTCTTTGAGATGAATATTTCAGAATAGATGAAATAACCAAGCTTTGAGAAAGGAGTGTATTTTGATGCGATCTTCATGCTCGTGCTGCACAGCCTTCAAAACTTGTTTAGTATTCTGGAACTGGTCATACTGAAGATTAGTGCCATAGCTTGTTTCCGCCCAAAGTGATTTGATGTCGGATTTGGTGAAGATTTCAAAGCATTTCGTATAATAGTTTGGCACTTAATAAACTTTACTGAAGGGAGGATAAGAATGATACCGTATTTAGATGTATTTAAGATTAAGGAGGTAAAAGTTGAGCATATAGGTAATTCTAGCCTCTGCCTCACAAATCTAGAAACTACACTGTCTGAATTTTCAACCGCCCATGCCTTGCTAAGATCCGCAATGGTCAAGTGCCAAGACAGTTTCGATAGCACAAAGAAGATAGTAAAGGAGTTTGTTTATTGGGTGGCAGGCTAGGCAATCAATTTTGAGCATCGGATCGTTGTTAGCGTCAAGAAGAATTGACGTATGATCGCTATTATCAATATGCAAATTGAAGAATCTACCAATGGGCATGTTTGTTCCAAGAGGTGGAACCAAGGAATTGTTTAAAATCAGCTTGGGAAAGTACTGAATTGAAGAGTTTGTTGCTTGCTTTATGTCAAATGTGAGGCATTTATCAACCCTAATAATTATCCCTGCCCAGTTGCACCGCCGAGTGAAATGGTTTAGCAGGATTTGATTCCCATTTTCTAGGCCAATAATCACAGCAGCATCGTCTGCAAATTGAAACCAGTGTATAGGGTAGAGAGAGTTTAAGCTAAAGCCAAATTGTTGGAAGTTCTGTGCAATGAGATAACGAATAGATATGTTGAAGCAAAGGTTAAAGGTGAGAAGGCTTAGGGAATCACCCTGAAGAACGCTATGACCAACCTTAACAAAAAAAGTTGTGAAATGCTGGGAAATAATGGAGGTGTAGAAATTTGCCTAAGAGAAGAGTAAACTCCTACTAGGCGTGTCTTCCAGGTGGCGGATGGAAGAATACCCAGCAGAATTGCAGCGCAGTCTCGAATAATCAATAAAAGACTGTGGACCAAATCCATGGAAAGGAAGTGGTGATCCTTCCATGTATTTAACCAAGAATATTGATGGAGTGGATACAAAGAACTAATACCTTGAATGGCGTTAACAGGAACCCCTATAAGAAAGGCATTGTCGTGCCCGGCCGGTGCATTCATGAAGAGCAGGTGCTGCCAGTCTGTTATCCTTCGCTGATGGCTCAGCTAGGCATGCACAGCGGGTGCTTAGGAGTCACAATAGTACTACCGCTAGATCTACTTGTTACCGTAAAATTGCAACATGGAATGTTAATACCTTGTATCGAGCAGGAAAATTAGAAATTATAAAGAAAGAAGCAAAAAAGTTGAAATTGGACATATTGGTTGTGAGCGAGGTTAGGTGGACAGGTTCTGGAATGATAACCTCAGATGATTGGACTTTCTATTATTCTGGTGGAGAGAAGCATGAAGCGGGTGTGGGATTGTTGCTTCAAAAGAAGTTGGCGGAAGCATTGATTGCTTGCTGGCAAGTATCTCAACGAGTCATTACGGTAAAAATTGCAGCTAAACGAGTAGGTCTAGATATAATTCAAGTATATGCTGCTACTGGAGATCAAAGTGATGAAGATGTGGAGCTATTCTATGAGCGGTTAGACAACGTTTGAAATCAGTGTAAGTCAGGAGAAATAACCCTAGTAATGGGAGACCTTAATGCTAAGGTGGGAGAGGGTTGTAGCGGGAATGTGGTAGGACACTGGTCTTGGTGATAGGAACGCAAGAGGTGATAAATGGGTCGAATGGTGTGGAAGCTGGGAGCAAATGAGTATGAATACCTATTTTAGACATCATCCAAGACACCTGTACAAATGGAAAAGTTCTGGAGATAGAGTAAGAAACAAAATAAACTACATAACTATTAACAAAAGATTTAGGAATAGTATAAGGCAGGTGAAAACATACCCTGGAGCTGACTGTAGAGGTGGATGTGATCATGTTCCTGAGGTGGCAGAATTGTGGTTGAAACTCAAAAAACTGAAAAATATTAAAAAGGTGAGGCAAGATTGGGACATATCAAGGAGGGATGAAGAGATTCAATACTTCTATGCTGTACAGGTTTCCAACAGATATAACATTTTATCCACCAGTGAGGGAAAAGATGGTGTAGAAAAGTTTGGAGAGTGCTACAGGCTGCTCTTGTTGGTGCATCAAAGAATATAATTCCAAATGAAGGTAGCCGAGGATGAAAGGCTTGGATAACTGAAGAGATTCTAGATTTGATGGAAGAGAGAATGGTACTGAAAAACAAATCAGAGGAAATATACAAAGAGCTGGACAGAAGAATAAAGCAAAAATGTAAAGAAAGAAAAGAGGAGTGGCTAAGAGAAAGGTGCAAAGAGATTGAAAAGTTGAAGAAATCGGAATCACGATTGATGGTAGTAAAGATTAGAAAACTCACAGGAAAATGAGAAGCAACAAGAAGTACAATAATAAAAGATAAATATGGGAATGTCTTAACAGAGAGAGGTGAAGTAATAATGAGATGGGAGGAATATGTCGAGGAATTGTATGGAGATACCAGAGGCAAGAAGCCAGACTTTGGCAATATCATATCTGGTCCTTCTATTTTGAGATGTGAAGTGGAAAAGGCTGTAAAGAGAATGAAGTGGAGGAAGGCAAAGGGAAGTGTTAGTGTGGTTGATGAGATGGTGGAGGCTGCAGGAAATGTACAATAACAAGGCTAACTGATTTGGCAAATAAAATGTATAGCACAGGTAACATTCCCGAGAGGATGGAGGAATCAGAATTAATTGTAATACCTAAAAAGGAAGGAGCAACAGAGTGTGGCAAACATAGAACAATCAGCATCATGAGTCAAATGGCAAAGGTGATATTGAAAGTGATTGATAATAGATTGAAAAGCAAGGTTGAAGAGCATGTTGATGTAGCACAGTTTAGCTTTAGAAAAGATAAAGGGACTGGTGATGCAATTTTTGTACTAAGAACAATTATTGAGAGGGCCATAGTGAAGCAGAAAGATTTGTTTATGTGTTTTGTTGATTTTGAAAAAACATTTGGTATGGTCCAGCATGAGGTTCTAGTAGAGACTGAGAGGTTTGGGGATGGAAGTTGCTGCTATATGGTTAATAACGAATTTGTATTGGGAACATAGAGCTGTGGTGAAAGTTGGTAATGATAAAAGCGAATGGATGAAAATAGAGAGAGGAGTATGACAGGGTTGTGTGCAATCACCGGATTAATTTTCAGTATATTCACAAGTTGTTATGGGTGAAATGGTGGATGTGGAAGGTTTAAATGTGGGACGATTAAACATAAATAACATAAGTTATGCAGACGATACAGTTTTGATAGCTGACACAGAAGACAAATTGCATGATAAATTAGATGTAGAATGCAACAGAGTGGGATTAAAGATTAACATAGGCAAGGCAAAGGTGATGGGTGTAACCAAGAGAAATGAGCAACTGGAAGTAAAAGTAGCTATAGAAAATCAGAAAATCAAGCAGGTTAGATCTTTCAGATATCTGGGGAGTTTTGCGAACGAAAGTGGAAAATATTATGCAGAGGTAAGGTCGAGAATGGCAATGGAGAAAGCTAGGTTTGGACAGATGAGAGGGATATTGACAAACATGAGCTTGAGCAGTGAGATACGACTGAGAGTCTTAAAGAGTTACATATGCTCAGGAATGATTTATGGTTGTGAAAGCTGGACAATCAGTAAAGAGATGAGACAAAGACTAGAAGCAACAGAAATGTGGTTCTTAAGGAGAATGTTGAGGATACCATGGACAGCAAGGAGAGCTAGCAAGGAGGTGTTGCAGATGTCCGGCACAAAAAGAGATCTCCTAACAATGGGTTTCTTGCACGTGTATTGAGAAGGGATGGCGTAGAAAGTACTTGTCTTCTAAGAGTGATTGAGGGGAAGAGAGCCAGAGGAAGACAAAGGCTCACCTACATGGATGGAATTAGAGAAGCAGCAGATACTAGAAAGATAGGGGAAGTTGCAAAACTTGCAAGAGACAGAATGGAATGGAAATCCATCGTCGCCAACGTCAATTTTGACACGGCACTGCGGTAAGGTAAGGTAGAAATTTGAATAGACTATTGATGAGCCCTTGTATTTGATCAGGAATGTGATGATATTTCAACACTGCTGAGATGAGATTATGATGGGCCTCCCCAAAAGCATTTTTCAGATAAGGTAGTGTGATAAATACAGAGCGCTGTTTTATTCTAGCTTTGTTGATTATATGTGACATCTGAGCTGTGTGTTCGTACTTACCTGATAGTTTAGGCATAAAGCCATTCTGTGTGTGATGTTCACTGTATCCACTGACTGGTAAAAATGCAAACATAGAATCTCTCAAGCATGATGTGAATATTTTCAAAGGAGTGCTTTCCAGAGTAATGGCCCAGGTATATCTACCATCTTGTAGATAGGATTTACAACCAGAGACAACGTGTTCGAAGATCTTAGGCTGGAAGCAGAAAGAGCAAGCAGATGTAGTGGAGAGAAACCATTTTCAGAGATTTTTCTTCGTTGCGAGAGTATTGTTCATATACTTTACGATGAAGTTGAAGATGTTTTTAGGCATATTGCAATGATAATAATTGCTTTATTTACATTTGGCTTGAATAGTAGCTCTAAGCTAATTAATGCCAACCATTAATACAGCATAAATAAGTAGTCAAAAGAAAAATAAAATCTACAACGAAAGAACAAAAATCTAACTAAAACCTGACAAATGAGAACAGAAATCTATCGAAATAAAATCTAACAAATGGAGAACAGAAATATGCTTAAACATAACATAAATTTACAACAAAACTCTTACATAATCTACAGTTGCATATGAAATTCCAAACATTAAAACTTTTTATAACGTTTGATAGAGTGGACAGCCCGCCTGACCGAGATCTCTGCTAGCCAAAATGTAAATTTTCCATGTAAATGTATGCAGGTGAGCCAGCCTGGTCAACCTGGACAAAAATATAACCAAAACGCATGTGCAACCAGCCTACAAGCTTATATATAATAGATTCTATGTTCACACGGACACCCTAAACAAGCTGGCTTAGCTCCAGACATCGTAGTGAAGATGGGCTATGAAAGAGCTCGGCTCGATGACACAGCCCGGCTTAGCGAGCCGACCCGTTCTTTGTGAACAGGCCCAAACTTGTATTATCACTGTTTAATGTGTCTTTTTGAATTTTCTTCTTCAGGATGTTCTTAAGTTTGGATTCAGTTCGAGAGAATATGTTTTGCTTCATGATCAGTCGCAAGTTGATCTTCCTGAAGATGCTGAAAAGGACTGATGAGATAATCGCGATAATATTGTAAAATATTGGAGACATGCCAAGGAAGATTTGATTTCCTGAATCTTTTTATTAGTTTACGTACTAATGACCATTTGTCACTTCATGTTTTCTTGGTTGCTTATTGCACAATACGAGCAATACCTCTTTAAGAATGTGCAGTCATTTTGACGTCGTAGAGACCCCACGAGAAACTTGATCTTCATAGAAGTGCTGAGCTAACAATGCCCTGTTATCTTCATTGTTAATTTTTAAAATGTAATGAACATAGTACTATACGCTTTCAGCTAGCTTGTTATGGAGAATGTACCATTGCAATAGAGGTTATTATTTTAGTTAATATTTTCTAGAAGCAGAGAACAATACATATCTGAAGGAAGCAATATGTGATTCTTTTGAATCAGTAGCAAGCAACTTCCTTATGCAGAACATCTAGAATGCATGCATATATGTCAATGTGATTTTATATATGTTTATCAGTGGTATGACATATTTAAGGATTTCGCCACTTTTGTACCTTGGTAGAAGCTGCAGAATTTATCATAATTCACTGGTAGATGCCAGTTACGTAGCAACTTTTATTGAGTTAATTGCATCAGGTTTGTCCTCATATTTTCAGTATTGCGCTTGTTGAATTACTTCTTTTTAGTAGCTATGTGCTCAGTAATGGAAAATAACTCGTACCAAGGGATCTATGCTTCCATAGAACTAAGGCCCCGTCCGCATCTATGATAAACGTAAATTGTGAGAAATCCCTGTGCTTCTGCCGACTTTGAAGCAATTAGATTTAGAGTAAAGGTGTAGATCAGTGCTTCTCAACCAGGGTGCACATGCACCCCTTGGGGTGAATTCGAGGTACCAAGGGGTGAAATTTTGAAAAGGGGGGAATTGGGGGTGAATTATACACAAAGGGGTGAAGTTGTTATTGGGCAGATAGTTTGGTGTCAGCTTTATAATACGTGTTTCCTGTCATTTCAGATCGTTATAAATCTCTCAATTGAGAACTGCATGTAAATCGGCAAGGTACAAATAAGACCCTTCTGGATTCAAAAACTAAAATATTCGGTTTTGTTACTACAGTTTGTCAATACAGAGTGGAATTATCCCGGCGCGAGTTTGTGAACTTCGTTCGTTTGAGTTCATGCGATGATGTTTTAGATAGGGTCTCGAATGTGATCGCGAGTCATTTACAAAGTATGGTGACAGACTTTATGCAGGGATTCGTAGACCTGAGTTAGATGGGCTTTCCTGGATGGTTGATCTTGGTGATGTTGAGCAGCAATTCCAAAATGAGCTTGCTGATCTTCAGAATGATTCGTCAGCCGAAGTTTTCCACAAAGCAAAGCGTCAATTCATGAGGCTGGATGAAGAGATTGTTGAGAATTATCCTAATTTGAGCAAACATACACAAAACTTACTATTACCATTCCCCACTTCATATCTTGTAGAATGCGCATTTAGGGCAGTAGCAGATATTTTGACAAAGAAACGTGGCTCTCACAACGTTATTGATTGCGGCAACCTACGGCTAAC
Organism: Cassiopea andromeda; assembly: GCA_018155075.1. Lineage (NCBI taxonomy): Eukaryota > Metazoa > Cnidaria > Scyphozoa > Rhizostomeae > Cassiopeidae > Cassiopea > Cassiopea andromeda. Next base: position 33,606 of record WIPJ01003215.1, on the reverse strand, counting down.
ATTAACAAAGCTAGTACCAAGTATAACAAATCTTGTTGATCGACATCAAGCCCAAGGCTTGCATTGATAATTATATTATTTGCTTTTAGTAATAACTTATTACAGACAAAAAGAACGCCCATTTATGCTGTGAAAAAAGAACTTTTGTTGTTAAAATACAGTACTTGTGCTTTGTTATAGTATACACCCTATGCCATTATCTCCTAGTTTTAATTTTCTATAATATGAAGATTTGTCGTGGTGGGGGTGAATACCTGAGAATTGTTTCTTAAAGGGGTGAAGTGGATCAAAAAGGTTGAGAAGCACTGGTGTAGATTGATAACCCGCGCACGGCAACTTCACCAGACCTCCCAGATTTCTTCAGGCAACCCAGATTTCGCTAATCCACAAAGGGTACCGTCGTAGTGCCTCGAAGCTCTCCGTTTGCCTGATAATGATTTAAACCAGCACGAACCAGGGGAGATTGCCTTGTTATCTGTCATCAACCTAAGGTAAACGATGCACTTGAATGAAAGTAAAATGAGTAACTGCCGGACCCCATTACCGAAAGCGAGATGACAAGCTATTGCGCACGAAATCTAGCCAAAATTATGGCACCAATGTCAACTACGAGAATGAGCATTTAAATCACCGTGAGATTGTTAACCCTTTCGAATTGTCATTGTCGGTGAATGCGAATTCGGCCTAACTCCTGCTGTAGTGCCCTATGTGGCGATCAAACATATCCGTAGGTCACATGGCTTCCCAGAACTTTTACAGTCCTGTTTTTTTCAAGAAAGTACTCTCACGTACGCAAATTTACGCCTTAATCTATCAAATGATTCTCAGTATCTTTTTGTTATCTGTACTCGTTCTTCTTGTTCATCTGGATGACTGTTATGCTCTTCTTATACGTTTATGTTATTTACCAGAACATTACACAAGATTTTATCGCATTCTCATAGGTGTGTAATTTGCGTCCCCCGTTTTGAATGCTCATTTTTTTCGATATCAGTTTATGTTAATTAATGATAAACTGCTAAAGACAGTTTCCGTTCTTTAGCAACCTACTGTAGCTAGAGTAAAATCTAGGAGAGTTTTTCAGAAAATGCACCCTCCTGACATTCAACACCAGTCGTTAGATGTAACTTTGAATTGCGTTATCTGGTGGACCGTTCATATGCTATGACAGCAGCCAAAGACTAGATTTTATCTTTGACTCTTCTCTGCATAAATTGTAATAATACGTCAAGTAGTTTGGCCATCTTTCTTTGACTTGTATAGTGTTTCCCATGTATAGTTGTTTTTTTGTTCAAAATCAAGAGTTTTTGAAGTTGTATAACGGCTTTTTGATATTTGGCCGACTTGCCTTTTCTAAAGTTTGCGCATGATTAGTTGTCACCGTTCTAGGCCTGCTTGCTATAAATGTTTGCTGCTAAGGTCGTATATCACTGCTTTTGAGTTTTATTCTCTGCAATTCTACTAGCAGAATCACAGAGAGTAAAACTCAAAAACACTAGTGTATTTTATTACTATATAGGTGCTAGTTAGCATCTATATGTTGATAAAATACACTAGTTCAATGGTAAACAAACATAATCCTGAAGAAGTGTAATCGTATATGTTTACGGTGGTCTTTACAATCGATTTCCCATCCTCAATAGATTTCCACTATTGCGAGAATCTTTCCCACTCTCTGTTCCTTATGTGTGGAATCTCTTACAACAAGATATCAAAAGTGCTCAATCTAAATGCGACTTCAAAAGGAGACTTTTTTCAATTATACGACCAACCAGAAACTTTTGTTATGACGTATTCAAGTTTTAAGGTATTAAAAAGCTGACAAAGCTGCGCGTGGATTTCAGTGCACTCAATGGACACAGATTTAGACACAAATTCGATTACAGCAGCCCAGTTTGCAAGTGTGAGAGGGGCATTGATGATAATACACACTTTCTCCTGCACTGCCTATAGTATGATTTGGATTGTAGAGATCTCGTTCACTAGCTTACTATCTTTGATATAGATGTAAATGGAATAGAGACAAATGTACTATGTAATTTGCTTCTGTTGTAAGTCATGACTTGAACGTAATTGAAAATAGAACAAAAATCTCTTTCATTGAAGCAACAAAGCGTCTAGGTTGATTGATTGGTTAGAATGTAAACATCAGCAACTCGGTTATATCAGTTTTGTATATTCTTCAGGCTAGTTTATTGCCAAATAGCAAACAAATCCATAGGTGAGCTTAAACAGAATGCTTTTTCAAGCAACAGAAGCAGAGCATGTTTTGCATTGTGTGGTGTCAAACTAGTTTGAACTTTTAATTTCTCATGGTTAAAGAATTACAAGTGTCATTCAAATTTGGGACTAGATGAATTTGTGACCTTTCCTGCTTTAGATGGCACAGTACACTATATATGCTGTATATTTGTGGCTTTAGTTAAATTTTAATGGTGACAAAAGAAAAAACTCTCTCTGGTTATAATTTACGCAACGAATTATATAGCAGGAAACGAGGAACTACTAATATAGAAAGCCAACAGGAATAAGAATTTGAAATCCTTGAAATTCTTGAAAGTTAGAAAAACATATGAGAAATTGCCTGATATTCTCCCTCTTTTTGCAATTCTCTTAATTGCGCTCACACTGATAAATGCAACACATTGTACATTTGGCCATGGCCAAGCGAAAGTTATCATCTACCCAAGATTTAGACTTGCTCAAAAAGTTATTTTTTTGTTTTCTCTGAAAGATATATGCTTGTATTTGTTAAAACAGCAAAGAGCAATATAATATTTGTGATTTTGCTACCACTTTCAGCCAAATTGTAACTATCCATCACAAATAGTAATGACTGTTTGCAAGTTCCAAACTCGTGCTTTCTTTAGAACAGTGCTTATCAACTATTTTTTGCAATGCCCACCTATAGAAAGAGAAATAGTTCGCTCCCCTCACTCGCTTAAAGTAACAACATTGTCTATAAAAATTGTGTATGCATACCTGTGGCGCCGTATCGCATCCCCCTTAAGGGGCTTGCCCCACTATTTGAGAAACGCTGTTGTAGAAGCTTTATAAAATTCAAGAGATAAACCATATTCCGATTAGATTCACTCTACAGTAATCTTTAAGGGTTGCTGCACACACTCAAAAGGCGAAGCTATGGGGAATTGTTGGAGAGATAAGGTAAGGTAGTCCCGTATAATTTCGTACGTAGGGGAGTCCCTGTTAGAGAGGACACTTATCCTGAGCCATCGGCATGTGAGGTACGGTGGCCAGTTCCTTTCCTCGCCGCCTTTATTTCCCCAGTGTTCCCACAGGGTACCCATTTGCTGTTGGGTGAACAGTGGGCCAGCATTCAGTCAGGGCATCGAGTCGGCCTCGAACCGTAGACCTTCCGCATGGGAGGCATGTGCTCTTACCACTATGCTACCTCGATCATTGTTGGAGAGGTGGACAGACCAATTTGCCGATAAGGAAAGATGGCTTCCATCAAAACAAATTTGCCGATAAAGAAGATTTCCCTCGCGTTTTATTAGTGATACAACGTCGACTAGCAATACTGATGTGCTGCAAATTTGCCGACAAACTAAGCTTTGGAACACATCGTGTCGAATAATTGAAAAATATTTTTTCAAGCATGCTCAGAAGGCTTCAATTCACATTTTCAGAAGAAACAATTTTTATATCTTGAGCAGATCAAAAGATATCAGCATTAAAGTCTTGTGAAGAGTGACTTCTTGTAAAGAAATTATGGGAAAACAGTCCTTCTCACTTGTAAATAGCAAAAGTCTTACGATGTTATGATAATGCTTAACTGAAAATCTATCGAAACTTCGGAAAAACTGGTTCTCTTCATTTTCAAGCAAAAAGCTGGCTGTTCAAGAAATGTAGTGCAGGATGGAAGATAATTCTATGCAAGGTTGTCAAAAGGCTAAGATCTGATAATTTGGAATTCATTATAAATGAAAAATCAGCGCCATCTTCGACCAAACTGTCTGGCAGCATTGGTTAGGTATATTCTTCTCAAGCTTTGTGCAATAGGCCAATCTCTCAAAAAGTGAGAGAAAAATACCGTAAAATCACTGAAACTGCTGTCTACAGTAGAGTAGGATACTTTTTCATAGGAGGCTAGGCCACTGGTAAGTGATTTTCTTTTCAGGTGAATACTGTTTTGGCCTAAAAATGACAGCAGATGGCTTTTTGCTTGATGTTCACCTGAAGAAATATACCATATAAAACTTTTTCTGCTCACTTTTATGAGTTCAGTCTCTCCTGTGCTTTGGGGGTGCATTCGGCCTAATGGCAATATTCACCTGATAGAATGTAAAAGAGAATTTGTAAGATTGAACACATTGGCATTCTCCAAGAAGACGTTTTCGAATCACCTGCTAAAATGTTTTAGAAAGACTAAAGGGCATCTGTTCTTCAGATGACAATGCATTACGGTGTCAAGCCAGAAAAACGAAAATATACCAACTGGGCAGCATTGTTGTGCTTCGATAGACAAGCAACAGTTATTACTTAGATGCTGTGCCAAATGTATAATCTTTATTAAAGAAGCTAAAAAATGTTTCCTTAGTTCTCTGAAGACTGAGGACGAGTTTTATTGCTCTTCTGTTCAAAAAATTGTAGAATCGTCCTCTGACTTTTATGAACAAGCTATTCTAACTGATTCAAAATTGCATCAAAGAAGTCGCAACAATGAGAAGCCAAGCGATAAAATATTGATATATTGTAGTTTTTTGAAGTCACTCAAGGGCCTCTTTATTATATTTTTGTAGCTAAACATTCAGGTATTTACCAATACTTGTTTCAATTCTAAAGCCTTATACACATATAACCGTCATATTGGGCAACTGCCGCAGGTACATGTTCCGCAGGCTGCCTTAGGCGATATGTTCACAAATGCATTCTTTTGCCGGTAATCGTGCCGGTAGCTAAGTACTATTATCGAATCTTCATTGTTGTTGTTGCTTTCTGTTGTTATCTCGCGGGAAGCCGAAGCACTGCAGAAATATGGCGTCAGCTCTAACAGGCAACTTTTGTTAGCAACTCACTGTGGATTCATTTTGACCTACTAGGCATTTGTAAAATTAACCTTATAAAAGATGAAACAAAGAAAAATATGTAGGCTCTCCAATATTTCAGCAAAGCATATGACTTGATTGTCTATCGTAACTTAGAGGGTAGTACTGGATACATCTCATCAATGCTTCGTATCAACATGGCGTATTATTTCAATTTCTTCTTGCTTAGCAGCTGCTACTGCCACCTTACTTTTTAGGAGCACACGAAAGATGAGACGAGACCATTAAGTTGTTAAGTATCTATGGTCAACCATTGTCACATGACGGTTTGCATATAATAGATGCCGCAGGCAAGATGTTCACACTAGATTTTTGCCTTGCCGGCGGTACCGTAATAGCCGTATTTGTTTTTTGCATGGCAATCTGGAAACAGGGAAGACTTGCCACATTATCTTTCCAGGTCTGGAAATCAAAGGTACTCGGTCGATATATTTCAAGGGAGTATTGCAAACCTTCTTGATGCTAAATATGAAGCGCCCCTTAGGAGGGTTTTATACGGCCCAATTGTGGCCCCATCGAATTGAATTCAGACCAGAATTTAGTTTTAGTTTGGCCATATAAAGTGAACGTTGAATTAAGTGCTGAAGTTTGAATTAAGTGCGGCAGGATTTCCCGAATTTCATCCACAAGTGCGAAGTAGACGTATCATTGCTCTATACGGCCGAATTTCGGTAGCTTGTAAATCCAAGTTCCGGAATTCAGTGATAATGATTAGGCCAAGATAATTTGACTGCATTCAGTTGATTGGAGGTTCCGATCTCATAGGTTCCTCTCAACCAGCCTTTGATTGGTTAAGAGCTGTGATCACATCTAAACTCTCCTTACCGCATTAGCCAATAGCAAGTCTGGAATTTGAGAGCAAAATGCCCCGCAAAGCTAAATTTAGGTCCAGTTGAGCCATTTTTCTACTACTCTCTAAATGAAAACATCGAGTAAAATGTGCTTTGATATATTCCTGATTTTTCTTCAACAATGAATATTATGATGAATTTTGCAAACAACTACCGTTGTACTCATTACATATTTTGCCCCGACCGTAAGTTATAAAACATTGAAGTTTGGTGATGATTACACATTTTTCTTATAAGAAAATCATTATTTTTCCTGAGCCTCAATTTCTTAACTTTTCCCGACATTGAGTCTGAGATTTTCTTAAATTTTTCTTAACTTTTACTGAAATAAACTGGCTAAAGTGGTTTCCACTTTCGTTAATGATATTTTATACTTGAATTTGAGTTCCATCTTTAACATTTTGAATGCAATAACGACTAAATACCGATTTTTGGCATATAAAAACACGTAATTTTGGAAACTGAGCCTCGTGATTTTCTTAAGATTTTGACCATTGGAGCTTCATTTTCTTGTAAACTTTTTCTTATAAAAAAACGTGTACTTCCCTAAAATAGGGTAGCAAGGAGGGTTCTTACCACATGATTCTCGAGGGCAGAAGGCAATATTTAATTGACATTGTTATTTTCCTTAGAAATTTGAAACTTCGTGGATTTATTGACAGACTATCCTTGCACTTGGCACTAACGTTTGAGCCATCGTTATTTACGAGACCTTGAATTTGGAGTTCAAGCCTCATAGCCAATGCGTGAATGAAATCCCTCACTTCTCCGTGAATTCCGTCAGACTAATAGATAAAACCATCCTTATTTTCACTAACCACCATTTTACATTTTGGCAAAAATAGCTAAAGAAGTTGCAACCTAATGAATATGATGTGTTCAAATAGTTGCTGTAGCGCAATGCAAAATGATAAAGTTCACATTTATTGGCACCAATTGGAAAGACCACACATGACCTACTAAAACTGCTATGCGGGTAAGCAAATCAAGTAACGAGACGTAAAATTGAAGGATAATATAGTTGGTTTTATCAATGTTTAACGATAACTCATTAGCATCAAGCCATTTCTTTACTGATAACACAGTCAATAGAAAATGACTGGTTAGGAAAGGCGGTATAAATCAAGAACGGGACTCTTTGATCGTGTTTCTAGGAATCACATGACAATGAAGGTGCACACGATTTAAGGCAAGTGTTTTGCTAAGCCATAGCTCGTAGATGATTTACTAGAATATTAAAGCATGCCCGGGACAACTTGCTCTCTTGCTGACTGTAGCACATCCAGATGGCAAAAAGGAGTGGGTATTTTCAAATTGTCAGCCCCTACAGATAAGTTTAGTAAGAAATGGGGATCCTAGATTTTGTATGCAATCGCCATAGATTGCAGATGGAGCAAGACCGAGTTCACATTTGTGAAAAGCGCTTTCAGGAAGATGACTTTGAAACAGGCAAGAAGAAATTCCAGCACTTTATGCTTGAATAACTAACTTGAAGAATATGCTCGAAGAATCAATTAGGCTTCTGATTCTCCTTCATTCGGCTAATGTGAGAGGCCTAACAATAAGAAATGCTACCCAAAATTTAGTCAAGAGTGAATATATATTTCTGCCTGACATTTGTTTAGCATATACCAATGAATCTAGGCAAGTATGCAGAGTCGCACACCCAGTAGTTTAGAAGTAAATTCATAGCTAAGGGGGGTCCTTTTCCTTGCACGTACTTTAATAAGAATCTTTAACATTGGTTCAACTAGTTGTTCAATACTGCTATGTGTTGTAAGCTATGAATTTATCGACGGCTCTTTGAATATAAAATAGCCCTTTGCAACAGAATAGGGGTTTTTCTACGCTCTCATTTGTAAACAATTCACCAAGCTTGGGGGTATGAGCCCCCTCATGTCACAACTAGAGTGGCTGCGCTTCCATCCCTTTCTACACCACTACGTACACCCATATGAAAAATAGCTAATACCCTTATAATTTATGCACCAATTGATAGCTCGTGGTGTGTACATTCATTTGGTAACTTTCATTACCCCCACAGGGTAATGGGTTGAGGGTAAAAATCAAGTACGAAGTTATGGATGTTTACCATTTCCAAGCCCTAACATCGGGGACAGCTAGAGAGCCGCGATTTGCCGATAGACAGACTTCGTTCGAGCCCAGTTTTTCAACAAGTACGTCTTGAGTTTTATCAACAATACAACGCTGAGGAGCAGTATAGATATTCGGCAAATGTGCCGATATGCAAAATATTGGCGATGTAGGATGCTCCGCACTCCCTATAGCTAAGCACCTGCCTAATATTTACCCTAAACATTGCTACCCGTAGGTGAACGTGCATACTAAGTACTGAGAACTTCCCAAAACCAGAGACAACTCTAAGAACCCAAAGAAAGGAAGAATATTTGAAGAGAAGGCATAAAAGGTGCTTTGTTTGGTAAAGTCTCGCAAGTCCGACTTTAGATCTACAGACCTTTCTGCATGAAAAAGATCCTGGTTGAACCTGGAAAATAAATCAAATAAGACGGCTGGCTAGCCATCCGCGAGAAACATGAAGGTGGTTAAATGAGCATATGAGCCTTGGCCCATTTCATCATAATAGTCCACAACAGTGTGCACCTTGCACGACACTTGACATGCTGTTTCAAGATCGTCGGCAAGCTGAAGGCGGCACTTGTGATGCTTCTTTCAGGCATCACAAGTGCCGCCTTCAGACCAGCCCTGTCTACTGACTGTGTTGATAACAGCTCTCTGTTCACAATTTTAATCAAGTCAGATAAATTTTTAGATTCATGATAGATATTTGTATAATAAGCAAAGAGATAAAAATTAGTTTCTTGGAAGCGTTTGGCAAATCATTTATGCATACAAGAAAAAGCAAAGGTCCCAATACGGAGCCTTATGGTACACGACAACTAATTGTACACAAACAAGATTTGCTTTATTTATAGAAACACATTGCTTTCTGTCAAAAAGAGATGATTTAAAACACTCAAGGGCACATCCACGAAAACCATAGTGTTCAAGTTCTTAAAGCAAAATAGCATGATTAACTGTTTCCAACGCCTTTTGTAAACCAAGGAAAATACCACAACCAAAACTTTTCCTATCGAGTGTATCTCGTACAGCTTGTGCCAAACTCGTAAGAGCATAATCAATTGAGCGGTTTTCTTGAAATCCAAATAGCAAGTAGTAAAGGATTTTATGTATATTAAGGAATCTGTGAAATCGCTTATACATTAGTTTGTCAAATATTTTGCTGAAGATAGGCAAGAGAGTAATTATCCTGTAGTCAAATGCTAGCTCAGGATTTCCTTTGTAAACAAGGGGATCACCTTAGCTGTGGACATTATGCAGTGGGCGGGTGTGCAACGGTGCTGGCTTCAGACACATGGTAACCAACGTCAGACCCTTACATGGCACCCAAGAAGAATCACACTAGCAAATTTACGACTATTTGGAAAAACATCGGATTGGAAAGATTGATTCACAAGAAGTGGTGAAACAGAGTGTCCAATGATTTTAAGTATTTTCATTTGTAGACTATTAGGAACTACTGATATAATAGAGGGATTGAAATCATTGATAAGATCATTACCTTTTATAAAAGTAGCTGGGATAAGGAAAATGAATGGCAGATTCTGTTGGATAAATAGTCAAAAGGAGATTTTCATATCCTTGGGGTGTCTTTCTTATATTTTCAGCAGCATTTACAAAAAAGTCATTAAGGATATTTGACATTTTTTCAGCAGCATTTACAAAAAAGTCATTAAGGATATTTGACATTTAAAAGAATCTGATGTTATATTTCCGTCTTTATCCTTGCTAATTGAAGGCGTGTGGAAGGCATATGAGAAACTATTGACATGATACCTGACCACAAATTTCTCATATTTTGACCAATAGTATTATTACTATTGTTATATTAGCCTTCTAGCTCAGGCAGATCTTATACCGAAAAATAGTCAAAAGAACGGGTCATTGCTTATGGCCAAGGGTCTTTTGTATAGTTCTCTTCTCATGTCTCTAAAACTTTTCTTAAAATTCTTGCTGTTCCCAACAAAGCTGTCTTCTGTAATAATCCAATCCTGATATCAATCCCAATTTGCTCCAGATATTGTCCGATCTTCTTACTAACTGCTCCTAGTGCTCCAACAACAACAGGTATCACTTCAACTCTCCTTAGGTTCCACAATTTCATAATCTCCCTTTTTAGGTCTTGATACTTCTCTATTTTTTCATTTTCCTTTTCTCCTACATTACGATCTCCAGGTGAGGCAATATCAATAATTAAAGCTTTCCTACCACTCTTTTCCACAACTAAAATATCTGGTCTCCTGGCTTCGATATAATGATCACATTGTATTGTCATATCCCATAAAATTTCCACAGATTCACTCTCAAGTGTCCCTTCTGGATAATGCTCATACCATTTATCATACCATCTCCTTAGATCATACTTCCCACAAAGCATCCAAT
>WIPJ01003215.1:0-11172 GCA_018155075.1 Cassiopea andromeda | reverse complement strand
CACACACACACACACACACACACATATGGTATTTTCCTTTTGAAGAAAACTGTCAATTGTCTATTTAATAAGCCATTACATTACTAACTACAATCAGTTCTCCAACTAATATTTCTGCATGTAATAATCTGTGCTCATCATGATACCTGCTATTTCCACCTATTAGTCAATCAAGTATTCTTGAGTAAAATATGATTTCAGTCTGGAGGCTTCCAAAGCCATATCCTCCAAAGTCCTCTCCTTTCTTTCAATATTCAATTGGCAGGCACTGTCTGTTTCATTGGCGCATTCTTTGTCATGCTCTGCCAACTGAAATTCATAAATTAAAATATTGCTTCTAAAGAGAATGCAAAATACAAAAAATTCAATCTTGCACTTTACCCAAGCAAGATCTTTCTGTCACTTTACATATTACAAATAGCTTTTTAATAAGGAAAACAAAAATATATACCTTCTTGTAAATATCATCATTATGTTTGAAGTCTCCTTTTATTCTTGGTAGGATATGGACATGAACATGCTGAAAAGGAAGTTCCACAATAGTTAGTATCTGCAAAACATATTGGTGGGCAATGAGTGCACTACCTATGATCATTCAAAATAAAGGATTGTGGAACTTACTGGAACTGTCTGACCGGCATCTGGTCCATCCTATAGTAAAGAAATAGTGCTTTAAATTAACTGCAAGAAATGTTAACATGTAATAAAGAGTGTGTACAATACACCAGCCCTGGGTGGCTTACAACAAAATATGCTGGTACTAGAAACTGAGATGATCACATTATAAAGGGGCAAGTAAGTCTTAATCATTTGTGAAGATTATGAACAACTCAACACAAAGACCAAGAAGAATTTGAATATTGAACTTCACTCATTGAATTTAATAACTGATAAACTAGATGCCCACTTCCAACTTTAGGTCAAGTAGACAACTACTTAAGATATTTAAAACAAATTTAAATATCTTAAGATAAATCTTAACTGCATACAATATCACCAGCAGGCCTTTCAATAAGTAAATTAGACACCCGCTGCTGATCACCTATGTAGGCTTATTTGCCTGTTCCTTTTTTCCAAATCTAATTTTTTTTCAATCAACAGGAAATACTGATAAAAGTTGTCAACAGTCTAAAGAAAGGCTTAATCATATGCAATCAAATTAAACATATCAATCTTTAATTCTTCAGAATGAACAATAAATTCACTACTATCCTCATGTTCTATACCTTTATTATCTGCTATTTCCACTGTATTTTGAAGGTTTTTATCTCCTTTACTTAATGTGTACTCACAGTTGAAAATTTTATCTACTGCAAAATTTGCCAGAGTCAGTTTCAGAACTATTTTTTGAGCAAAGATGTAGAGGAGGAGTTAGAGGCACAGGCCCAAAAACATATTTCAGTGCCACACCTTCTAAGTTCTCTGAAAAAATGGAAAACACCCTTTTTATATTACAATACCATTGGACAAAGATTTACGCAAGTAGCATTTTTGATGCAGTAGGTGATTTCTTATGAACTTACAAGTAAGGAAAATCAATCCCTCCATGGCTTCAGTCTTGCCATCAATTCTTACCTCTGCAAACTAGATGCAAGTGAACAGCAAACAACATGTTTTGAACTGAAGTGTATTATTATGTCCTTACATAATAATATACTTTTGATAGTGCTGCAACTTATGCTAAGACAAAAATATTTTAAAGAAAAGGATATTTCATCTATTGAAATACAGTGAAGAAACTTCTGAAATCACCTATTAGCCAAACTTGAATAATAAATCTATCACTAGGTATTGTTTCTTCCTATTGATTATTCTTATTCTCACTTTGCATTGTATCTTCATTTAGAATGCATAGTAAATTAAGTATAAGCTTGTTAGCATGCTCCCTAGATAATTGTATCTGTACAAAGAAGTAAAAATGAAAGAAGCATCATGACAAATAGAGATGAAATTGCTTGGTAACAACAAAATATAACTATCTTTGTATGTGGGACAAATTGAGTGTGTGGGATGTGTTGGGTATGTGCCTGTGTGCTCACAAGCAATCAAACACATCTCATCAAACTGCTTGCAACAGCTCTCATTGCAAAGTATGGCATTTTTGGAGATCTCCAGTGTACAAGGGTGCATTGCTTCATGTGCCAATGTGACCCACAAACTTGTTGTCAACACTGGTGTTCTGGCATAAATTTGACTTCAAGTCTCAAACCAGGTTGAGGGGTTAATTTTTCTTTCTCTCCATAATATTGATGTTGAAAGCAGCCTATATGTTGTTTTGCAAAAAGGGCTATTTGTGATCATTTAGAGTGTGTTGCCATAAAAACATGTCAGGGGAAAGCCCCTAGACCCCCAGTGTCTTCCCAATGCTCTCACATGTTAAGATATGTCTGATATTTTCTCACATGTCTGATTCATATATGAAAATGCAAACTGAAGTTGACTATCACTATTGCTCTGGCCCCTGTTCTTTAATATATTAAGTGTGCCAATTTCAATGAAATAGATCTTGTAAAAGATCCTTTTTAAGAAAATTGAAACCTTTGTCTCTTGATTTTGTGATGGCAATATGGCTTTTGTTGCTGAAAAAGAGATGGTGCAAACTCTTGATTGCAGGTATCACAAAGAAAACAATGCTGCTCTTGAGTAATTTGTTGACTGCTCCTTTTCCACAGCACAAAAAAGCACCAACATTCTTTTCACATACTGAAACCTTGCTTTTTAGTCCAACAATCATCATAGTATGACAATGTCGGATAGTGACCTAAAGGTTAACCAAAATATATATCCAGATGTGGTTACATGTGACTGGATGCATCTAATTGGCCCCAAGTGTGACCAATTAGGACCTATTAACCATCGTTTACTTGAAGAGTCCCAATGAGAAAACAAACTCTTTTTGTCTACACAAGACTGGGTTTTTGATTCTTAATGTAAACAGATTCCAAAACACTTAAATGAAAAGACGATCTTGCTTGCCCAATGATCCAGAAATTGTTCTTTGCATATGTTTTGGCACATTCTGGATTTGCAATAAGGTGTTGTCCTATGGCCGACTCACAATTTATATTAGACTTGTTGTTTCTACATATATGTGCTCTCTTGTAGCATAACTGTTCTTCCTGATGCTCAAGGGGACATGTTTTATTTTGTCTTCTAGTCTCTGCGAAGTGTGTCCTATGTAACAAGCATCACATCAGCACAAAAATTCATAAACAGAAACTCTTTTAGTGGTAGGAATATTATCTTTTTTAGCAGATGGTAGCATAACTCTAGCATTGTAAACCACAAGGGGCTTCACAGTATAGTAACAAGATGTTATGGCTTTACTAATTTGATTTTCAAACTTTGATGAAGTATTACCAATCCAAGGCAATTTTAGGTATACCTGGCACTTCTCTGGACCAAATGTTTTTCTGCTGCAAGTTGGCTAATTTTTGGTTGATGCAAGAAAGTAGAACAGCTGCTCCTTTTTATTCATAGAGGATATATACCTGCCACCTTTTGTTATAAGTATTATATTTTCAAGCCTATTCATAGCTTATTACTAACTAGGATATATATGCTTCAGGGCTTACTTGCATTGCAATGGAAAGGGACGTAGCTTTGTACTCCTTTTCAAGTGCATTGGAAACTTTCTGTGTGCTGCTGAATAAATCAGAAACTTCTTCGACACTGAGATCCGAAAATCTTGGCGCTTCTCTTATCGATGATACCAAAACATCTACATAAAATATTAAGGAAACCAAACCACATACAAGGCAAATCTTCTATTATCTACTTCTATTTATCTCCTCACTTGTCTCTCTTTATGATGTAGCCAATCTATAGGGACAGTTAAGTTCTAATTATATCTCTATTGAGAATAAAAGATACGACCCGGAAGCACAGGCCTTATGTTGACAAAAGCAAATGAAAGTGTGCTCTTAAAGAAAATTATACTTTCGTTAATGAAATGCTGACCAAACTTTAAGCCGCGAGAAGAACTTCCCGCCATTATTTCTTCTAATGGACGCGTTAATTTCAAGAGCCTGGGAGATAGTATTAAAGACTGGTACCTAGTTTTTGTCAGGCAACCATACTGTTGTATACAATGAATGTGTAGCGTTGGACGAGAGATTGAACAATAAAAGTAGAGTTTAATGCATTCCTGGTTTTCACTTAATCTACTTTAATATTCTGCTTTACTTAAATTCAACCGACACCAGTTTTTGTTGCTGGGACTGGGTGCTGGAACATCTTTAGATTACTCTAAGATTTTATGGCTCTGATCAGCAACAGTTAGATAGTAGAATAGACTCTGGATGAAAAGTAAGATGTTATAATACACAAAATGGCACTTGCACAGACACCAACAGGCCATATCCCGATTTATGCTGCGAAGAGGAAAGAGATTTACAAGTATGATGCCCCAACTACTCTTTATGGCATGAACTGGAGTGTTAGGCCAGATAAGAGATTTAGACTAGCCCTTGGAAGTTTTGTTGAAGAATACAGTAATAAAGTTCAAATTGTTCAACTGGATGAAGAAAGTGGCGAATTTTGTGTACCAGCCAGTTTTGACCATCCATATCCTACAACTAAAATTATATGGATTCCAGATAACAAAGGGGTTTACCCAGACCTTGTTGCAACATCAGGTGATTATCTAAGGGTTTGGAGAGTTGGATCAGAAGAAGTAAGACTAGAATCATTACTAAATAACAACAAAAACTCAGACTATTGTGCTCCATTGACATCATTTGATTGGAATGAAATTGATCCAAACTTACTTGGGACATCAAGCATTGACACAACATGTACCATTTGGGGACTAGAGACAGGGCAGCCAATAGGAAGGGTGCAGGGTCATGTGAAAACACAATTAATAGCTCATGACAAAGAGGTTTATGATATAGCATTCAGCCGTGCTTGTGGGGGACGTGACCTTTTTGCTTCAGTTGGTGCAGACGGATCTGTGAGAATGTTTGATTTGCGGCATTTAGAACATTCAACAATTATTTATGAAGATCCACAGCATACATCTTTACTTAGGCTGTCATGGAACAAGCAAGATCCCAATTATCTGGCAACTTTTGGACTAGACAGTTTAGAAGTAATCATACTTGATATGAGAGTTCCATGCACCCCAGTTGCTCGTTTAAGCAATCATAGAGCATCTGTTAATGGAATTGCTTGGGCACCACACTCATCCTGCCACATTTGTACAGCAGGAGATGATCAGCAAGCATTGATTTGGGATATTCAGCAAATGCCAAGTGCCATTGAAGATCCCATCTTGGCTTATACAGCAGAGGGTGAAATAAATCAGATCCAGTGGGCATCTAATCAACCAGAGTGGATTGCTATTTGTTATGGAAACCATCTTGAGATCTTGAGAGTTTAATGCAAGATTTTTGCAGAGTTATGATATTTCGTCATCTAAATGGACATATTCTTCTAGTTATGAGTGACCTTTGCAGTCTACATTGGGTATGGGGTCATTTTATGTCAATTCATCTAGACCATGACACCCTTAATCTCAGAATTTCTTCAAATTTATACCAGTTGTAGGTGTTTTTGAGACATGATAAACTTGAAAATTTTTAGGTCTTATTCATTACCTTTCTCAAGTTGTGGCATTTTTAGGTTTCACCAGTCACCACTCCAAGCCAAAAATCCACCATTTTGAATTTACATTTTTGTCCATAGTTTTCTACCCAGAAAATATTTTCATTTAAAAAGTTGCACAGGTACACATTTTACATTGATAACTATAGAAATTAACTTCATTACTCCTCAAAACTGATCAGTTTTATGATATTTAACGTTTTTTGTCACCTCTACCCAGAGTCAAATGTGGGGCTTGAAATCCATGTGGCCGGAAAGATATGGTAAAAATTCCTTCATCCTCATGTTTTATACATGTAACCCCACAATTGAACAAAAAATGATGTTAGGCACTCTTCTAGATTGTTCATAATATCAGCACAAAGTTAGGAAGACTTCTCACGACCTCATTGACTCATGACAATAGCAATGATGTCATTTTGGACAAAAATGACATCATTGTTGTTCACAAGCCAATGAGATCATGAACAAGCTCAAGTATTTTGCGAGAAGTCTTCCTAACTTTGTGATGATATTTTGAGCAATCTAGAAGAGTGCCCAACACCATTTTTCGTTAAGTTGTGGGGTTACATGTATAAAACATGAGGATGAAGGAATTTTTACCATATCTATTCAGCCACATGGATTTCAAGCCCCCACATTTGCCTCTTGGTAGAGGTGACAAAAAACATTGGATATCATAAAATTGAGTAGCTTTGAGGAGTAATGAAGTTAATTTCTATATTTATCAATGTAAAATGTGCATCTGTGCAACTTTTTAAATGAAAATATTGTCTGGGTAGAATATTATGGACAAAAATGTAAATTCAAAATGGCAGATTCTTGGCTTGGAGTGGTGATTTTGGTGAAACTTAAAAATGCCATAACTCAAGAAAGGTAATGAACAAGACCTTAAAATTTTCATGTTTATCATATCTCAAAAACACCTACAACTGGTATAAATTTGAAGAAATTCTGAGATTATGGGTTTCATGGTCTGGATGATTTGACATGGAATGACCCTATATCCAGATTTACAGATGTTGCTACATAGTAGGCATATATAACTTTGCTTAGTGTAATTATAAGACACAAAACTATGTGGCTGTAAAAATTTTATGGAAAAAGATATGATTAAGAAATGCTGCAAGATTGCATATGAATATAGAATATAGGTTTTAAGCCAATTTTGAAGTAGTGACTGGTTAGCACATACAAGAAAATTTTTATTATTGAGTTCTTGATTGAATCATCACAAAGTTTTTTTGACAGTATTTTGATTACCTCTTGTTTAATGAATGAGAGTATAATAGGCAAAGTTGATGATTTCTCTTTGATGTTTTGTTTCCATTCCTTTTCAACTTTGCCATTATAGAAATTGATCTGTCATTTAGTGGATTATTTTTTTATTTGTGTATAACTCATATATGTTTAAGTCTTATTAGAAAGACCAGGATGAGGTTTAAAGTGGAGTCTCTTATTACCTTTCAGTTCTTGTATGATAATTTGCAAGGATATTTGCCTAGCAAATATACCAGTTAGTTGCAGCTAGGGCTGGAAGAAGCAAATTATGGCACAACCATTGCATTTGATTAGAGACACTTTTTTGTTTAGAAATTTTTCCTGTACTGGTTGCAAAGTTGGCCTTTCATGCCTTGCATTATCTTATAATGTATTGTAATTTGGTGTATCATATATCAGAACATATCACACACCTGGTTAGATGGTCTTATTGTTTTGCAGTATTATCATTGGAAAAATTTTAGTTCCAGCTCTTCTATTCTTGTTTTATGCAAATAATTTGTTTCAGATTTGTATATTCTGTTTCCTACTTCATATACATTAGTTATGATAGATAGCAGATATTAAATGGGCAAAGCCAGTAAAACAATGGTAGGAATACAGTAGAAACCCACAGAGAAGAACCTGTATTCATAAGAACCTTGAGGCTGTAATTTCACCTTTTGAATCCTCTAAATATGAACTTCAAAGAGGCTGAAATGGGAACAATTCTTATAGAATGAGTTTCATGTCAATATTTTAAAAACCTCAATAGTAGAAACCACCATAGGCTGTTTGTATACAGTTAAATTGCAAAAAACCACACACAGCTACTATTTCAACATTACAAGAATCCTGAAGACCTTTTTCAAACTTTTTTAGTAACACAGCAGATTACAAGATTATTAAACAAGAATTCTTGACCTAATGTGTAAGGCATGTACAGCATATGAGTGCATCTCAATTATTTTTTGCAAATCCATACCAAAGAAAGAGAAAATGGTTTGCAGCCACCTCCACTTGTCTTGGTGACTATAAATAAGATCACTCTATAAAAATTGTATAAGTACACCTGTTTTCTAGGGTTATAGCCTGTTTGCCTGGGTCACACGTCTGCTTTGGCATTACATCATGCCCCCTATGGGGTGCACCCCAATGATGGAGAACGACTGGTCTATAAGAACCTTGTTAAGAACCCTACAGGCTGAAATTGAGAATACCAACCAGTTACTGAAGGACTTATCCAGGCAGCCCAGGAAAACCTAGGTTCTTTTATTTGGGTTTCTACTTTAGAATTCATTGGTGATGACATCATAAAAATCTATTTTTAGAATTTTCATATTTTTGCAACATGAAGTGAAAGCGCGTCTCAAAAGAGGCATGTGTTGACAATTGTAGATGAATATTGTCATAATGGACTGAAATATGACCATTTGAAGAAAGAAAACTTGCCATATAAACCTTTTTTCCAGGCTCTAACCAAGTAGAACCAGACTCAAAATACAGTAAGTTGAGAGGGACCATATCAGCATTCAATTGCCTATATCTTGGTACTTGGTCATTATATGTCAGATCGATCTGAAATTTTTCAATAGTAGCTATTTCTGTATGCTTTTCAGAATTTAAAGCTAACATTAAAATATTCTAAAAATAGAGAATTGGTGAGGTCATACTAATGAACCTTATTTAGAAGCTCCTTATTTTGACTGTGTTGCTTTTGTGCTTCAACTCTACCCCCACCCAAGACATGCCTTTTATAGCCTAGATAACAGCATCTAATATTGGGCAGGCACTTAGTTAATGAGCATTACTTGGTTATGTAGCTACAGGGTTTCCCTCCGGCTGGAAATGCTTGAAAAGCTGGAAAGTGAGCCTTTTTTCATACGTTAGCTGGAGAACCATAGGTTTTTCACCTACGTTGTCTGGAAAAGATGGAATCTTATTTTCGGACCTATTGATAATTTACGGCATTATCAAATGAAAAATGATCCTATTAAGAAACAGGAGTAAAGAAGAAAAGATTGCTCAATATCACGTGGGGACAGGCCTTTCTTACCAAGTCGACCCAGGATTGGAAGTTTTCCCTGTGTTTTGTCAGGGTAGTTGGTAGTAGACCTTTGCCCTCCGGGTGTGGTTACCGGGAGATGTTGACTTAACATAAGAAATTTCAATTTATTGGAGATTTTAAGGTCATTCACTACCTTGTGACAATAGTCGAACTATATTTTCAATAGTTGGAATTTCATATCAAAATTCATGGTATGGCTGGAAAACAATGTGTTTTTCTGTCCCAAAAAGCTGGAAAAAAGTCAATTTTTTCTGAAAATTTCGCTGGAATTTTAACTTTAACTCAGTGGACACCCTGAGTTAAAACTTTTTGGATCAAATTCCCTCAAAGTGACTGTAATTTTGCTTAGACACGTACTTTAATGTGTGCAATTTGCAGCAGTTTTGTATTAGTAGAAAGGATTTTGAGGCTTCTAAGGGCACTTGATGTTTGGCTTGCATGGTGGGTGAACTTTGGCACCCTTACGTTGCCAAGATCTTACTTACATTTCGCAGCTCATGCCAAAAAAATTTGAAACTTAGATCTTCTAGCATGACCAGAATCGCTTATATGCCTACTTATTCTCTAAAAAGTTATTAAATTCTCGTAATAGCTCCCCCATTTCCTGCACAGAAAATGAATTTGTGTTCCTAAATGGACACATGCTAGTGGGGTTCGGGGGAATTCGTTTCCCGGGAAATGTTGAAATTTAGTTCTGAAATTCGCCGGAAAAGTGTATATTTCTGTGTATTCTCAGATAAGTTTGATGAAATTTGCATTATACTTTCCATGGGTAGCAAGTCACTATTTGCCATTATTCAAGTTATTTTTGGGGCGTAAAGCCACCAAAATGTAGTCAACCCTTTGTTTATGGTTTCAGCTTGCTCGTGTCCTGCTAGCTGTGTCCTAAACTGAGGGGCAACTCGCTTGGAAAAAGTCAACGAGATTTTTTAGAGATTTCCAGCTTTTGCAAAGGTTTGTCAGATTTCAATAACCCAAAGAGTTTCTAGATTTTAAGTTTTTTGGGATTTTGCGAATATTTTATAGAGTTTTTTAAAAGGATTTTGAGATTTCAGTAGATTTTTTGAGAGTTGAAAGCCAAGATAAGAATTTAGAACAGCGCTAATATTTTAAGAAAACTATATGCTTGTTTTGCTACATAAACTTTTTTGCTTACAGTAAATCAGAGTAAGTTGACTGGTTGTAACGTTTTCAATCTTGTTTAGCATGTCATGATACGTTTCTGGTGCTGTTGCTAATTTATGAATAACAATGGTACAAAAAACGATTCATTTGAACGTGATTTACATAGTGGATTTTCAATTGAGAAAATATTGTAAACATAATAACTTTTAATCGAAATCTTCATATTGCTCTTTTGGGGTCCCTTAAATATCACACGGAGCTAATTTCAAGTGAGGAAATAATGGGAAATATATAACTTTTCAATCGAAATCTTCATATTGTTCTTTTGACGCCTCCTTGACAGTCACGCAAGGAGGGTCATGCCCCCCTGGCCGCAGTGGCGCAGCCAGTGTCACATTTTGGGGGAAACAGGGTGTGGCCTGGAGGGAGAGCAAAAATAGCGTGGACCTTAGGGGGACTACTAGGGAGTAACTAGGGGACTGAAGACATAGTCTCCTGTTGTTGCCAGCCTTAAAGTACTACCTGAAATGAAAAAGGATGAATGAAGGGAGCCAGGAGGTGGAGTCCCCTAAAAATTCATTTGTTTTGCCCTTTATATATTATGGAAGCTCCTTTTGGACACAGGGACAGGCACGTAAATACCGGGGGGATTTGGGGTGTGTCACCTCCCCAATCCGTAGTCCAGTCGGAAAATTCTGAGGCAATCGTAGAGTCAAGCCTGTTTAGAAAGAACCATATCAGATATTGCTTTTCCTAAAAGGCTTGAATTTTCCGACTATCAGTGACGTAGCCAAGGGTCCTGCTGGTCATGCTGAGCAAGACCATAATATTGCAAATATGATATTTTGTAAAATCCTGAAAAGTTCCATTCACATTATATCCATGAAAATAAAAAGTATTGGATCCATATACCCCCTAACTATTCATTCATTCCAGTTCTATGAGGTTCTTCTGAATTCCCCTGTCCTCCTGTGACGTTGAGTTTGTTTATGATGATTATTGAGACAGGGTCCTGCTTAATAATCAAAGCAGGGGCTTTACATTGTTATCATCACAGTTGCGTTTCTTCTGATTGGCTTGTGGCAAGTAAAACAATGTCCGTGACGTGACTC
>WIPJ01003214.1:64019-91138 GCA_018155075.1 Cassiopea andromeda | reverse complement strand
AAGCAAAGAGTCTGGGGGCAGCCACTTTCACTTTGTGAAGTGGCCTCCTAGCCTGATATCTTGAACTTGTATCCTAAAGTTAGGATATCCATTCTCTGAATATTATAATGTTTTGTAGTACATTGCCACAGACATGTGCCTAGGTACTTTCCTTACAATTTGGGGGCATCATACCCTCCCATTTGCATATCAATGGATAGCAATTAACTTCAGCTGCTTCATTTATGTGATTTTAAAATTAGCCATATCCTTAAAAGCATTCATTGCTAACTTGATCCAGACAGATATGAAGCATTTGATACTCTTTAAATATAAAGAAATCATATACCATATGATAGCCCTCCTTCTATACGTTCTGAATATGCAAGAAAATTCTAGGTTTTCCTTAAGGGGGATGTTACAACAGAAAAACAACTCACCAACATCTTTGCATTGGCCTTGTATGTACATGCCTTTGTCATCAAATATTCACCCAGTAATCCTCAATATAACCGAACGATAAAGCTCTATCAACTTATTCCACCTCTACCTTGATTTTTTCAACCTTGTATGAATTAGATCCTAACTGGTGCAATGAGACAAAAATATGGATTTCAGCTGTTCCTGGTGCTTTCGGCTATCTACGTGTATAATTGTTGTACGCAGCGCAAGAGGTTAATATTACGTAAATAATTTTCGTTTTCCAATATACATTCCCATTAATCATATTTGAAACGTTTGTTAAACTTTTGCAATGTGAAAATAGTTTCTGTGTGATCTCTTGCCTGACTACGCTACCATTTTGAATTTACATTGTTGACATTGTTGGCTAGGTAAAAGAAATGACAGAGGAGAGAGACTGATACAATTTTGCCAACAAAATAAGTTATTTGTCACAAAAATCTGGTTTCAACAGCCACCAAGGAAATTATACACTTGGAAATGTCCTGGGGACATTATCAGGAATCAAATAGATTATATAATCATCAATGAAAGGTTCAGGAATTGTATTAAGCAAGCAAAAACATATCCAGGAGCAGACATCAATTCAGATCACAACCCTGTGGTGATTAAAATCAAAGTTAAGCTGAAAAAGACTAGGAACACAATTAGAAAGAAACAGTTAGACCTAAACCTTCTCAGTATAGATGAGCACAGAGTAAAATACAATATCGAAATCAGAAACCGGTACAACATACTAAATATAGAAGAGACCGAGCAAACACCAACTGAATCACAAGAAAAATCTGAGCAAAAATGGAAGACATTTAAGAATTGTGTTCAAACATCCTTGAAAGCAGTCCTTCCCAAAATTGAAAAGAAAAAGAAAAAGGAATGGATGACAAATGATATATTGGAGCTTATGGAAGAAAGGAAGAAGTGCAAAAATAGAGATAAAGAAAAATATTACTACATAGATAAACAGATAACAACAGCATGCAGAAACGCAAAAGAACAATGGCTGAGAGGAAACTTTGAAGAAGTAGAACTCCTAGAAAAGCAGCACAAATCAAAAGAAGTGCACAAAAAAGTGAAAGAGCTTACTATCAAGAACAATCACAAGTAATCTGGTGGGTGCATTAAAGACAAGAATGGTAAACTCCTATTTGATCAAGAAGAAATTGCAACAAGATGGGTGGAATACATCACTGAGTTGTATGATGACAACAGAGAAGAAATGCCTCAATTTACAGTAACAAGTGGAGAAAATATAATGAAGGAAGAAGTGACCAAAGCATTAAAGGCAATGAAAAATGGGAAAGCACCAGGGCCAGATGAGTTGTCAACTGAAGCACTAAAAGCACTTGATGAATACAATATTGACATAATTACCGATCTATGTAACACCATCTATAATAGTGGATTTATTCCAGTAGACATGAAACAGTCAATGTTTGTTACACTACCAAAGAAACCCAAAGCACAGAATTGCACTGAATTTAGAACCATCAGTCTTATGAGCCATGTTACAAAATTACTACTCAAAGTAATACAACAGAGAATTACAGACAAGATTGATAAAGAAGTAAGCAGATTACAAAGTGGGTTAAGACCTGGGACGGGAACACGGGAAGGAATCTTTAACCTAAGAACAATATGTGAAAGAGCTATTGATGTGCAGAAAGATGTATATATCTGTTTTATTGATTACACCAAAGCTTTTGACCGTGTTTAGCACTCAAAAATGATAGAATGCTTATCTGAGATTGGAGTGGATGATAAAGAATTACAAATAATAACTAAATTATACTGGGAACAAACAGCTGTAGTAAGAACAGATCATGGAATAACAACTGATTTTCAAATAAAGAAAGGAGTTCGACAGGGTTGCGTATTGTCACCAAATCTATTTAACTTATACACAAAGAAAATATTTAGGGAAGTTGAAGAAATGAAGGGAATTGTTATAGGTGGTGAGAATATGAACAATATGAGATATGCAGATGATACAGCTTTGATAACTGAATGTACTTTAGACCGACAAGAACTAGTCACAGCAGTTAATGAAAAAGGCAAACCATATGGCATGGAAATGAATGTGATCAAAACAAAAACAATGGTTGTAAGCAGACAAGACCCAGTGCCAAAAATTAACATCACTATTGAAGGAAAACCAATTGAACAAGTTAAAAATATGGTGCACCTAGGACACTTGGCAACGGAAGATGCAAGAAGTGAAAAAGAAATCAGGAGAAGGATAGAAATAGCAAGATCAGCATTTGAAAACATGTCAAAGACGCTAACATCAAGAAGTACTAATATAGAACTTAGGTTATGACTAGCCAAATGTTATGTGTGGTCAACACTGCTATACGGTTCAGAGACATGGACTATGACTAAAAGCCTAACAAAAAAGATAGAAGCTTTTGAAATGTGGATCTTTAGAAGGATGCTAAAAATTTCATATACGGAGCATAAAAGCAATAACGCAGTGTTGAAACTAATGAAAACAGAAAAACAATTAATAAACACCATCAAGCAGAGAAAATGTAGCTACTTTGGACACCTGATAAGAAGAGACGGACTACAAAGACTACTACTAGAAGGCAGAATTAACGGAAAAGGAGGACGCGGCAGACCAAGAACAATGTGGATGGACAACATCAAAGAATGGACTAAATTAAACTATAATGAGAGCATTAGAATGGCACAAGACCGAGAGAAGTGACGATTCATGGTAGCCAACCTGCTGAAGGCGGACGGCACATGATGATGATGATGATATCGACCCCTATCACGTGACGTAGAGAGCTCTCTAGTCCTATTAGTGAGTTTCCTATGGGTAAAACAATATACGGTGGCTAGTGCTAGAGGAAAAATAAAAGGGAAACGTGGGAGAGGAAGACCTAGACACAGATGAGATACTATGAGTGCATCAGACTTGCTCAAGACCGACAGATGTGGAGACTCATGACCATGGGCAGACTGCCTAAATTTTTCGGCTCGGCCACAGTTCTAAGCCTGCCCTTCAATTCTAGAAAGTGTAAATCAGTGGGTAGAGGCATTGAAAAGAGCCGCAACTTTCTGATAAATCCACAGAAAATTGTCAGTTTTTTCATGTATACTTTACGAAGTTCTCCATATTCAGAATTTAACGATTTCTCCACTTCATGCAGCCATCCATTCGGACGTTCGCACAAATGGTCCGACCGGCCAGTCGGCCCCTGCTCATAACAGCCAACCTGCTGTTATGTTGTTTATGCGAAGTTCTGAATATCGCATTGATCATCTAAGAAATGAGAGTGGCAAATTACGTCATGCATGGGGATGGAGGGTCTTTTGAATTTTGTGACAACGTGTGACATAGGGTGGGTAGGTTACTTTTGGGGTGCCATGTCACATTTTTAAACAACGTGATATATAACACATTTGGTCTCAAAATAGCAAGCCTGGCTCCTTTTTAGAACAGGTTAGGCTCTAAGTCTTAAAATAACCTGGCAATCCTATATAATACCAGTTTGGCCATTTTCATTTTTTGGAATTCAACATTGTCAATGCAGAACCCATCATTACGAAAGCAGAAAAATATCCCATTGAAATTCATGACGTGATGT
The DNA here is from genome assembly GCA_018155075.1 of Cassiopea andromeda. NCBI lineage: Eukaryota > Metazoa > Cnidaria > Scyphozoa > Rhizostomeae > Cassiopeidae > Cassiopea > Cassiopea andromeda. The sequence continues at coordinate 87,104 of WIPJ01003214.1, read as the reverse complement.
TACAAATTGGGAGGTGGTGGGTAGTTTTGAATTTGTAACAAAGTAGGAAAGGGGGTAGGTGAGTGCTAGAATTAGTGTCACGCAATATTTGAATAAGCCCTCATTGACATCATTCATGAAATCAATGAACAAAGGGGCGTCTGCACTTCGAAGGCTATGTTCTGGACTAATCTCAGCTGTGAGGCCAAAATATTTACCTTTATTCTATTTCAATGAGTAAAAGCTCCGTATAGATAGCTGTTTTTTAGCTTTATTGGTAGAGCGGCTTTTAGAATTTACAGGACATTGTGCATTAATAAATTCAAAGTAAAATTAGAAGTTTATCATTAATCGTTGTGAGAGTTCGTGAGCAAGCTACAATGCGACATGAAACTACTATTGTTGTTTGTTCTAGACAATGAACCATATTACGTGAAAACATAATAAAGCACAAGGAAATAAGTACTGACCCTTGTTTCTATTTGAATACTCCAAAGAAACTTCTTTCATGGGAATTAATCGCTAGAGTAATAGACCCCCCGAAGTACTTGACAGCTACTAGCGTACACCCCCTGAGATGTTGTTGACTGAGATGTTGAGGCATTCTTCAGGGCCTTTACTACAACAAAGAAAAGTTAACCTGAGTATGAAAGATCTGTTGAGAGTAGAAATGTATAAAAGTCCCATAATTTCACTTGGAAAGCTATTTGCATTAAGCTATCTGCTGTTTGGTGCTTGCCGTAAGTTGACTTTCTCCGATATGTAATTTATCAACGGTTATCTTGTTAGTTGCCCTGTTGACTGCCATTCACATGCTGAATTACATGCTTTTAATACTCGAGAAGTAAAAGCTTTCCTTCTAGTATTTCAGGCTATGTCTCGGCATTTGAATATCTCCATAGCGTCTTGTTTTATGGCTAGAGTGCTCATTTCCTTTCTTGTATTCGTTCAAAGACTTTCAAGCTAGATTTTGTTCATCATACTATAGGTCAGGGTTTCTGTACTAGTTGAGCGCGTATCACTCCGGGATACACGTATACCTTTGCAACATGGGAGCCATGTCTGGACAATGCTATGGGGGAGGGGTTACACCCCCACTGAAAGATTGTGAGAATGGCCACTTTTGCCTGTCAAAATCACAGAAACCCGAAAACTGCCGTGATAATGATACTTCATTGACACTCCTGTTATACAAATATATATTTTCACTTCATTTATTTCATTTCATTCGTTTCATTTAAAATTATTTATACAGGGTAGAGGCTACAAAAAGAATTATTTACAAACCTGCTCTGTTTTACAATTTACAGTAATTACACTAAAAAAAGCTTATTATATCAAAAATAAAAAAAACTGTATCAGACTGCCTATGAAATGATTATTTGACATTTTCTGGTGCTTGGTCATGAAGAGCATTAAAGACGATCTTTACGGTTTCTACATCAATCAGTTGCTGAATAGTAAGCCAACCGAGCTCTTTTATAAGTGGCTCTGAGTGAGTATCATAAGGGCTATAAGGTTTTTTGAATACGTGTAGTACTAGGTGAAACTGCATTGAGGGTCAGCACGCAGCCCCTTTTTGTTTGCAATGATCTTATAGCCAATTTACATTGCATTAACTCACCCAGGTTTGCTCCGGGTTAAGTCTAACCTGGGTTCGCCCAGGTGCAATTTACACTGGATTTGCTTTTAGGTCAATGTAAATTGAAAGTTGGGGCGAACCTTTGTTAAGTGAGTGCGACGCACGCACAGAGGTAAAAACAATCACAACTTGATGTGAGAGAAACCGTTAAAAATAGCGAGTGACAACGGTTCAAATTTCTGTGAACTCCACTACAAAATAAAGACGCTGTTGCTCAGGGCATTTCTAAAGGACTTTGCACTGGTGGGGCATTTAAGAAAAGGGTACTTTAAATAAATGCAGAATCTACAGATTAACAGGTTGTCAAAATCACTCTTAAAATATTGCTATAAACCAGTGGTTCCCAAAATATTTTACATTGTGGTTCCTTGCTACATGCTTTTTCTACTCGCTGTCTCTGGAGCAGAGGTGGCTTCAAAATTAGCATGGCTTCTAGAAATTATGTTATGCCACTTCCCTAACTTCATAGGAAATTCAGCAAAGTACCTCTGTTTGCTGCAGAGCTATCATTTCTACTTTAGAAGCCCTACTCTGTAGGCCTGTTCTTATGAATGTCAGTAAGTGAAAGAAATTAAACACCTCTACCAAAGGCCATGGCTTGAAGAAAAAAGAGGGATCTGGGGTTAAGCCCCAGGAAAATTTTCCAAATCACTCCCTTTACTTAGGCCTAGAATGCATCTCCCAATATCAACAGTGGTATGGGCAACATGGAATTTTGATAGTTTATGGCAACTTTTTACAAGACATGGTGCATGTAAGATAGTACCTTGGTCAGGCATCATTGAAGCTGACTCAAACTGTCTCCAAATTGATTTTCTTTCATACTCTCGTTTATCCGCAAATAATTATGCCATCGGCAATTAAGGTCATCCCGCTAGATGCAAGATGCAAACCTCAATTACCAAGTAGTAATAAATATGCTTTCATAGACAAATACCCACATAGTTTAAAAGTATAAGTGTGCCGAGTTGTCACGGTTTATAGCTTGCGCTAAAAAGGACCTAAAAGTCTATGGAAGTGGTTCTACAACTTGCAAGCTTCAGAAGCTTCTCGCGGTCCTTCGAAAACCCGTCAGGGTTCCATAGGGGACCGCGGATCACAGTTTGGGAGCTAGTTGAAAAATAATTGCTTAAAGCAAATAGGATTAAGGAACAAGCATAGATTGCAGCTGAATAAGTTTTTCCTTAAGGTTATAAGTCTTTCCTTAATGCTTTAAGAAAAACGCAGTAGCTTCCATAAGGAAAATACGTTTATAGTTGACCTCAAGGCTTCGCGCAAAAATGATATGATCAGTCGTTATCATGCCATCGAAGGGAAAACTTCAGAAGCTGTTGGTAATGTATCGTTTGTATGGAAAAGAGCAAAGAAGGTCTTATATTCTGGAAGTCAATATACCTTGATCATCAAAAGGAGAGTATCATTTCCTTCTATGAGATATAAGAGATGCCAGTATTTTTGAACTTCTTCACATGCTTCAATGCTGTTCATAACTGTGATATTTCGCGTTCAGTTTGTTTGAATTCAGATGTGAATCACATATCAGACTTTCCCTATTCACCGTTACCACAACATGCTGAATTCAAATCATTTCGATATATAATTGAAATTATTTGAATTGAAAACAGGAAGCATTCTACCTTCAATGTGTAAAAGCAGTTAAAGAATTGACTACAGTAAAAATTATGAGCCGTTTTGACTGAAACACTTCTGCGAAGGCGTTTACGGATAAGGAAAAGTTGAACTCTTCAACTCCTTACTTTTTTTGCTTAAGGCCTTAAGGCTTAAGCATTACCACCACGCCCCCACAAAATTTGCTTAAGCATGTTTAAGGAAAATCACAACCTTAAGGAAAATTATCGGAGATTATATAGAGGACATTCTGGCGCCAGACCGGTAAATTTTTGCTTTAAGCAAGACATTATCAGAAAAATTACGAACTAGAAACCGGGCTTAAAAGTGCCCATCTCGAGCATGTGAATAAAAGGGGAATCAGCTATAGAAGCAGCAGTTCCAGGAGAAATGAATTGAGGTTTAAAACCTGTTCAGTAAAGACTAAACTTGTTTCATCCATAAATTAAGTAGTGGGCAAACATGTTCCACTGGTGGGGCAATGAAAGGGGCTGGTGGAGAATTTCCCCAACACTTTATATGCTAAAAAATGCCCTGCTAAGAAAGAAGTGCTATGAATGGCGAAAACGGGCAGCTTGCGCGCAACTGAGGAGATATGTGGAAATGATGCAAATGAGAGCTGATTTGGAGATTAGTCTAACTCGTGGGAGCATTGCACTTCGTCTACCACCATTATTCACACTCCTTCGTTGTATTGCATATGTGTTTTGTATTGTCCAAACCCGGGTTCGCCCCAAGTTAAATTTACACTGCAGATAACCTAGGTTCGCCCCATCTCCAAACCATGGCTGGATTTAGCCTGGGGTGAACCTGGGTTTGGTCGATTTACGTTGGCAAACTTGGGGTGAACCTGGGACAAACCTGGGGCGAATCCAGGTTACTTTGTGCAGTGTAAATTGGCTATTAGTTTGCTTCACAAACGCGGTACAAAGAGGGCACACTGGGACATGCTATTTACTGATGATGTGGTGCATTGTGGCAAGACCAGCAAAGAGGTTGAAGGTTGGTTGGAAATGCTGAGATGTACAATGGGAGATCATGGAATAAATTTGAATAGACAGATAACGGAATATTTGTGCGTAGGAATACAAGATCCAGTAAAAGAAGTAGAAATGCAAGGACGATAAAGAAAGTGCAGCAATTCAAATATCTTCGATCAACAATACAGAGCAATGGAGGATCTAAGAAGTAGGTTGCAATTAGAATACAAGCAGGTTGGAATACTTGGCGAAAGATTACAAGCGTATTGTGTTAAGAAAATTACCAGTCAAGCTAAAGGAAAGACTGTTCATGGACATGGTGCGATCTATGGCATAGAAACAGCTGCAGTTACAAAAATGCAGGAAAGTAAGATGAGCGTAACAGAAAATAAGGTACTGTGTTTCTCATAAGGCAGGACTAGGCTAGACAAGATAAAAAATGGTACCATAAAAGAAACGATTAGGGTTGGAGAAATGTGGCTCAAACTAAGAGAAATCAGACTAAGATGGTTAGGGCATGTAATGCAAAGGGAAGAGAAATATCTTGTACAAAGGTTTAGGTAATTGACAATAGGACAGAGAAGGAAAGAAAGACCCAAAAGAATATGGGAAGACTTTGTGAAAGAATACATGAGGGAAGTTCTGGCGAAAGAAGAAGCTGCACAGGACATGAAGCTATGGAGGAATCTGATCTGCACCGGCGTAATAGAAGTTAAGCCTGAAGAAGAAGAAGTACTACTAGATATCTGTTCTGTTTATTTGGATAGCCTATTCTTTTGTATATAATAGCAAAGTGTATTCATAGTAGACAATTTTCAAATTCGAGCCCTCCCCCCCAAAAAATAAAAAGTCGGCTAATAATACTTTTGTAAACTAAAAGGCTATTTCTCAACAGCAGCGATTGGATGTCACCATTTTAAAGGTATTGAAACTTCATATGCAGTATGAACCATGCAAAGCGTTTGAAGACTTTGCAATGTTACAAGAAACTGTCAAATCTTCTAAAATGTGCTATGCGTAAAGTGAGCTGCCAAGTACGAAGGAGGACATCCTAAAATTAGTATTGAAGAATAACAGATTTCTAACACTACTGACAACTAAGGGATTAATCTCTCATATCTTTTCAGAAACTGCTAATAACAGGGTTTATCAAATTTTACTTTCTTGAGAATTCACACACAATATGCTTACTTTAACAAAGCGGCCATTCATTTTAGATGGATTGGCGCCTCACCAGCGCGAAGGGCTGGCTTACACCTCAAATTCAAATGTAATTGCTAATTCCAAAGCAACTCTTCAGTTGAGATCCAGAAGAGCTACAGCTGCAAAAGTTCAGGTAGAGACAACTTATGAGTAATTTTTGTTAAATTTATAACGCTTTCGCAAAAAAAGTATAAATGTGGTCAAAGAAGCTCTCATGAATGTACTAACCAGAGTGATCACTCTGTTACACGTACTAGCGCACAAATTGTGACCCTTGTAAATTTCCCTGAGGGAAAATTTGTGTCAAGCAAAAATTCTTGGAAAGACCCCGTTGCTTCACTTGCTAAGAAGCAAAGTATCTTGCTCCCCTGAATTTGTGATTGAGACAATTTTATATGTGAACATAAGTGATAAAGGCCACTGTATTTATTTCTTAGCTTATAGTATGTGTATCAACAATTCCATCTGCTACAGTATTTGTCAACTTTTTGTTTTCTTCTACAAAATATTTCTTTGTCTTCTTTTAGCCACATTGGGAAAAAGTGGCAGTAAAAAGAGTCAATGATTTGCTTGAAGGCTTTATTGGAATACGTGATAATGATCTTGGTAGAAAATTTTTTCTTTTTGCGTTGCTTATTTTCTTAAAATTATGTACTCAGTTGAAAGAAGACGATATTAGACTTTAAACAACAAATTTCAATTTTCAGAACCAAGTCATATGGAGAAGGAGAGCTGGTAGCTAATATGATGTGGGTTTTTCAATCAATGGTGTACTACCTCAACTGCCAAGTGATCCAGGAAGTTATGGGGTTGTGGGGAAACATTAGCTCTTTGATGTAATAGCTTGCGTTTGGATGCTTTAGTTTGCAATTTTTTTTGCGGAATTTCGATGTGACTATTAAAGCACTATACTGATACCGTCTTTTGTGCAGCAGCAGTTACTTTTGTTGCACTAGAAAACACATAATCATTGAGCTACCTGCACCAACCATATGCATGCGTTGTACTGACGTTTATCATACACCTCATTGAATGTTCTGTTGAAAGCAGTATCTAGTCTGTCAGATTTGTAAGCTCTTGATATCAGTGGTCCCCAAGCTTTGAAGAGTTTTTTAGTTAGAGTCTCCTCTCGGAACAGAATCAGCACAACAAACTCCAATAGAGAATATGCCTCCGGCAGTCCCCTTCAAAACACGTCACTGTCTAAAAAAGCAACTCGGACCTCGTTTGGGAACCACTACTTAAGAAAATGTCTCCAGCTGATGAAAAGGTAGTTAGTTTTCAGCGAAATGCTCTGGGAGCATTTTGTATTTTAGGTAAGACTGGATATAATATTGTGTACGCAGTTACAAATAGTAAGGTAACACCACGTAGAGGAAGTGATTTTTGTCAGTGCTTCCATTTTTAAACGTGAGATTTTCATCCTTCTTAGCAATAACTCCTTAAATAGACGCCAAAGTTTGCAAACATCTCTAGTTTCTGCCAGCACTCAGACCGATAACTCTAAGCCAATAATGGATTAGATTAATCCCAATGTCACATAGCAGCTCCCCATTGACAAGAAGAGCTTTTAATTATTCGCAAAGCAAATTCTCAATAGCGACTGCAATCATAGAATATGAGCAGTGTTGTACCGAAGGATTTTGGGGTGCAGATTAGGGAGCAGAAATGCAGGAAAGCATTTCCTTCTTTTTGGAAATACTTTCAGAGACCGGTATTTTGACAAGGAAATTGCTTTCCAAATGAAAGCAGTTTTATTTCAACTAGTCTCAACTGCAAACAAATCCTGTAATTGAGTTTTACGGTCAAGCGTTTTGAAATACAAGAAAATCTAAGTCAGGGAAATCGTTTTCACTTATAAACATATCTACCAGATTTCCGTTTTGTCTGAAATTCTTCGTAATTGGAAATTTATCGTGTAGAACTTGCCGAAAATCCCTCTATAAACCTTGACAGAAGACTAAGGTATTGACAGAACGAGGAGCTACAGCCCGCTCTATAAATGTACATGTTCTTAATAAGAACACATTTTATAAGGATGGATAAATTGAAATACGCTAAAATTTAAGAATAATTTAGGAAATTTGCAATGGTTTTGTTAGATTGGTCCTGCATTGCATTGCTCTATTCTATTCTATTCTTCTTTTGTATTCATGCTAACCCCTACTAAACATTTTAACGCTTTCTTTTCATCTTCAAAGCATGCTTACACCTTCTCATTCATGAAGTTAAGGGTAACTTTAGACTCAGAAGATGTTCAGAAAAAGTTGGCATTGTTGTAAAAAATGTGTTTATCTTCAGTGCTGCTAGGAGAAAAAAAGCATGTTTATACTTCTATTTCAGCAGCTGAAAGAAAACTTAGATAATTTTGCAAATTCAACAGGGTGCAATGGCAGAAATTTTGTGTTGTGTTGAACTTTACTGCACAAAGAGAGGCAACTCTGGCATTTAGATGCAATTTATCCATTCCTTTTCCTTCCGACTTCTAATATCAGGTAGTCAAGCTCCAGCTCACTTGTAGTTACCCTTTTGTCAGATGCCTTCAAAAGCTTCAATGATTTATGAAGCCAACGTACGCCCCAAGTAACAATATTCAGTACTTGCGCAAAGAGGAGATAGTATTGCAGTAAACTGTATTGGAGGTTGGCGTTAATGAACGTACGTACGAATAATTGCGCAATGTGAACATAGCCTAAAGGTTTTGTAACAAAATGCCAAGGCATATAGAGCTACATATATGATAGTTTGCTGTATCAGGTTATGAAGAGTAGCGAATTGTATTATATAAGTTTTAATTGCTAAATAGCCACTTTTTTGCATTTTAGCCAACCATCTAGTAGATATTTGGAAGCATACAAGAAACCCAAGTGCTTTTGCCAACAGTGTAGAGGAACACTTTGCTGAATTTGAATTTCCAGATGATTTCATTTTTGACATATGGCACACAGTTGCTGATGCAAAGGCTGGAAGAATTTGATGCCGGTAATTCCAATAGTGTCTCAAGCGATAGAAAATGCAAGGAAGCAAATGACATGAGTATTACCTTCTTTGTAGCATGGAAGTCTGAGATGAAACGACTGAGTATAGCTTTTGACCAAGTTATTCCATCTGAATTCTTTGACTCCGCTCACTGTTGGCAATTTCGCAGCACTAGACCCCCAGCCTTTTTTCTCTGGCACCACCACTTTAGAAGTTAATGAGTACAACATATAAAAGCCTTCCAATCTACATGATTTTATACTGCCACATAATAATTCTTGCAGTAAAGGGATTCTTTAGCAAAATGAATATTCAAAAAGCTTTGCTGAAAATGTAGGGTTATTTAAAGTTCATTAAAGGTTGATGTTAAACTGCAATGGCAAAGTATTTCCTGCCATCAAATTCTTTGGAAATAAGGGGAAATAGGAAATAAAAAGAAACATAGAGCAGTTGAAGCCTTTCTTTATGTAAAAGTTGAATTTTCAGTTGATCTTTGCAGAAATCCACCTGCTAGTGCAGTAATCAATATCTATACCAATATTCTAATTCACCTTTTGCAATCTGCTAAATTACTCTATATTTGAAACAATGCAGATCCTGCAATACTTAGATCAATATCATTACCGAAGCAGAGACACCTTCTATTACAATACCATATAATAGTATTTGAAGATTTTCCTTGAGAAATAGGAGAATAAAGCATTTACTAGAACTTTACTATCTAATTACTTCACATTTTATTTCTATAATTGACTAATAAGCGTTATGATTGCAGTATTCTTTTAAAAAGCAGATCATTCGATATGATACTGCACTACAGCAGCAAAATCTTCATTTCATCAAACGTTCTGGATTCTTCGTTTCACTAAACAAAGATTTTACTTGAAATGGGATTTTACTTTTGATGTCTGAGCTACTTACTGGGTTTTTGAGAATTCATGGTCCTTTCGTAGAGCCTAAGCATCTCTTTGAGGTTATGATTAGAATATCCTGATAGAAGACGCAGACAATAAACAAGATTTGTTTTTCGGAAATAACGCTGTTAACTTAATTTGCTGAACATCTGCTTTGATTTAACTTACGTAATCGAATCATTTTCCTTTTGATCAGCATATCATTTCCACTCGTGCATTTCCATGCATTTGATTAGCTGTAGTTTTTGCAACTAACAATAATTTACGCTTCATGTCATACATATATACAATGTCTCAACAAATTTGCACACCAAACTAGAAGTTTCCATTGTATTGCAGACATACCATACATGCACTACACAGCAAATGAGTACTACACTTTTGAATGACTTTCCTTATAATATTAAGAAATCAGATTCCTTGCCGTCTGTCTACGAAACAGCAAATTTCCTTATATACTCTCACGTCACTAAAAATGAACCAATAAAAAGCCCTTACCGGTGATACTTTAAAAATAAGCCTGAAAATCTTTTCTTAAATCTAATTATATTCCTCTTATATTCATCCCGGACATGAAGTGCTAAAAATTTCAATGTAAATATTGAAATATTCTATACAATATGTAGCTATGAGCAATTTTCCATAGCCTCTCTAATATTTGAATCTTTAAGAACTTTTATCTTACTTTCACTGCCACATCTTAAAACTATGATTAAGCACACCATTCAAAGCAGATTCTCGCCCATTCTTTGTTGAAGTGCTCCAAATGTGATCCATTCCTCAATTTTCATCGGTTACCGGGGGACCATTAACAGTTGCCGGGAGGACCATTCCTAAAACCTTTTTTGGGAGGTGCAGAACTTGCAATCTGCCAACAACTCTAGGTTTCGAGTGGCATTTAGCTGTTTTTTTAGCCGTGGAAAATATTCAAAATAAAGAACAAAAAACTACTTAGCAAAGCCCACAATGCAATACTACAATGACAACACCAAAGGGGAGCAAGCATGTTACTACCCCTTAGCAACCACAGAGGTAAATAAAATTATAAACGTCGTACATTAAAATTAATATCTGGAACAAAAAAAAGCTTGTTATTCCGTATACAGAGACACAAAAAGACTGGAAGTTGGTTGTTGGCTTGCTATTGACGCTTATCAAGTTGGCAGTTCAATTCATTAATCGAAGTATACGTTGATTAGAAAAACTAATGTCATTTTAATTTACAATGTGTACTATGTCTTCATTTGAGATATTGGTAATTGGCAAATTTTAATGCAATAACTCATCAATTCAGTCGAAAGTTTTTGTCTTGCACCAAAAGAAATGCAAAGCAATAGACTGTCAGTTATCTTCAATACAGTTATTGTTTTGACTTTCAGTATCCCAAAGACTATGCATAAGTTTGAAATAACTTGATTTGCTGAGGCCAACTCTAAATTGAGTTCCAAAAAAAGAGTTGGTCGGGAGGATGTATTACTGATAATAGTTTTCTGTTGTTGCATTAACCAGCTCTCACTACTTCTATTTGTGCAGTGGAATCCTGATTTCGGAGGAATACTGCAAGCAATAAAGAGATTGGATTGGGCTTCATATATATCCAGCACTTAAATGATACATAAATTTATGAAAATTAGCAAGTCACCTATTCACACTTTAGGAGTGTAGTGACGCCTAGCCACGTTCTACACACAGTCTCTCAAGAGCTGTCCCTTTCCAACCCCGTGACACAACCAAAGCAGCAGAATATTCAGCAGAATCTGATTTTTTCATAGCATTGGTAGAGTAGATTTTTGTTGCATGAACATGCACCAGCTGCTACTTAACAGATAATATCTCCATATTGCAAGTGAAGGCTTGCATAAGGATTATACAGCTCACGTAGGATATTCCTTGGAAATATTTGGAGAGCTATATCAGTGGCTTGATGCTTTTCCTTGCCACGGTAATAGCCAATATTAGGGGCTATTCACATATTGCATCACACTAACTTTGTTACCTTTAGACACCCAACTAACCCTTGTCACACTTTGCCACAAATTCAGAAACCATCCACCCACACCCAAATGTGTGACGTAATATCATGAATTCAAATGGGACATTTTCCTGCTTTCGTAATAATGTGTCTAGGGGTCATTTACCCGTTACATAAAGCTAAATTTTCTGTTTTTGAGACGCGTCTCCCCCTGCCGTAACGCTCCGTTATATAGTTCTCTATATAAATAAACAATAGCGCAACACATCGAGGTACCCTCCCTCTTCTTAGAGGAGACGTTACGAAACGGGTGAATGATCCCTTATTATATTTTAATGAAAATGGTGAAAATGAACAAGTGAAAATGGCACCAAAATTAAACTTTCAGATTATTTTTGGAATTGAAGCCAAATGTATTGCAAAAGGGGGCTAGGCTTGCTATTTTGAGATCAAGTGTGATAAATATCAAGTTGTTAGAAATGTGACATCACACTCCAAAAATGACCTACTCACCCTTTTTCACACTTTGTCATAAAAATCAGACACCCCTACCCCCTTGCGCGACATAATATGTGGATGATTCCTTGCATGAAATGTAATGGTAATACGTAAATTTTTGTGCTCCTTTGCCGTCTCTACTGGTAAATTTATAAATAAAAGCAGTGGGCAATCTTTTTTATTTCTCTTCAATGATAATATGTCGAACAGCTTGTTTTTTTTTGAATCAGAATAAAACGACATTTTGCAATCATATGCCACTTGATTTATCAAATTAAGGTGATGGTACATGTCATTGAAACCCCTATTCAGACCTTGAACTCCTGTGGACAACAAAGCACTACCTGTGCTTAAGACGTGCAGCTAAGCCATTTACATATATAAAGATAAGCAAGGGACCTAGAATACAACACTGTGGAGCCCCTGCTAAAATTTCTCCTACCTGGAACTCGCTTTTGATTCTTGAGACGATTGAACAAAAGATGACGCCCTAAAGCACCACAAAGCTGAAGCTTGCAGAGTGAACCATCATGATTTTTGAACTGTATCCTTTTTGCAAGTATATCCAACGGCTCTTTATGTATGTATGTATCCTCAACTTTTCTGAAACTGACATTTGCAGATATTTTTAAATGCCTATTGCGCTACTTCGGAATGTTTCATTAACTTTGGAATGGAGTTAAAATCCAATTCTTTAACTTTCTTTAACATTAGATTGAGTGATTATTGGTTACAGGAAGGTAATGGGTACTATGAAACATGAGCAGATTAAGGTCATAAGACTCGAAATATTACGTAGCAAATAGGTGGGTGATGCTAAATTTATTACGATGCGTTACCGGGGTGGGTGGGTGGTGAAAATGGGCAAATTTAGGTGTTGCATCAATATAGAATGGCCATGTACCCCACTGAATGCGTTGGAAGTATCAAGGTACTCAACATCTAGACAGGGGTGGTGCTAGAGAAATTCTTGGGAAGTGTCAGGTATCCAGCTCCTGAGTGAAGAAGTTGAACTCCAATTTTATAAACCAGATCTGTTTTTACATCATTTTTCAAATTATATAATATGCAAAACTAGCAATTCTGGAGGGCAGGGGTCGAATTAACGCTAAAACTTGTAGAAGAAGAAATGGTCTTCGAATGCTTTCTTCAGATTCGTAAATGGAGGAAAAATTGTAGGAGGTTTACTGATATCATTGCTTCTGAAGGGAAATGATTCTTATTGCTATTTCTTATCACAGGAGAACATGGAAAAGGGAGAGCTGGGAGTGAAACCCCCCGAAAATTCTTGCGACCGAGCCACTTCCGTGTTAGGAAAATGCCCTTTTAGAAACGAGAGGGCACTACAGAAAAGGCACTTTCATTCCTATGTTGAAAAGGGCAGGAGTCTAGACCTCCAGGGCCCCCTAATTTGCCTGTGTAAATTAATTGCTTTTCACATTCATGTCATCGATAGAGTAGCACTTTTCACGTACCAAGGTATCAACTTCTTTGAGAGAGACGGGGGTCTGGGAGAACTGTATCTAGAAAGTCTGAAAATGCCCTTCTTCGTAGTAGGAAAACATGTTTTCATCATTGATCTTCATTTTGGGATGAAAAGTATATCCCCAACCTCTAACCAATTTTGCACGAATATGAAAAACAAAACTTTGATATTGAAAGTAGAAATCTTATTGTTGGCGAGTCTAGTCAGGCAAATGTGAAAATGATGAGACAATATATTGGTATCCACTTCGTCCAAAGAGACTTGGGAGTCTGGGAACTTGTCCCCAGACAAATTTTTTAAATCGCTCTCTTGGGCAGTCATCTAATCAAGCAGTATTTTCATCTTTCGTTCAATCTCATTTTTAAAGTTTCAAATATCTTCTCCTTTAAGATTTTGTACCATGAGGTAGCTCCACAAGATTTTAAGGAAATTTTTCACTCGTTGGTAAATTGAATCTGTTACGATCCTCAGGCTGAAAGTACTCTCAGTATTAATTAAAACAGTATTAAAATCATTCTATTCTAAGGACCATGGCGCTTACTTATGACAATTATTCTGCCAGAATAGTGGTCACAAATAAGCGCCATGATCCACACATTACAGAGAAAAGAAGTAAAGTTTAATTTGAGCTATACAAAAGACTACACCAAGCAGTAAGTGGAATAACTCAGATAGATTAATAAACCAAATTTCAACAAAAGCACTTGCTAGTGGGGATTTATGGGCTGAAAAGTGGGGAAATTTGAATGCCTTGTGAGGAATTTCCCGCTGGTTTGTACAATTATCCTGAAAAAACTGTAATGGCAGTGGTTATTTATGATGAAAAATCAAAAAAGAACTTCTTGAATCTTTTTTGGTAAATGGTGTAAGACTTTGTAACAGATTTTCAAGCTCAAATTATCTTCTTTCCTTTTTGTAGTTAGATACAGGGGCGCTTGTCTGCAGTCCTAAGTGGTGGAAAGCACTAAGGCTGAGCCCCAATATCAAGTTGTTTTCGTGAAGTTCAGGCTTTCGTCCGAAAGTTTAAATATATGGAATTATCTGTAGCTTAGCGTGACCTCTTCGACCGGGTATTCTATCATAGGTTTCTAGAAGTTTTTAGAGTGTCGCTTGGTGTGACTGGGTTGTTGTTGTTGTTGTTCTACTGATAAGACGTGTTTTTGCTTCACTGCTAAATTTTCGAATACGATATTAAATATGGATGCTAATTCTGACATAAAAAGGATAACTGATGCTCTTGATAATCTGAAACAAAGCAATATAGGTCAGTGCCTAGAAAATATCGTGGAATTTTGCCAAAAATAACACTTTTGTGATCGTCTGAAGACTGAAGCAGTTTTAGAGCATGCGATTCCAGCTGAATTCATTTACACAGCACCAAGTAACAATAAATTGTCATACAGAAAAAGATGTCAAGATATCATCATCCAAGACAATGTAAAATCAGTAGAATTAGACCGAAACAGTAGTACCGACCATAAGGACATTGCCAACATCAAAAACGATGTGGAAGAACTCAAGTGATTCACACATAATGAAATTCTATCATTGAGGGCCCAAACATATAATGGAAATTACAATGGAAAAGAAGATACCCACCTTAAACTATTGTTGAAAAGCTTTGAAGAACGGATTGACTCATTGGGAAAACAACTTGAAGAAAAACAAAGAATAATTGAGAAATTACTTAATTGGCCTAACTCACACATAAACAAGGACAGCCATTGCAATGCAGCCTATCCCATGAGGGAAAGGGAAGAGTGCAGTAAGAAATACAAGGAAGCAAAAACAAAAGAGCCAAAGAATACCAGCAAGGAAAATCTGAACGAAACACCAAGAAGTCCGGAGTCAAAGAAAAACATACCTAAGGCCAAAGATCCAAGTGAAATACAGCGAAAAGATGTTGTAATTATGGGAGAGTCTATCTTAAATGGGCTGAGTGAACAAGGGCTGAGAAAACGACATAATGTGAAGATAAGAGCTCACAGTGGCACAACAAGTTTGGACACTAAAGACCATATTAGGCCCATAATTAGAAGAAAGCCTGATTGCGTTCTGCTACACTGCGGATCCAATGATTTGACAAAAAAGGATCCATTAACACAACAGAAACTATCAAAGAAATTATCTCCGAAGTAAAAAAAGAACCACCATACACTGCCGTTGCACTGTCATCACTTACAATTAGGAAGGATCGCCAAGGTATGAGTAATAAAATCGATGTTTTGAACAAGTCTTTAAGGAAGCTGGCCAAAGAAGAAGAGATCTTAATAGTTGACAATAGCAATATCGACACTGCTTGTCTAAGTGCCGGCCAACTGCATGTAAACAGGAAAGGTGTCTCTACCCTTGCGCGTAATTTCATTAATTTCTTAGATAATATTTGAATACAGCATGCCATTCCAGGTAATGTATGTCCAAACTATGATCAAAATAGTGAACATGAAAGTATTATTAGAGTAGATACGTCAAATGAAACTTCGGACTATCTAGAGTCCCAATATGTAGTTGATATGGAAGCAAATACTGACTGCTTTGAATAGATGAAAATGCTAAGATTACAATACCCCCAAAAAGTTATAATAGGCTACATAAACATAAACTCAATTAGGAACAAATTCGAACATTTTTCTCAGATGATAGGAGATAAACATGATGTATTAACTGTTGCAGAGACAAAACTTGACTCGTCATTTCCAAACAGTCAGTTCAGAATAAAATTTTACCAACCATTAGACTAGACATAACTAAAAGTAGTGGAGGGCTCCTGGTATATATATAAAAGAAAATCTTTTGTGTAAAAAGATAGAAGACTTTGGGATCCCTAATGATATCCAGACTATCCCAATTGAGATAAATATTAGAAAACAGAAATGGTTACTATTACCCATATATAGGAGTCCTTCACAAGACCCACGTTATTTTATTGAAAATATATGTGCTGTTATTGATAGGCATACTTCATTAAGCGAAAATGTCTTACTAATCGGTGATTTCAATATGGAAATAAGTGATCAGGAAATGAGTATTTTGACAAATACTTATAACTTATTCAACCTTTTTAAAGGACCTACATGTTTTAAGACTCCCAAAGGGAGATCTATTGATCTTATGCCCACGAATAGAAAACAATCGGTCATAAAAAGTCAGTCATTTGAAACGGGATTTACTGATCATCCTCATCTTATATACACAATACTAAAATTAAACTTTGTTAAACTACCCCCATAGATTATAAGGTACCGTGAGTACAAAAATTTCAGAGTTGAAGACTTTCAAACAGAGTTGAATAATAGCCTGCGCACTGCTAACCATCTAAACTATCAAATATTTCATTCAGTCACTGAAACTGTATTGTAGAAGCATGCCCCCTTGAAACAAAGAGTCATAAGAGGGAATAATAAGCCCCATATAAAATCTGATTTAAGAAAGGCAATAATGACAAGAACTCGACTTAAGAATAGGGCAAATAAATCAGGTAATGAGGAAGATTATAAGAAATACAAAAGACAGAGAAATTTGATAGTTAGTATGAATAGAAAAGCAAAGCGCGACTTCTACCATTCTGTGGACGTAAACAAAATTGACAATGATAAAAAATTTTGGAGAGCAGTAAAGCCAGTTTTTTCAAATGGTGTCCCAATTGGGGAGAAAATTGTCCTTGTTGAAAACGGAGAGGTTGTATCAGATGATAAAATTATTGCTGAATGCCTGAACACCCACTTTGTGAACATCACCGATTCACTTGGCATAGACCAATCCTTTAAGATCAATGAGACTGATTTGAGCATGGAAGGAAGTATAGATATAGCATTAGCAAAGTATAAGAACCACCCAAGCATTGCTGCCATAAAAAAGAATTATAAGGTTTCCCGAAAGTTTGAGTTTAACAATGTTGATCTGTTGAACATTATGAATATAATAGAAGCCTTAAGTACTAATAAAGCAAGTAGTGGTAGCATACCAATAAAAAGTATTCGGGAAGCAAAAGGAGTAATTTGTCCATATTTAACTAGTTGGATAAATGTAGCTATAAACAAATGCTATTTTCCAGACAAATTGAAGGAAGCTGATGTTAGTGCAATCCCTAAAAATGGCGATAAATGCCAAAAAACAAATTACAGGCCTATCAGTGTCCTGCCAGGCATGTCCAAAATATTTGAGCGGATCATGAATGAACAAATAAATCAGCATTTTGTAGGAATCCTATCTCCTTTGCTTTCTGGTTTTCGACAAGGGTATAACACACAATATGCTTTAGTTTGAGTAATTGAAATTTGGAAAAAGCACTTTGATATGTCGGGCACAATAGGGGCAGTCCTAATGGATTTATCAAAAGCATATGATTGTATACCCCACGACCTGCTCATTGCAAAGATGAATGCTTACGGGCTAAAGAGGAATGCATTAAAATTAGTTTACAGTTACCTGAAAAATCGAATGCAAAGAGTCAAAACAGGCTCCACATTTAGTTCGTCAAAGAAAGTTTCAATTGGAGTACCACATGGTTCTGTACTTGGTCCCTTACTATTCAACATATTTATAAATTACCTTTTCTTTATTGAAATGGAATCGGAGATATGCAGTTTTGCTGATGATACTACAATTTACGCATGTGACACATCCATAGAAGCAGTTATGATTAGATTAGAGGGCGATGTGAATAGGTTGATGAAATGGCTTACTGACAACGGCATGAAAGCAAATCTCTCAAAATTTCAAATAATGTTTCTAGGATGAAAAGACATGAGTAAACTATGCCTTAAAATTAGCGGGAATTTAATTCTATCAAGCAACCAGGTAAAGCTTCTAGGTGTAAACATTGATAACTCACTTAAGTTTGAAGCTCATGCGAGAGAACTATGCAGGAAGGTAAAAAAGAAACACGACACTGGGATGGCAAAAATTGTACGTGCCACATCTGCACATAGAAAGTTTCTTTTTATTGGTTTTATTGGTTCTCTATCTTTTTCTTAATTATTTATTTTAAATCCATTAATGTAAAAATAGCATTGTAAATAAATAGTTGGTATTAATTAGTTTTTAACTAGTATTCAATAGCACCTATAAACAAGTGTTGATATTTGATATTTGATACTGGGTGTGGCTCCTTGAGCCTGAGCATAAATGTGGCAAAACAGGTTGGTTAGTAAGCATTCCGTATTGAAGGTTGTTGTATCGGATAGCAGGAAGTACACATCACAGCGGAAATAGTAGAAAATTACTTCGTCAAAAATATGAACTCGACAGTACGCACATATTTCGAACTTTAAAAGACCAATGAATTTGAGAAGTCGAGGGAGCTGTTTGAAATCTATTAGCATTCACAACTTAAGCAAAAATACACATTAAAGTGCCCTTCATAACCGAGGCGAGAGATTCATTCGGTGAATAAACTGCCCGAAGGCGCCTTAGGCTAATGAATAACGTATCTTTCAATGGTTTTCACAATTGCTATTACCAGAAAAATGGCACACGAGTGAAATTATTGATTGTCTACTGAAAAATGCGTAACTACGAAACTCTCTTTTAATTCCTCCATAAATACTTTCACGCCCTTTTCGACAGCAGAAACGATCGCTTTTATCAACTTGGAAGTGAGGCTACTGCTACGAGAGACCGTTGACTGTTGATCAATCACTAACCGAGGCTGAACGCAGGAAAAATTTTGTGTCTGTAGTATTGAGAGACTAGTGCCCAGGACACTGAACAGTGTGACATTTCTGGATCTATAAAAATACATTGAGCTGATAAGTCTTGTTATGTTCAGTTGCAAGAAGGTTGTTATTTATTGATTTTTTCCATCTAACACATCATCATCATTCATCAGCAGTCCGTCGGTATCGACGATGATGTGGAGAGATGCAGGTGCCTGTGTCGCATGTGTTCGAATTTGCCCAATCGAAGCCTTGAACGTCCGCTCGCAGATATTGCACTTGTAGGTGGTTGCAGTTGGCGGAGGTGCTGGCTCCTGGTCTCTCTGCCTTTTTTCTCTCCATTTTTCTCTCCAACACATACGTAAACATTAAAAGTGTCCAATCTCATTGTTTTCGCAGATTACTGAGGAATTTAATGATTAAAATGGAGTATTTTGATTGGTTAATTCAATGACAATTAACATTGCAGTTTTTCATTTGTCCTGAAAATTGTAGGGTATTAAGTGAATACCTTGAATACCCTGAAGCTATGCCACTGGGAACCATCCACAAAGTATGAACCTAGGATTTTCACAAATTTTGACACTTCTTCTCAATGTACGCAACAAGCATGTGCTTGTTAGAGTACCCCCTGTTTGTGTACGTACTTATACATTTAGCCGCCCCTATTAGTTTTCAGCTTTTAGCAGAATTTAAACAAAAAAATTAAGAAAAATCGAAAATTTTGAACGCTTTTTGAAAACCTGCCGCCAGCCACTCATATCGATCTGATGATGAGATCAAGTGACCTTGTTTTATAGGCGGGTTTCTACTTAAACGAATAAACCAATTCGGCACCCTCGGTCGACTGACATGCGATTACATGCGACACATGAATATGGCTAAACAATAATTCTTCCATGAAAAAGCTGAGTGTGGGTGAAGCATTTGTACAGAGGAAGGACAGAAAAGGAGGAGAACTACATTTCATTAGGCCAAGAAATGAAACCTATTTACTGAACTCTTTTGCCAAACATTTAGGGGTAAATCATTTACAAACCTGGATACCAAGGCAGGATACGGTTGGGGAGGACATGAACACTTTTGAAAGGACAATTGGGAGTACGAAGCTTCCTGGAGAATCTTGAGGGGCATGGATTGCTCTAAAGAAATGTTCTAGAGCAAATTTTTCTTGTTGATTAAAGTAAAATAGCAATGATGAAAGCAACTTTAAAATGCTTGCAGTAAATTTACATGGAAACTCAGTTTTGTAGATGGCAATTTCGGCTCGAATTTCGGTATAAACTTTTCTACATGTTTTTGGAAATTGCCTGCGAATAGCTATTATATGTATCCATCTTTATAAGAAATTCTAGAAAAGTGAAGTAGTAAGTACCTCTCCATGTATGCTATGCGCACACTTCTAGGGTTGAACTTGCAGACGCTAGTTGAGTTATTGCTGTTTTTTGGTGCGAAGAAAAGAGTCTTGTGCTCGCCATTCTCTGTTTAATTTTACTAAATCTACTAAGAGGTAGAAGTGACAGAACCTGTATCTAGAGTTATAAATGACTGGCCCCAGGAAGTGTGAAAGTCTAATAGACCTTAGGCTGGGTTTATAAGTGTCATTTTAGTCGAGTCGAATTAAAATGAATTAAATGTGACTTCACGCTAGTTTTAATTTGACGTTACTGCGATTTCGTTTTATACGTTGACTTTATGTCGAATTTAAATCCCATTGCGCCTCCACGTTTTGTATGACTAGCACAAATTTGCTTCGTTTCATTGCAAAAATGGCGCAAGAAACTCAACATTTTGTTCCAAATAAAGTACTTCTACACAAGTAGCAGCTATTCTGGTAGCGAAGTGTCCCCCAGTTGCAATCTAGCTGGCAAATGCCTCCAGTTGCAATCTATGAAAAATTAGATAACCAAAAGGAGATACAAGTTTTTGAGTTGACAAAAAGCAAAAGATAATAATATCACTTTTTGTCTGAACCTCAATTTCTCAGAAGCTTCCGTCTTATCAGTGGTGTGCTGCGAGGGGGCGAGGTTGCACGTGTCCCCCTTGAAAATGAAATTCTAGGGGCGCGAAACCGACAAATCCATATTATAACATGCTTTTGCTGGGGTGCCAATTTGAGGTCTAAGGGGCGCCATTTATCTGAATAGTGAAAGTGCCCTCCTAGAGAATATTCTCCCAGCCACAGTTCTACGCTACTAGAGCTAGAGGCCTATGAATACTCCTTATCTCGCCAATCTGTTGTCCTAGGCCGAAACGGAAAAAGTTGGACTCATCAATTTCACAACCACTTCTTGTTACAATAATGAAATGTTATCTTGCTATGGCCATTTTAAGTACTGACAGTTTACCAAATGTTTTTTTATGGAAAGCTATATACAATGTATTTGGTAATTTGGCGCAAGGAGAAGCACTTGAACTGTTATTGTATCATGCATTGAATAGTTTGACCACAAGGGTACGAGGATGCACAAGTCCGAAGATAATTGCGCACGTCTGTGAGGTTTGCAATTTCAGTCGACTGAAATTGAATTTAATGCGACGTATAAAACCAAGTCGAATTTAGGTCAAAAATGCGACTTAATAAGTCGAAGATGCGACTGTACGTCGACTGGACTTAACAGTTGGTTTTATACGTCGGATTAAAGTCGAATTTAATTCATACTTAGTCACTTCTTGCCACAGTATTTTAATTCGACGCGACTAAAATGCGACCTACAAATCAAGCCTTAGGGACACCACTAATAGGCACCTCCTCGCCCCCGACCAGCACACCACTGATAAGATGGAAGCTTCTGAGAAAATTGAGGTTCAGGCAAAAAGTGATATTCTTGTCTTTTGCTTTTTGTCAACTCAAAAATTGTACCTGCTTTTGGTTATATAATTTTCCATAGAATGCAACTGGAAGCATTTGCCAGCTAGATTGCAAGTGGGGGAGCACTTCGCCATCAAAATAGCTGCTACTTGTGTAGAAGTACTTTATTTGGAACAAAATATTGAGTGTTTTGCGCCATTTTTGCAATGAAATGAAGCAAATTTGTGCTAGTCATACAAAACGTGGAGGTGCAATGGGATTTAAATTCGACATAAAGTCAACGTATAAAACGAAGTCGCAGCAACGTCGAATTAAAACTGGTGTGAAGTGGCATTTACGACAAAACTTGTTTAACATAAAGAGGTTTCATGCAATTCTCTCATGCCCAGTGTCTAATGAAAGGGCCCACTATGATTTGGCCCAGAGGAAAAATGTCAATATTAGGGTTCTCAGATGACCGGGAAATGCAATTTTGGAGCATTTCTGTAATCAGCAGGGCCGTAATGAGGGGGCTGTGGGGTGTTGCACCCCCTAGAAAAAGCTCTGTCTGCAAATACTGCCGATAAATCGTAGGCTTTTTTGAGATAGATCGTAGGCTTTTTTGCGATAAATCGTAGGCTTTTTTGGGAAGTTTTGCAACTTTTAGACATGTTTCAGCCTGTACTAGCTCATGCCATATGCTGAAATAGGTGTGTAGCATCCTGTCGTCAATACCAGTACCATTAAACAGTGTCATCGGCGTACATCCAACTGTTTCACCAGCGTGCATTCGACAGCTTCATCGGATTTTTTGAAACTTTTTACGTATCGGCAATTTACCTGATGTTGACTGCATCGATACCCATTTCGCGCAGCATTAGAACAGGTTGTTTTGCAATAAAACGGTTTTAGAACAGTTACGATATGCAATGATTCAAGCAGTTGAGTTGGGGGCCTTATTTTTTGAAAGCATGAACATTCACTTTCAATTCATTGCTTACTTTCAATACAATATTTAGTTCCTGCAAGCCACAAGCATTTTCTTCTTGTTTTCACGAATGACTACTTTTCATGCTTTTCCGTTACAATTCTGGTGTAAAAAAGGGCGTTAGTCACATGTATAGCCAAAGTAAAGGGCATAGTTTTAAAACAATTTACTTTGGGCTCCGCCCCCAAAACGTCATAATTGTACACCAAACTGCCCATTTAGATAAACCCATAGATAAACCCCACTGAGAAGGAGATAGCCTCAGTTGTAGTTCGATACGTGGCCTACTTGATATTAAGAAAAATTGTTTCAAGAAAGTTAAAGTTAGGCAAAGCAATAGATAGACCAGAGATTGGATTGGACAAAA
>WIPJ01003214.1:49895-61194 GCA_018155075.1 Cassiopea andromeda | reverse complement strand
TGGAAGAGAGGTAGGTCAAACTTGTACCATTTTAGTGCACACATACTAATTGAATGACTAAAGCACAGACATTACCAAACCTCAATATTGAGGCTACCAGTTTACCTGTTTGCAATAATGAGTGTACCAGTTTTTAAGCAATCTATTACTGGGCCCTCTACAATTTAAGAAGCTGTTGGGACTAAAGGGAAAGAACTAAGACACCTTAGACAAATAGCACATTGAAGCCAGGGTGCCTTCCATGTTCATCTTACACCAGATTTTTTTCAGAATTCTTTTGTCACACCATGATAAGGTTAGCTTTGAAATGGTGTGGCCTAGTCGTACGCTGAAGCCTTCATGGTTTCTTTATTGCTTGTCCAACTTCACTTGGAAGAGTTTTCCATTGTGCATGTTTGAAATAGGCAAAGTACTCATATGTAATACCATGCATGTACACGTGCAAAGATGAAATGTATTGGGGAAATAGTGTGGACACTGTTCTGTCAGCAATACACCGATACATTAAAGATTCAACTACCCAAGGAATTTTCTGTGACCAATACACCGAGACACAGGTAGATATGTCACTCAATTTGAATGATCACATTGTCAAGATCAGTAAGAAAGCTTCAAGCCGACTAGGTCTCCTGAGAAGAATCAGGCATATACTTACCACCTATGCCACCATGGTTCAACCAGCTTTGACCTATTGCAGCATTACATTCATATCTTTGTCAGAAACAAAGGAAGCAAGGCTCAGGAAGCTGGAAAAGACAGCACATAAATCATTTTTGGGCCACAGCAACAAAATCACTATCATGAATGGCAATTGGTTCCTTCCACAAGATCAATTCAATGTGCATTTTTTGTATTTGAATGCTTAAATGGAACAGGCCCAAGTGTTTTCAATAACTATTTCAGGAGACTAGACCACACTAAAACAACAAGAAGAAACAGTACTGATTTATGGCTACCAAAAGTTAGAGCAGAAAGTGGAAAAAGAGGGCTCTGTTGCAGCAGAGCAAAAGTTTTCAATGCTCTGCCAGTACACATAAAAACTGAAAAATATTGCATAAATTTTAAGAGTGCTTTAAAAGAACATTTTAAGGATTAAACACTTAGTTAAATGCTGATATATTATATTTTATATGTCTTATTTATTCCTATTTTTTTATCTATTTTATGTTTAAGGTATTTACACTAAATAGTGTAAACAGGGTAATCTAAATATTTAGATTTATATTTTCAATAGGGCTTCTATTGAAAGCAGCACCATTTTAGCTGATTGAATTTCCCTGATAAATATTACTATTCTGTCTGGTCTTATTCATGTACAATTTGCTTATTAAGAGTTGTAGAAAGTATACTGAGAATATGCTGCAACAAAGGTTACTGCTGCTCTTCCTGGTTCTGGCGATATGCTCTTTTTGTGGAAAAGATTTTGTGTCCTTAGGCCACCATTCTTGGTTTTTTAGGAGTAAACTACAATAAATGAGGAGAGTTTTGGGAATAGTGCACAGCAAACCTGTCAAAATACTGAAGCAACAAATGCCAATATAAGCACTTCAACTCTGAGCAACTGCCACCATGTAGCATGATGTTGTGGCAAAGTTTGTATAGGGCTTCAAGGATTGAAAATGAATCAATGGAATTACTGAAAAATTAAAGATTTACACGGTAATACTTTTGAAGTTATGCAGGAAACTATGTCAGAGCACAGTGATCATAGTATTGATTTTAAATTGGCAGCACAGTATGAATGTGCAATGCCAAATATTAAAAAAACGAATTTAAACTGCCAAAATCGGATGAGCAATTGTCAACTGCCAGTTTATTTTTCTCTATGCTTTGCCAATTTCTGGAATGAATTCATTGAAATTGAATGAATTGATACAAATACTGAATGCCACTATATACAGTTATGTCAAAGAGACTTTTGGACACTCAGATGAAGTCTATAAAAAACTTATTAGAAAATATAGGGACTTGCCTAAACAATCATTAAAATCTAATTTGAAATTTTTAAAACAGACCCAGGCCTCCCACTTGAAATCAAGTACATTTTGCACCTACTATGTAATAAGCTACAAACACAACAGGTAAGCCTACCTAGGAATTTGACCATGATGAGCAAATAAAAGAGAACTTGTGGGGATATGTAAAAGCAAACCTAAAGCATTCCAGTTCCCTCTCGTCTTCCTTTGATATAGAAACTTGCAGAACTTTTTTCCATGAACAAGAAAACCAAACACCATTAAATCATTTCATGACATGGTGTACCTGGGCAAACATGGTAGTCAGAGTTGATAAATGTGTCTCTTTTGGAAGCAAGAAATCTTCTACTTCATCTACCCAATTTCTTCCAAAACCGATCATTAACAGAAACTGGTCCTTGTCATCAATGTAGGTGAATGATTCAAGTACCTAGCATGCTATTTTAATTTTTCAATGGAAAATAACAAACAAGCTAGGTGTTATATAATGCCTGCTTCGCGTGCATATCTGCAAATTAGCCTTGGAAAAACAAGAAGTGCCCCACTTTCATGCATGGATTGATGACATCACTATGAGTGCCTTAGGTGTGCTTGATAATTCTTGTTTCTCCCTATTAAAACTGCCAAAAGATCTAGATTTACCAGAAATGCATCAAAGGTGTCTAGTTTCCAAAATCATAACCATTGCTATTCGTTCTACATATTACATATTTTGCTGCCCAAGCAAAGATTAGACAGATCCAGATTTGATGGATTTCTAATTTTCTTTTTTTCTTGTTCTTGTTCTTTTTTTCTCTTTTTCTGTTTTTTTTTACATTTACACATAGAGATGTGCTACATACTATTTTTTCATCCAATTTTAAACGGCCAATATTTTACTGCCTATTTTTAGTGAGGTATAGTATTGTAGAGTTGATGCTATTATTTAATCAACAATGTTAACAAAAATAAACAGCAAGAGAAGTAGAACTATATGTGACTAGGCATTTGGGGCATTGCCCCCTGACCAAAACTTTGGAAACACACCCTTTAATTCTTAGAGAAGCTCCCTTTTTGAATATAAACTGAAAATGGCAAATTTTGTTAATGATTTGAATGTAGGAACTTTAAGCAGACCTTTTATATGTGTGATTTCAAAAAGTTCAAGGCAGCTGAGCCCTGTGCTCTTCTACAACACTGTGCTCTTTAGTCAAACACCTATTTTGTTGTTTGGTAATTAGATAAGTAAAAATAAGCAGTACTAATGAAAATATTAATAGCTTTGCAATAAATTAGAATTATAGATAAAATTTTCCAGAGCAATTTCTATACTTCCCAAGATTTATTCGAAGGTTTTCTTTGAAAAATAAATCCCAAGAAAAGTCCAATCACCTTAGGCAATTCACAAGATCTTGGGATAAAATCCTAAGTCTGGCAACCCTGTCTCCTCTGCACCTTGTGAAATGTCTGCAAGACCTAAATGGCATTTATGTTACCTGAAATTGACGGCATTTATCCCTTCCAAATGGCTCACCCAGTGGATAGCCAATATCTTACTTTCTTCATTCTAAAGTGCATCATGTATTTTCATAATGAAGAATGCCACCTAAAGCATTACTATGGCAATGTCCTAATTGCAAGACAGTTTCCGCATTTGTTCAAGCTTAGAGTCTTCAAGATGAAATTATTAATCTCCAGTGATTCTGTTCTTTTCACAAATATTTGATTCAGCTCTTATACTATATGACATCTTTGAATTCATTTAATTTGCACAAAACAGTATTGACTTTAACCGCAATAGGTCTAATTTTGCAAGTCATTAGTGTGTAGAGAGTTTTCTACTAGAATTGTCAGTTTCATTGTGTAATATTGCAAGCACTCTTTTGCTATATTTTTCCAGGTGCTGCAGCAAATCCATTTCTTGGTATTGACAAAAGCACTGTTCTTCAAGAGGTATGGTATTTTGTTTTTCAGCTTTGACCAGGTGTGCCAGAAGCAGATCAGGACAGGTAAAAGGGGCAGCTTTCTCTTATAGGGCACCAAGCCACTCCCTATTTAATGACCATTCCATATTGATGACCACACCCTTCACTTGCCAAGACCATTTTACTGCAAGAAAATGGCCATCTTACTATTTCATTGCAATGGTGTGCAATAAAAGACATGACAAAAGCATGTTAATAAGTAAAATAGAGCTGTTCTACCTAAATTCACTGAGCTGTTATCGTGAAGAAAAGTGACTATACAACAAGAAAAGTATCAAAATAATTTCATGTAAAAGCTGTTAAATTTTGAAGAACCTGAAACCAATTTAAGCACTGTAGTGGGACAATTTAAGAGACAATTATTGGGAGGAGGGTGTAAGTATTGGAAATTTTGAAGTTTATTGAATGGTGTAATTCAGTACAATAAACCCTATGTCAGCTATGCATGTCTGTCTCAATTTGACCTGATCTTTCTTCATCACTAGAATATTTGCCAAAAATATTGCTTTTGTGTTTAACAGTAGCATCAGTCTTCATCATAAGGAAAATACCATGTGTGTGGTAACTCATACGTATATTATCTCTCACTCTTACCTATCAGGCTTTTCTCTGGTTGCTAATAAAGAATTTACAAAATCATCATGGCAACTGCATCATGAACACATTTTTGCTTTTCTTTTAGAATACAGTATCAGTAAGCTCTTTGTTTCTTATACAAATTTGAAATATCTACTTACTAAAAGTGCAATTGAACTGAGTTATAAGGGATCATTCATCCGTCACGAAACACCTCCAGGGGGGAGGAGATCCCTTCATTTGTTACAAAGTGTTCAGAAAATACAGAAGGGGGAGGGTTTACAAAGGTCTGTTTCATATCGCTTGAAAGTCTTCAGGTCAACCAATTTCAGCAATGAGCAAACACATTTTTCTGCTTTGAGCAAGCTCTCCCTCTGGTAAACACATTTACGAGAGCTTTTATGTAAACTCATGTATATTTTTTCACCAAAACGCTTGGTATTTCAGTTACCATTTGATATTTGAGGGACCTTAGTGAGAACTGGTAAATCTAATGGTTGGAGAAGTATACACATATCTCTTCCATATGGACTCCCTGTTCCTAATCTACCACTATTGCATATGACAGCAGGCAATTGCCTACCCAGTGTTTTTCACCCTTTCATATGATTGGACATGGAAATAACACTATAATTAGGGGATAACACAATTTTGTTACGTAATGGTAGGAGGGGATCAAGTCTTGTGTTACAGTGTGTTATATGTGAGACCATGAAACTCTATTTTCAATTCCACAATAAGGAAATCTGATTACTGTTGATCTCACATATCAAATTGAAGGAGGTTTTGATTGGCTTTGAAAAATGTGAAACAGGCAGCAAATAGGGAGAATTCATGGGCTCTGTTTGCAGGAAATTCAATTGGGTCCTGATTAGCATTTGCTCATAAACTGTAGGTAAAATCAGCAATCAAATATCTTACTCATGTGTGCAATCAATTGCTTGCATTATCGGCTTTATGCGTGTGCTGAGCATGCCAGTGCGATCACCCGCATTAAATAATGAAGACTGTAGCATTTTAGCCAGATTTTGGAATTCATGCTTGTAAAATGAATTCCTTTTCCAGAAGCTGGAGATATTTACATGAGAATTCATAGTGATTTCCCTGTTTTATACAACAACAATCTGAATGAAAGAAAGTTTGTCACAGCTATTCTACAAGATATGAGATCGATTATGGAACCAAGAGCTCTCCTTCAATTAGCATTTTACTTGATAAATTTGCAGGGCATTGTAGCTCTGTACCCTCAAGCACACTTGTTAATTGTAGAGATAGTTACATGCGATATTTCTGGAAAGTCAAGAAAAAATATGGTATGAAGATAACATCTTGAAAGAAGCATCAAATATGAGTTGCCCAGTCATTGGACTCCTTTGCAAGACTGTTTTCTCTTGTTAATGTAGGCACTATTCGAGTGGCCAACACACCACAAATGAACTGACTAATTTTGATTTTTTCCACCTCTCACACTGACCTTCAAACTGAAAAAACTGCCACAGGGTGTAAAACTATTGCAGAATGTACCAAATGGTACAAAAATATTTCTGAATTTACCGAATGGTAAGAAAATATTGCAGAATTATCGAATAGCCCAAAGATGTTTAGGGGGTGTCACACCCCTGTTAAGTCCATCTATGACTGTAGTAATAATACATTGATAGTAGGAGTGTACTTTAAGGCATTCTCTGATATTATTTTTCAAAAACACAGTTTAATAAAAAGGGCACTGTTACCCCTTGCCCCCCTTACATTAAGGCAAGGTGGCAGCCACCCCTGCAGCCCCCTGTTCCAGCACCCCTTGCTTTGGCTGTAAAGTAGAGGGTGGCAACTACTCCATGAAACTCCTGAAATGCATTTCACCTCCTGAAAAATACTCCTGGAAAATGTAAAAACTCCTGGAAGTTTATTTTGGAAATGCAGTTGGCATTTGATAGCTCAGCTACCCACTGCATTGGAGCATAACCAGTCTTCATTGTTTGATGCATGGGATCATATGGGCATGCATCAGCAGACACATAGAGCTAATAATGAGAGCAATTTATCACATACATGAGTAAAATATCTGATCATTAATTTTTACCTTTCTAGAATTGTTGTATTAAATGAAATATTTAAGGTTTTGTTTCTAGAAGCTGGGCTGTGATGTGTTAGTAATTAATGTTTGAAAGATTTGCCAAAATTGTTTTTAAATAGTAAGTAAGCTAATTGCTTCTCTGTGTTCTAATTTCTTTAGGAACCAAGCAGGTATTTCTTTCCTGGTTTTGCTGAGTGTGATTGTCATTTGCCATATTTCACTCAGCTCTTTACTTGATGTTCACTTTCATTTCATTGAAAGCATGGCTCCTTCAAGAAAAGGTAGCAACACCTGCAACATCAAACTGCGCACATTCATATCATATAGAAAGTTGAACATTATTTACAAAAAAGTATGTGCACTGTATTGTTGACAACAAAGCTTGTATTTTTTGCAAATTCTTAGACCCAGGTTTGATAGCCTGTCTTAAAACCAAGGCCATATTTGCTAATAAAAGTTCATCAGAAAGAGTTGTCTTTTATTGTTAAGTTTCTAGGGGTAGGAGTAAGTTATAATATATATTTATTATAGGACTCTATCTTAGTATCTTAGTTGTTCTAATAGATGTAGACAGTTTGTTTCTTTCTGAAAAGTGGAATCTTTAGCTCTTTTTGGCAGTTTTTCTAATAAGATATATGGCCCTAATTAAGTTACATTTTTTAAATGCCGAAAGGTAAAAATCAGCTACCTCCTTGTTGAATTTTATATTTGAGCATCACATTTAATGTCAGTCTAACTAGATATTTTGTTGTCTATCAAATTTAACCTCTTATTATCAGAAAGTTTATTAGCAAATGCTAATTAGAGACTAATCAAATATCTTGCAAACAGAGCCAATTAATCCTCTCTATTCGCCACCAGTTTCACATTTTCCAAAGCCAATTGAAACCTCCTTCAATTTGATGTATGAGAACAACAGTAATCAAATATCCTAGTTGTGCAATTGAAGGCAGGGTTTCATGTTCTCACATATAAGCAGTTAATATCTCATTATAATTGCATTTTCAGTAAGTAGTCATTTCAAAACACAATTGGAATTCTTTGATTCTTTATATATACATTGTAACATTAGAAGCGACATAAATTTTCAAATTGAAAGGAAATGGCTTTGCTGCTTTCTTCATCATATTTAAATGGCATTCTATCACAGCTTTATTCTATGTGAACTAATTTTGTATGAGAAACAAGGACTTTAAAAGCAAAAACATGTTGTTACTGCAGCTGATATCATGGTTTTGTAAATTCCGTATTAGTAGCTGGGAAAAAAGCCAGATAGGTAACTGTATAAATGCATGCATGAAAGATAGTATGCATGTAGTTTACCATACACATGATATTTTCCTTATGACAAAGACTGCATAAGTGTCCTGGGTATGACGTTAAACTACATCCGGTGGTGAGGCTCTGATAGGGGACTTTCAGAGTTGTAGGGAAAGTGGAGTTAATCTTTAATCTGCCATTTGCTCCCAGGACCACCCTGACCTGGGGTGGTAGCACCTGTTTAGTCCCCAATGCCTTTGTAGGGTATGCCTCTTTAGGCAAAGGCTAGGAGAAGGAAAACTCTGAATTCAAACTACCTGCTGCCTTGCAGGTTGTGCCTTTTAGAGGCAGGAGCTAGGCCCACCGCCGATACCTGTGGTTGGTGTAAGCAAGGGCATGCTACCATAAAAACTCAGCCACATATGCAACAATAAGTAAAAATCATGATGAGTCAACCTACAAGGGCCCCCACTACCTGGCAGCCCTTAGATGGGTAGGGGGTGCAAAGAATCTCTGGGGTACAATATTTAAGAACAAGTCAGAGAATGAGAGTGGGAACAGCAAATGTGGGACCAATGGTTGGGATAAATAGAGAAGTTGCAGTGATGCTAGGGAGGAGAAAGGTGGATTTATGTGCAGTTCAGGAAACAAGGTTTAGGAACGAAGGGACAAGAATGTATGGGAGTGATGGTGAAAGATGCAAGTTTTGGTGGAGTGGAGGTAGTGAGGGCAATAGTGGAGTAGGAGTCATGATAAAAGAAGAATGGAAAAAAAATATAATAGAGGTAGTGAGGTGATGTGAAAGACTGATGAAAATAGCGATGGTAGTAGGAGGCAAGATAGTGCATATTTTTTCAGTTTATGCACCACAGCAAGGTAAGCCAGAAGAGGAAAAAGAAGAGTTTAGAGAAATATTATCAGAGAAAATTTCAAAGATAGGAGAAGGAGATACAGTGATAATTGCTGGTGATATGAATGCATACATCGGGAGAGACAGGAGAGGATATGAAGAGGTGATGGGGAGGGGGAATGGAATAGGACAGAGAAACCCAAAGGGTGAAGAAATGCTGCAGCTATGTCAACAACATGGTTAGAAAGTTTGGAACACAATGTTTAGAAAGTGGGAAGAACATCTAATTACATACAAAAGTGGTGATGTAAGGACACAGATAGATTTTTATAATGTCAAAGAGAAGAAATGTGAAGGTGTTTGACTGCAAAGTGATTCCAGAAGAAGAGTGTTTAACACAGCACAGGTTGGTGTGTGCAGATATGGTAGTAAAGGGCCTAAACAAATCAACAAGGAAGAGAGGAGAGAAGAGGAGAAAGTATGGAGATTAAAAGATCCTGAGATAAAGAGAGAGTTTCAAGAAAAGCTGAGTCACAGAATAGGTGAAATAGACGGGAATTGGAAGAGGTACAGAGAGATTACTATGGAAATAGCAGAAAAAGTTTACGGAATGACAACTGGTCACATTTAGAGAGAAAGAGAGACATGGTGGTGGTGTGAGGAGGTTAGATAGGCAATAGCAGTGAAGAGGAAAGCTTTCAAAGAATGGCAAGCAGACCAAACTGAGGAAAAGAAGGAGGTATACAAGGATAAGACAAGACAGGAAAGAGAGCAGTAGCAGCGGCAAAGGAAGCAGTGTGGCAAGAGTGGTGCAAAGAAATTGATGGTGCAGAGGGTAGACAGAAGATGTTTAAGATAGCAAAGCAAATGAGGAAGGAGAGAAAAGATGTTGTTGGAGGAATATACATTAAGGACAAAGATGGAAACATATTAGTAGAAGGACAAGGTATAAAGGAAAGATGGAGGAAGTATTTTGAAGAATTATTGAATGAAGAGAACCCATATGAAGTAGATGAGGAAGATAAGGTAGAGGCGCCTTCGGAAAATGTATCAGAGGCAGAAATCAGGAGAGGGCTAAAGAAGATGAAGAAAGGTAAAGCACCAGGACCATCAGGAATGACAAGTGATATATTGAAAGAAGTGGGAGGAAAAGGTATAGAGGAACTAGCGAATGTGTTTGGAAATATACAAGACAGAGGGGAGATACCATTAGAATGGATGGATGGTTATACAGCACCAATATACAAAGGAAAAGGAGATGTGCTATCATGTAGCACATATCAAGGAGTGAGACTACTAGAACACGGCATGAAACTGTAGGAAAAGATACTGGAAGAGAGATTAAGGGAAATAGTGAAGATAGATGAATGCCAGTTTGGATTTCAAGAGGGAACATCAACAATTGATGCAATATTTATATTGCAGCAAGTACAAGAAAAGTATATAGAGAAGAAGAAGGAGCTGTTTCATGTATTTTTGAACCTGGAGAAGGCTTTTGACAGGGTGCCAAGAGAAATTATTAGATGAGCATTAAGGAGACAACAGGTCCCAGAGAGACTGATAAATAAGGTAATGGCTCTATATATGAATGCAAGCTCTAAGGTGAAAACAAGTTCAGGAACATCAGAAGAATTTGGGATAAGAGTGGGGGTGCATCAAGGTTCACCATTGAGTCCTTTGCTGTTTATGGTAGTAATGGAGGAAGCAACAAGAGGAGAGAGAGAGGATTTTGGGAGTTGTTGTATTCAGATGATCTGGTGGTTCAGCAGAACCTAGAGAAGAAGCATGTGATCGGTTTAACAGCTGGAGGGGGGCAATGGAGAGGAGAGGTTTGAAGGTCAATATGGAGAAGACTAAAGTGATGTTGACTGGGAGACCGCCAAACAAGAGACAAGAAGATGGAAAATATCCACGTGGTTGCTGTGAAAGGAATGTGGGTGTGAATTCAGTTTTATGCACTGGATGTGGTAAATGGTGCCATAAGAGATGCTTAGGACTAAGTAATGTAAATGATGCAGGGGAGAACTATAACTGTCCAAGTTGTGTGGGAGAAAATAGAAAACAACGACAGGAGGAATGGACTATGGAGGTCAATGGGGGTGAGTTGGAAATAGTAGACCAGTTCTGTTACTTGGGAGAAATGATGACATGGGAGTCGGGTGTAGGAGAGGCAGCAAAAGCAAGAATAGCAGCAGTTTGGAGAACATAGAGAAAGATAAGTAGTTTGTTGGTCAACAAGAGCATTCCACTAAAGAATAGGGCAAGGATTAATTATGCTTGTGTCAGACCAGTGATGTTATATGGAGCAGAGACATGGGCAACAACAAAGGCCATAGAGAAGAAGATATGTAGATGCGACCAACGGATGCTGAGACATATGGCACTTGTGTGGTGGGAAGACAGAGTGACTACCAAGGAGAAGATGTGGAGAAGTGAGGAGAATATGTGGAGTCAAGGATATAATGGATGTGCTGAAGAGGAATAGACTGAGATGGTATGGTCATGTGAGAAGGAGAGATAATGATCATGTACTCATTAAAGCAGCAGAAATGGAAGTGGAAGGAGTTAGGCCAAGGGGAAGATCGAAAAAGACATGGAA
>WIPJ01003214.1:22348-49783 GCA_018155075.1 Cassiopea andromeda | reverse complement strand
AATAGACTGAGATGGTATGGTCATGTGAGAAGGAGAGATAATGATCATG
This sequence comes from Cassiopea andromeda, assembly GCA_018155075.1. Lineage (NCBI taxonomy): Eukaryota > Metazoa > Cnidaria > Scyphozoa > Rhizostomeae > Cassiopeidae > Cassiopea > Cassiopea andromeda. Next base: position 49,734 of record WIPJ01003214.1, on the reverse strand, counting down.
TACTCATTAAAGCAGCAGAAATGGAAGTGGAAGGAGTTAGGCCAAGGGGAAGATCGAAAAAGACATGGAAGTGATGTATGGAACAGGATATGAGAGAAAGGAATATTGGGGAGAAAAATATTCACAACCAAAAAGAGTGGAAGGACTCATAGACCTTCCAACTCTGTAAGGAATAAAAGGGACGTTAAATGAAGATGATGATGATGATGATGATGATGATGATGATGATGATGATGATGATGATGATGATGATGATGATGATGATGATGATGGTGATGGTGATGGTGATGGTGATGGTGATGGTGATGATGATGATGATGATGATGATGATGATGACAAAGACTGCATTTTAGAGGGTATCCTCCTAAAATTTTTATCCATGGGCAAGGCTCCAGACCCCTATTTTCCCTAACTTCACTTATATCTCTAAACAACTACTTGGTAGTTGGGCAGTACCTACTGCTGCTCTATTGTGCTGACTCCATGCTCAGTTGAAATAGGTTATGTTGTTTATAAAAACTACTTATGCAGCATGTGATTGGCATAGAAAAATGACTATTTTCTCCTAGAAAATTCCTGGAAAATGGCTAGGGAAGTCCTATCAGGCCCTGGTCAAATGAATCCAACATTTCACTGAGCAGCATACAGCATTCATGTTGGGTGAAATGTTGTATTTGTTTGACCACTGTTTTGTGCTGTGCTTTGTACTGCTTGGCACTTCTTGATGGTGGTAAAACTTGCTGGAAGTGCAGTCAAACATTTATTTTGTTTGAAGCATTTCTGTGCAGTGCTCAGTGAAATACTGGCTTTGTTTGACCACTCTATTGAGCTTGCTTGACTCTCACATGCTCACCTCATCCAGTTTACATTTTATTTGATACCAAAGTTTTGTATTCTATGGTGCACAGCACTGTAACTCAGGAAAGTGAAAGAATGTTGAACAACATTTTGTGTTCATTTGACCACCCTGCACTAAGCAGCACTGAGCAGGTAGAGGAAGAGCCAACAAATGTGTGCTGCTCTGTGAATTGTTGGATTTGTTTGACCAGGGCTTAAAACTCCTGTAAAACGTATGGAATTTTATTGCAAAATATGAGTGGCCACCCTGAAGTACTGCAGTATTCAGTACTACATTTAGCTGCAATTTTGTAGTACATGGGAAAAGTCTTCCTTTTCTCCTTTTCACTAGTACAATTTGAAAATATACTATGGCTACATGTAAAATCCTAGTCAAATAATTCTAAGAGCCATAGTACTACACAAGCTGCACTATTTTAGAATATGAAGTAGTCTGTAATTGCCTTGATATGCAACTATTTAAATTTGCACCCTTGATGAAAATTCAAAATCTTGAATTCTTAGTAACTCTATCATCTTCATTTGCTCCTGGAATGCTTGTGCTATTGAGAATGTAATATAGATTTGATGTACTGTGTTACATTTTTAAAAACTGAGAACGGCACTCTAGCTGTTCTTTTCCTACCAGTGAGGGGTGCCATAGTGATATTGGGGCAAGGAGTTAGCAGGTGCAAAGGGTACTGACTACCATAGGAGAACAAATCCAAACTAGAAGTGTGGGTCTTCCAAGGTACGTCTTTGGGAATATCATGGGCTATGTATCTCAAAAGCTTATAAATGATGGTCTTTTTCAATAAAATATTGCTTATTTATAGCTCAATTGATCTCCATTGTATCATATCAAAATTTAGATAGCATATCATTGCAATTCAAGGAAGGCACTTTTGCTCCTCTCTGCCCCCTCATCAGCACCCCTGCTGCCAGGTTATCCCTTGCTGTTATCTCAATCTAGTATTTTGCTCCATGAAGTCCATTTCTTCTGCCATGTTTTGTCCAATTTCTGGTTGACTAAGTAACCTAGACCAGAATCACCATGCCCTATGTATGTTTTTGAGTACCTGGAAATCTCTGTTTAAGGCATATTCAAATATATTTGGAATTGAATGAACTATGGAGATAGGGCACCTGCAGAAGATACATGTATGCTTCTGTATTTGTAAATTTTTTTTATACAGAAATTGCTTTTATATATCCTAGGCAAGAACATTTAATGACACACCAATCAACACAAGAAGATGTGTGCACATTTTGACAAAGATTCTTTACTTATTGAATCATGTAAGTTTGCTTTCATTTTCCTTAGTATTTTGATATTCTGTTTTGATATTTTGATATTCTAGTTTATTATGATTGTTGATGCTCAGTGTTGTGCTGCAAAGGTTGCCTGTGGCGTGTCATTATCTTGTTAGAGTATGTAATATACATTTGCTAGTAGTGTTATTGAATTGATGCTGTAATTAATAGACGTTTTTACATTCAATGTTGGTTTTGTAATAATGTTAAATTTATGCTAGGGAACCCATTTTGGAACAACTGAAGCAACAGAAGCATTCTTTTCTATGACAAAGCTGTTTCAATCAAGAGATGTATGCTACTTTGATATTGCATGTTTAACATTTGTTGATGTTGTATAAATATTGGACTAGGTTTTTTTTGTAAACTTCAGCAATGTATTGACTTTATATGTACTAAAATAGGGAATGGCAAAAACTTCAATTTGCAATGTTTTGTAATGGGAAGCAATTTTTTGTTTGTTATGATGTATCAGTTATTATTACATTTTTGATGTTGCTAACAGCAATTAGTCTATGCCAATAGACATATGCAATTGATTGTACATGTGTGATTGAATTTGCACTTGCCTAAAACAAAAGTTAACCTGCCCAGCACTTTTTTCTCATGTACAAAACACATACCACATACACACTTCAGTCACAATTGCAGCATTTAAGATTTCATCTACAGAGCTGTTTTGAAGCACTTGGAAAATGTTTTATTTATTAGGAATCAGTTGAGAGGTAGTCAGACAATACTGAAATTGCAAAATTACCTGAGCCAGCTAGATTACTTTAATAGTGTCACTAAAAGTGTCCCCATTTTTATATTGTAGTTGCCAAAGAAGAATGAGATTTTGAGTACAAATGAATACCCTTTGACTTGAAATGTATTTGAAACTCTAGACATTGGCATTGAAGAATAATGACCAAATGAGCTTATTAAGTATAAAAGACATTGGGAAGTTTTAAAACAGTAATTTCTTACTATTAGATGACTTAAATTCTGCATACACTGATTGAGCTTGATATACAAAATTGCAATTTGACTGTGATCTAAAATATGTTTTTCAGTGTTTAGCATACATTGATTGATTTCGATTTTATTGATAGTTTTAATGGGAGTTTATTTTATCCATTCAGCACACATTAAGAAGAATGTGCTACCTGGCCATTAAAGAGTTGGCCAATGTTGCAGAGGATGTCATCATTGTTACCAGCAGGTATTTTGCAGGTTTTGGAATTTCATAGTTCTCTTTGAAATTTGATGCTTCTTACTCTTGAATGTTTAAAAACAACTTTAGAAAATTTCCTACTTCATTTTGAATTGGCTTAAAAGTAGCTGAGGGTTTATTTTGTGAGGCATTTTTTTAGGATCAAGCATGTTAATGTGCTTTTTGACACATTGAGAAGTTACTTCAATATTTGGCATTTGTAACATGCTTTCTAGATTTTCATTATCAACAGAAGCTAGATTTACTCTCTCTAACTGTTTATATCAGATATTCACTTCATAGAAAGCATGATTCCAAGCATTTAAATGTCCTTGGACTTTGTAGCTACATGATTTTAGCTGATTTTTCAAATTTTGATGCTTCATTGTTAAGTTTCTTTTATTTTTCTCCATAGCTTGACAAAGGATATGACTGGAAAGGCATGTAGCTACTTTATGAGTAAATACAGTAAAAGTGAAAAGTTTAGGTGTGACAGACTCTTGGACAACAAAATGTTATCTGAAACATTATTCACGTGAAATTCTAATAAATCTGACAGTTTGTCACTTCATAACTTTTTGTTTCATTAGTTCAATCTGTCTTCTGAGAAACTTAGTTTTTGAAGACAAATCCCACAATACATAGACCTATTAATTTTTGGTTATCAAGTATTTTTCAATATTTTTTATCAGTAATATTTAGTCATTATGAATTCTTCAAGCTTTCACCAAGTACCCATTTGCTGCTGGGCTTTCAATGAACAAGCATTCACCCATAACTTCAAGTTTGACTAGGGGAACAGTGCTTTATTGCTACACTACTTGCTCTTATTGTTGTTTCTACATTTTTTTATCATAATGCACCACATGGAATTATCGTTGAGATGGATACATTATAGATTGTTGCTACATCCTCATATAAAAGACAATGAACCATAGACTTGTATACTCATTTGTCATACTTATCCTTTAGTATTTGAATTGGTGGAATGACTGCTTGAGTTTATTTTTGATATATAGCTTTCCTTTTTTTAATATTTTAGGAAGATGTGTTCAGAGCAAGTGCTATTCGTGCACTTTGCAGAATTACTGATGTATGTGCATGACTGTTGTAGATCATATTTCATGTGTTACATGTTATTTATTGTATGAAGAATAATGCATTTTCTTTATTTACAACAGTTTGTATATAGTAGATAGCAAATTTTCTAATACAGTGAGATATAAGGGTGATTCATAGAAGCACAGTTTTCAGAAGTATTTATGGAAAATTTAGATTTGCATCCATTTATGCATTCCTATGCCATATGCTCTTATAATTGTTTGTGCACCTGTTTGTAGTAATTGAAATGTGACCATGTTTATGGGCTTATTTTCATTCCTGAGCACAAAGTTACAAAGTTCATCTATATGTTTCTTAGGCAATGCTTGGTCTTCAAAATCGATGAAAAAATTAGTTGTCTATATTTTAAAGTTTTGTGCCATTAGTATGGTTTTTATTGCAAGCAATGTGCATAGATTTCTATTGTTTTGGTACCATTTTATTTTGCAGAGTACAATGCTGGCAGGCATTGAAAGGTATTTGAAGCAGGCTATTGTTGACAAAAATCCCTCAGTATCAAGTGCTGCACTTGTCTCTTCATTGGTAAATTTCTTAATTTTGTATTAGATATTTATTGATATCAAATACAGAATCTGTTTGATTAATATTTATTCACTAGTAAGCTCCTTTATCATATGAAATTTGGATTTTGCACAAACCTGTGATGTTTTCTACGAAAACATGACAATTTCTCATAAGATTTTTGCATTAACTGCACATTACACAGTTTTAGTAATGCAACAATGTATGGTATGCTATTGCAGAAATAGTGATTGCATTGTTTATGATTCATGAAATTTACGTTTTTGTAATTCCTGTGGCATAATGTTACTTTTCAGCTCTTCTGAATTTAAGGCTAAATTGTATTTCCAATTTTAGCACTTGCTGAAACCAAATTTTGATGTTGTTAAGCGGTGGGTAAATGAAGCTCAGGAAGCTGTTTCCAATGATAACATCATGGTTCAGGTAATTAGCATTTTCAATTCAAAGCTTCCACAAGCTATTTGTGTCTTTTCTTGATTTCATTAAATAAGCAAATTCCAACTGCTGGGCCTGGAAGCCAGTATGGCCAGTTTTCAAGCCCACAGCATTATTGTAGATTAGAGTTTATAGGTAATATGAGTTTCACATTAAGTATAGCCCTTATAATAGATTTTCAAGTTACAATATTTTTGGCATGTAGACATTGTTATGGAACTTTCTTTGAACACTTTTTGAGACTATCATATGAAGCAATTCAGTGTTGTTTCTAGATGGCTGTCTTTCAATATTTTAGTGCTATTTTTCAATTAGAATTATTTAAAGATTTTTTTGCTGATTTTTGCAGTATCATGGACTTGGTTTGCTATATCATGTCAAGCAGCATGATCGTCTTGCTGTATCAAAGTTAATCACAAAGCAGTCAAGACAGTCACTGAAATCACCATATGCTTACTGTTTGTTGGTGAGTAATCCCATGGTTCCCTCTTGGCTTCACATAACTTGTTTTATCATTTTCCTTCAAAGCTTAGTTTTTGCTAGTTTGAGGTCTGTAAGCATGGCATTGACATATGCACTGCAACTAAGAAAGATGCTATACATTATCAGGCCTCTCTGTTTACGTTGAGCAAGTGCCTTAGTGTGCCTTGGCTTATGCCTCATTTCATCCTGTGCCTCTCTTTTGAAAATTAACCAGATCACACTCCTTGACAATTAAATCATTCTCCTCAATGGAAAATTTCGTCACAAGGTGCACAGTTGATGAAGCATCTGCCAAAATCTTTACAGAGAGACCTGCATTATGGCCTAAGATGGTTTTGCTATATATGGGGCCCAAACGGTGTAGAACTATGGAACATGTTATCTGTTGCTATTAAAGCTTTTTTTTGAAGTTCCTGCTCTAAGAGCATCTCAAAAATCCCTTGTTAGACGCTATGTAGTTATAGCATACATGTAAACACATTCATGTTTCACCTGAAATATGAATGTGTTTACATGGAATTAAACTTAAATTACCCTAATCAAGACAATACTAATTAACTGATTGATGATAGATAATACAGGTATAAGCATGTTCTCGATGTAGGCGTTTATATCTGCTAATCTTTAATTTTGACATAAACAATAGTATTCTTTTAATTTGCTTTTTTTGACATTAAGTCTTCATGCCTTTCTGGTAAATAGAGATTGAAATTAGCCAGAGATTTAGTCTTTCTTGAAAAGCTATTAGACTGAGTTTTAGAATAAATTACATTGATTATTGGATAATTATTTCAAATCAAGAGAAACAAGTAGAATTTTTTATGGACGCAAGCATTAGTTTAGGTTTGAGAAGAACTGCAATCAGGAACTTTTCCATAGAGATCTTTAGTGGTTTCTAGGAGTTTATTTTGTCTCTTGTATTGCAGATGATCTTCCAGAGTTTTTCTGAGTTGCTTATTTTGTTTATTTTTTTATTTAGATTCGCATTGCTGCCAAGTTTCTTGATGATGACCCAGACAGGTAATTGGTTTTTAAGTTCATGTGTTCAGCTGGAGCATTATCTAATGGTTAAGTGGCTTTTTATGCTTTATATGTCTATTGGAAGCAATCATTCTTTCAGAAATCTTCATATCAATCTTATTTCCTTGGATTTCTTAGATTGGTTCTTGCCCCTGTTGTATCGGGAAGATTTTGTAGTTACTGTTTTAGAATAGGAGTGGAAACTGACTTCAGTAAATAACATAAAAATTTTTGTAAATCTATGAGACAACAACACACTTTCAACAACCTATTGCTGACATACCCACCATTTGTTAATTAACTGGACTGCGATTTTCGTACTATCAAAGTTTGAAGAAGAAACTTAGTGATAAGCCCAACGTATTGAATATTTAATGAGACTATATCAAAGGACAGTGTATTTAGAATTCTATTCATAAGATGGTAAGTTTTTGTAGCAGTTAGCTATAAGTAATTTTTATCAAATTCTTGGTTTCATATGCATTGCTTTGATTTTTTGTACATTTATGTGAAGCCACTTTTATACACCGACATTTTCCTTGTCATTTAGCCCAGAGAATGCAAGACTTTATGACTTTCTAGAGAGCTGTTTGAGACATAAGAATGAGGTTAGGGTTTCAGTTCTCAGCATCTAAATGCCTTTAGGAATTAAAGATCTAACTTTCTTTAGGCAATTGCTTTAAGTTCATTGTAGATTTTGGTTATATTATTTTGATATGGTGTAGCATTTCATGCTTTGCTATTAGGGTTCTGAGGAGAACTAGTCCGATGCTTTTTATTTAGGCAATAGTTAGCGAGGAGATTGACGTAGGTGGATGTAGTTCCTTGAAGATTGCTTCACTATGTTGAGATATGTATGTGAAATATCTTCTTGCTGAGAAGAAGTGATATTTAGCTGGTTTTTGATAGTTTTGAGACTTTGATGAGCTTACTTATGGGAAGAATCTCATATTTAGCATTTTTATTGCAGTATTCTCAGGTGCCTAATAAACGCCCCCTCCCCCGCTTATTCATTTTTCGATTTTTTTCCAAGCCTACGGACCTTATTAGGACCCCCGTTTATTATTTTTATGGAAAATGAAGTTTTCTATAAACTCTATTATATTTCCTTTCTTTGTAAGTACTATTTACGCTAACTTTTCAAGGCAAAATAGTGTGCTTCTATATGTATTTTAGTTTTCTTTTTGTTTTTTCGCCGCTTTATAATCATTGAAAGGCGTTTCTCAAATTCCGACTCTCTCCCGTTTATTACATTTCAGAAATTTTTCCGACCCCCCTGCTTATTAGGACCTCCCGTTTATTTGGCATTTGAGGGTATCAAGCTACGCTTTTTGTTCTCTGTTTTACCGGATCTGAGTATGTTGAATTATTTTTTGATTCATTTAATTGGCAAGCATACTTGGACCTTGGAACGTAACAAGTTAGGTCTTGGCATGCAAATAGACTGCATGATTCATTCAGTTCAGCAAGTTTTGATTTTGTTGACTCGTTTTAACATCTCATATATTCTTGAAGATGGTTGTATATGAAGCTGCGAGATCGCTTGTCAACCTCAAGAACATGAAATCAAAAGATTTGTGCTCAGCCGTTTCAGGTGAGCCTTAAAGCTATCTTAACTCTGTTTTGTGTTTGCCAAACACTGAAGCTGGTGTTTCAGTACACTTTCGTTTAGCAGAATAGAAGAGGTTAGTACAAGTTCATTTGAAGTAAACGCTTCTTGCACTTGTTAATGAGAACTATTCAGAAGAATTCTTTGTGAGCATCAGCTACCTAGATTTCTTTGAGACTTCAGTTGTGTAATTCAAGTTGCCACTATTTTACGGCTTAGCCACCTTGAACTGCATAATCGGTGTCAAAATCTAATTGTATGAGCAGAAATATTGCAACACATACTTTTTTTCAAAAATTGCGAATTGTGCTTCGTATTTTTGCATGAAAATTGCCCATGGTTTTTTTGCCTGACCATTTGAAAAATTGCTTACTTTTTTTAGTAGACTTATAGTTATATTTAGAACCAGCTCAAAGTTATTTTCAACGTTAATTTTTTAGCTTATCCTGCATTGCTTTTTTAATCTGAAATTTTGCATTGGAAGAGATTCGGTTAGATTGTTGAAAAAGTCATTATTATTGGATGTTTGCAAGCTTAGCACTGATACCCTCTCTATATTGCTCAGTTATTTTATTCTAGACATGACTTGGTTTTTGAGCTAAAATTCTTTTCATTGTAAAACTCTCTTGTTTTCAAATTTTGGAATTAGGGTCAACAAGTTGCTTAAGTTCTCACCTAAATTTGAAGCTTGAGTGAAATGAGGAAATAGGAGAGAGTTCAATTTGAGCGGACAGGTTTGTGTGGTTACGTCTAGAAGTGGATGCCATTTTGTGGCAGGAGATCCGACACTATTGCTCGCATAATAGAGATAAGCATTAGCAGATCCTCCCCCTTCCTTGCCAGTCATTGTTTTACATTTGCGTTGCTCAGCATTCTTCTGTTTTCTTTCAGTCCTGCAGCTGTTTTTAAGCTCCCCCAGACCCACTTTGAGATTTGCTGCTGTCCGTACTTTGAACAAAGTTGCCATTATGCAGCCAACCTCTGTTACAACTTGCAATCTTGACCTGGAGAATCTTATCACAGATGTTAATCGCAGTATTGCAACACTGGCCATAACAACGTTACTAAAGGTAATATTCTCAAGAGAATTGATGCAATCTCAATGCACGAATATTTGGTCATCAGTCTTCACTGTTATACAAGTTCATCTTCTTAGTAAATGCAAGTTAAATTGAAATCTTTTTCAAATGTTTGATGTACCTTTGAACTCAGCACTTCGTGGGCTGAAAAAGAACAAACTCGTGGAATTAATTCTGAAATAGTCTGTTAGCGGCAACATTCTTTTCACATACTAAAAGCTTTTTTCGTCCGACACTCATCAGAGTATGAAAAGGTCGGGTAGTGACCTAAAGGTTACTTTTTTTGCTGGGGTAAAATTAATTCTGAACAATGTGCCTTCGAAGGCCAACTGTTTAGAGGAGTGCATTTTAATTTCAATCACATTCAGGTTTCATTTCTGCTCGAAAGACAGAGTTCATACGGTCAGGAAAAATCAGGAAAAAAGTATAGTTTTAAGGGAAGTTAGGAAAAGTCAGGAAATTTTGCTAAAACTTGAGGAAAGTCAGGAAAAAGTCAGGAAGTTTTATCAGTTAAACGTATTCTGTGATGCCCAATTGTGGAGTTATATCGATGTTAAGCGTTCATTGGTCAGGTTTAAAATACAAACATGTAGTCTGAAATGCAAATACACAATCTGTATTTCCGTTGAGCTTATCATAGCGTTTACATGTTATTTTTAGACTGGAAATGAGAGTAGTGTTGACCGCTTGATGAAGCAGATATCAACATTTATGTCGGAAATATCGGACGAATTCAAAATTGTTGTTGTTGATGCTGTGAAGTAAGTATTGAGATAATGGGGGCAGTTTTTACTTTCGCAATTCATAAATTTTCCTTATCGTCTTTGCTATGTTCAAGAAGACCTGGATACCGTTTGTTGTTTTAAGAATATGATTTATCCACCACAGTTTATTTTGTATGTGTTCCAAATGAAGATGTGGTTGTTGCTTATTGTTTTGTAGATCATTGTGCTTGAAGTTTCCAAGAAAGCATATGGTCATGCTCACCTTCCTCTCCTCCATGCTTAGAGATGAGGTAGGATTTTATGCAGTTAGTTAGTCCAATCCTTCTCAATTTATACATACAGTTTATGGTTATATAGTTTATATATCTCTTCTTCGGCTTATCATAATTTTGAAATTTAGAATGTAGACTGTCCTTTTTCATGATAAGTACATTTCACTTTGAAATATGTTTTATTGCCCCGTTGGGATAGCTATTCAATACTGAAATGTACTTTCGTGAATCATTCAGCTCTCAAAATTTTTTCATAGGGTGGATTTGAGTACAAAAAGGGCATAGTGCAGGCAATCATTAGCATCATTGAAGAAAATCCAGAGGCAAAAGAAACAGGTTTATCGCATTTATGCGAGTTCATTGAGGATTGTGAACATGTTTCCTTAGCTACACGAATTCTCCATCTGCTTGGATGTGAAGGTCCTAAAACTCAAAATCCGTCAAAATTTATTCGGTACATTTACAACAGAGTAATCCTTGAGAATGCTGAAGTCAGAGGAGGTGGGTTGCTGCATATCACAAAGCGCTTTCTCTTGTATCTCTATTGTCATTGAAAGTGTTAAAATGTTTGAAGAATGGAACTTTGATTGGCGTGAAATGCCTTTGCATGGGAATAAAACAGTCATATCCATATACTTCTTTATTTACATAGTATGGAAAGATTGCTTTTCTAATTCTATATCCAGTTTAATTACGTACTCGCTGCTAAATCAATACCTTTGTTGTTTTTGTAATGCCCATCAGGAATCAATATAAGTATCAATTCATTTCAAAATAGCAGCAGCAAATGCTAGCAAAAATGAAGATGTTGCAGAATTGGCTGAATCTGAATAGCCATTTCTTTTGATGTTCGCGCATTCTGGAGCTTAGATATCTACCTGTTATTCATTTTAGTTGATTTTAATAGTTGTTCATAGAAACTCTGGGGTCTTGAATATTTTTTGTATGATTTTTCTAAATCGTGATATATCCCTAGCCATTGCCGATATACATAGGCGATTAAATTCATTGGGAATTATTTAATGGGCCCAAAATAATTCCAGCTCATAGATTTAATTATCGTTTATTATACATTCAATCTCAAGCCTTTTGCTGCAACTAAATATCCTCATTATCATCATATATCTGTGACTATGAGATTTTGCACTAAATTTTATGCTAAACTTTCGCATATTTTAAAGCTGCTGTGAGCGCTCTTGCAAAATTTGGAGCTCATTGTGATTCACTCCTGCCAAGTATTCTGGTGCTGCTGTCAAGGTAATCAATTCATTAATTGTATCTGCTTCTATACGTAAGTTAAGTATTTTGCAAGAACCACCAGTAGTAATACACCAGTTCTTTCGTTATGTTTCTGATAATTTTCGCAGGCCTTCAGTAGCATTGCTTCCACTTTCAAGGAAAGTTCCCTTTTTAAAGAAATTTTGCTGAGCACAATGAAATAAAAAGGAAATTAAATTTTCAAGGAAAATTACTGAAATTCTCCTATGTCTAAAGAATTGTTAGGAAATTCATTGTTCAAAGAACTTTCACTAGCTCTGCAAGCAAAATTCTCTTTTATGATCGGCGTTTTCAAGACATTTCATCAACAGTCAGAGTTGCAATTGAATTTTGTGTAAAAGCTGACAAAGATTGCCAGCATGGGGCAGTCTCTGTGTATAAATTGGTCACAGCTATGTTTTTTTAATATTATATGTTGTTGTCGTTGTTGCCTTGTTAATAATAGAGCAACAGCGACAACATATCTTGCTACAATAACGTCAGTAGGCTGGCAGAGTAGAACTTTGGGATTTCAAAGCACATTTTCCTGACGAAGAAAGACATTGGACATAGGCGTAAACCAGATTCAAGGAAATATCAAGGAAAAAACATTATCTTGACAAGGAAATGTTGCTTAAATAAGGGAATTTTCGCGAAACCTTACCAGAGAAAAGTAGAAGCACTGTTCAGTAACCTCATCAATGAGAATCAATTCCTAAATCGTTAGTAAATTAGTTGCAATTTTTCTACTACAACGATTGGATGAATTTCCTTTTGAGGTTCATTTCACAGTTCATATTGTTATTTTTTGATCAATTCTTTTAGTAGTTTTTCCTTTTTGTTTCTTTTTGTAATGATAAAGTTAATATTTCATAGACTATTGGTTCATTTAATGATTCATGTGTTGGCTACTGGCTGATTTTTCATTTGATATTAGCCGCGACGTGGATTCTTTTTAAAGTTTTAATTTATTTTCAGTAAAAATGGGATAATGCTTGCTTTTAGTAACACAACACTTGTAAATGCTATCAGTATTTTCTTCAAAGTGAGCATGACTTGCTAGCTTATATAATATGTTGCTAGATCATGTAATATATTTAATGTAATTGTCAATGCTTTCCTATAAAGAGATTTAATTTGATAAATTGGTTGATCAGCTGTTTATCTATATGGCTATTTGTGTCAACAATATCCATTACCTTTTTCTTTGATTGAGTTAGATGTATGATGGATACAGATGATGAAGTAAGAGACCGAGCAACATTCTTTTATCACGTTCTCAATGAAAAGGACAAGTCACTTTCCTCTGCTTACATTCTTAATAGTAAGTTGGCCAAGTTAATTGGATATTACAGTAGTACCAGTCAGTAGCTCTTTAATTTAGCTTTTTATCTTGCTCGGTTGTGCTACCATCTTACTATTTTTATTGCTTTCATTATACATTCTATAAATGATTTGTCGTGCGTTTTTCTTTTAAATTATCAGCCTTGTGATGTTTCTCGTCTTTTTGGTATCATATTACCCAGTACTAAAAGTGAAAATAGTTTGTAGATTAGAGAGGAAAGAGGGAGAATTTAAAGAAAGATGGGGAAATTTTAGCAGAAAAGAGCAAGAAAGAATAAATTTAGAAAAAGATAGAATAGAGAATTGCTAGAAGAAGATGTGAGTTTTACAAGATGGAATTACACTGAATAACAATAGAACAAGAAAAGGAATGAAGAAGAAAAATCTTGTTAACTTTCTTGGTAACAAAGAAAAGGAGTAGAGAAAAAATAGATAATCTACTCATTGTTTTTTGTGCATTTGCATTTTCTTGTGCATTTGCATTTGCAATTTCTTGTGCATTGGCATTGCATTTTCTTTTGCATTTGCAATTTCTTGTGCATTGGCATTGCATTTTCTTTTGCATTTGCATTTTCTTGTGCATTTGCATTTGCATTTTCTTTTGCATTTGCATTTGCATTTTCTTTTGCATTTGCATTTATTGATGCTCTTAGCAAACAACAATTGCTGTTTCAGCATTGAATGTATCTGTGGTCGGTCTTGAGCGTGCACTTGCTGCATATTTGGGGAATGTTTCGCAAAGCCCATTTGACTTAAAGACCGTCCCAATTTCAACTGCACCAATCCATGAGCAGAAGCCATCCAAGAAAGGTAATAACTATTGTTCTTTTAGGGTAAGGACAAATGGGGTTAGTGTTTGACCTCGAAATGCTGATGTCCTATGATTAGTGTTTTCTCTCCATTGCTTTTGTCTCCTTCCATCTTCAGTTACAATTGATTGAAGTTAGGACTTTAGGATTTCAATTCATTTCTAGATGTTTTAAATGTACTTTAAATGTCCTGACATGCAATCTTATGCTTCCATGTCAGGACCTAAGCACACCTTCAAATGTAAGTTATGATACACTCTATAGAGAAGTGTTTGTTTTCCTTGGATGTATATGGGATATGCATGATCACAATTTAAAGAGAGTGATAAAGCTTGTTTGTCAAAGTATTTCTTTCCGTGAAGATCTGCATTGGCGGAAATGAGTGAAGCAGGATAGACTAAAGGATATGTTTCTGTACCAATGTAAAGCATATAAAACTACATTTGCCCGGGCTGCTGTAGGGGATCCTATGTAACATGGGAGTAGCAATTTTTCCTGGAAAGCTATGTGCTTTTTTGGTAAACCAAGAGATGTTTTTTATTTTGATTGTTTATTGAGTGTGCTTAAATTCTTAGCTAGCGATACCGCTGTTAAGAAGACAGCTCCTGTAGCAACTAGCCAAGACATCTATGCTGGTAAGCCACGATTTGCTGTGTAGTTTATAGCCTTCATTTTTTCAGTGATTTCGATCCCTTTGTTGTGTTTTTACCTTTGTTTTGTCTTACTATTGGTCACATAAAATTTTGTCAGTTCTCAAATGGTAGTTATTGGAGCGTTAGTTTGTTCATTTTGATTAGATAGTTAATAATTGAAGTTGAACATGTGTGCCATAATGGCCCCATTCATACCAAGAAATGACAGAAAGTACTTGTTCATTACAGTTTCCCCCAGATCCTCAAATCATCCATATTATCAGAAATTTTGCAATCTGTGAGCTAGAAAGAGTGAGCTGGTGATGTTTCTTTTGTAGAGCAAATGGCTGCAATTCCTGAACTGGCTGCCTTGGGGCCGTTATTCAAATCGTCACCTAAGCCTATTGATCTTACTGAATCAGAAACGGAATATTATGTGCAATGTATCAAACATACTTTCCAGAAACATATTGTTTTCCAGGTGATAATTCTATGCCGTTGAGCTGCTTGGTCAGTCCATAAACTGAGATAATGTACTTGCAATATGATAATGCTTAATAGAAACTGACAGATATACCACGCTGCCTTCCTAAGCAAATAATTATTTGGTGATGATTCAGCATTAGTGTCTTCTCTTGACAGGTACTTTGCCTGACTATGTGACCACCTACCTGTTCCTGTATAATTATAGTTTATGCTAACTTATTTATTGTACTTTGATTTTTAGTTCAATTGCAGAAACACTTTAGATGATCAAATTCTTGAAAATGTCACAATTGAAATGGAGTCTAGTGAAGGTTTTGAAATAGAAACTGTCATTCCGTGCTCTCAGCTTGTTTACAATGCACCAGGAACCACATACACTTGTGTTCGAATCCCAAGTGATCCGACATCAGGTTTGAGAAATATTTCATGCAAACTTTATTAGTCATTATTCTGCCTCTTTTTTACTCTACATTTTGTCTCTCAAATTCTTAAGCATGAACGGATTTACCAAATGGTATGGTTTTTTGGCATATTCAACATCTAACTCTTAATTGGTTGTCAATATTCCATTTGGTTGAAAAGAGAGTGTTGGTTTGGTAGCTTGCAATGGGCTAGTTTTTTCTTCAATTAGAAGACTTGTATATACATGAACAGATTAAAACATGAATAAGTTTTTAAGGTGCATTTTAGATTACCACTCCCCATAAAATTAGACAAAACTTAGAAAAGAGGCTGCAGAACAATATAATATTTAGCATGAAAATGAGGCATCAGAACAATACCATATAATGACTTGACTAATACATTACGGCAATATGGAAAGCCGAATACAAACAGGTTTTGAAAGAATCTGTGTCCATTATAATCAAAGTAAGGAGTCAAATGAATCTATTTCATTGTCATCACCCTGAGTACTACAATCATACCATTCCATTGAAGTGAAGAGTTCAGTAATTATAATAATAGGTTACTCTTTCTTGGAAATGAAGAAGGCCAAAATGAAGCCAAATAGTTTGTGTATGGGAAATTAAATTGCCCTGGTGGATGCAATGCTGGCCCGGCCCGCAGAGGAACTGAAGTCAAAAGTTTCATTGTTTGTCTGACTCATTTTGCATTACTGCCCTATCATAAATCGATGTTCCTTGAGCATGACTTGAGCTCAATTTCATTTTTCATATCTAATGTTACATAAGATATCAAAGTATGATGCATTATTTTTAAAGTTTTCAGTGAAATATTCCTGCTAAAGATCAGCTATTTGCACCATTTGACGTTGTTTTTTCAGTAACTGGCTCATTTTCATGTACAATGAAGTTTCTTGTCAAAGACTGTGATCCAGCCACACAAGAGCCTGACGATGATGGTTATGATGACGAATATGTGGTACATTCTCTTTTATGGATATTTTGTCTTGTTTTTGAATTTTTTCGTGTTCCTTTGATACACTGCAGTAGATAACAAAATCAGTGTTGTTTAGTTTTTGCAGTTGTGTACCCTTTCCTTATTGGATGAAAATGATAGGAGATTTACAGCAAAAACCCGCGCATAGAAACATACAAGCTTTACATGAATTTTTTCGTGTTTCTATATGAAGCCTGCTCTTCTTTAGCATTTGTTTTAGACCCCTGCGTTAAAACCGACACCCTAATTGCCTCGTCATATAAGAAAATTAATACGCGATTTAGCTAAAACGACTCTTAAATCTTTGAGATAAAAGTATGCATTTCAAGTCAAGTTCTTAATCAATGAAGGTATATGTGTGCGGGTTTTTATTGTTGTTATTAAGATTTGATTATATCTATCATTTGGACCAGTTTTATGAATAAGGTTTCGTACCGTTGAAATTTAAGCATACTAGTGGTTTATTTATCAACAGTTTTTGTAGGGAAGACTCGAAACAACCTGATTTCCGTAATTTGCTCTTTAGAATAATAGTTTCTTTTTCCTTCAGTTGGAGGACATTGAAGTTGTAGTCGCGGATCATGTCCAAGGTGTCATGAAAACAAACTTTTTGGCATCATGGGATGAAATAGGAGATGGTTGTGAAATGGAAGATACTTATGCCCTTTCAACAATGAAGGATTTAGATGGTATATTTTTGTTGCTTTTTCTATTCTTTCCTTTGAATATCCGGCCCAACTCTTCTTTCATATTTAGATGCCATTGTTGTTTTAATATTTGTCCTTTTTCGTGAGACCTGTTTTGTATCAATGGCTGTAATTGAACAGTTAGCAGAGGTGCCTGTGACTCAGTAATTCTATTTTCGAAATTAACGCGTTTTCCATTCTTATTCCCAAGCAGTAGCTGTTAGAATTATTTGAGCTGTTCATTTGCTCCAAGTGCACTTTGGAGAAAACATTTTAATTGTATGTTTGCACCACTTTCGTACCTAGATGCTGTCAAGAAAATTATCCAATTTATGGGAATGCATGCTTGCGAAAGATCTGATCGAGTTCCTGCTGATAAGAATTCGCACACTCTTCTGTTAGCTGGTGTTTATAGAGGTGGTATCGATGTACTTGTCCGCGCAAAACTGGCTTTTAAAGATGGTGTAGCAATGCACTTGACGGTACGAAGCACTGACTCAAGCGTCAGCGAAGTTGTTATGTCTGCCATTGGTTAGAATCGAAACGGGCATCGTATTGAAGATTGAAGACTGATATCTTGTAGTAATCATGTCTTTTCGGTTCCTTTTTCAGGTTCTGTAATTGATAATTTTGTTTAGATATGATGTCTTGCTAAAAGATACATCAGCAACAATAAATTTTTGTGTCTTGCTCTCAAAGTTCCTCATTCTTCTCAAAATATTGCGTCCACTGCACGATGCACCGTTACCTTTTGATACATTGTCTGGAATTTAATTTGCAGCACAATTTTTGAACTCTGCATATTGCCAAAGTTCCCTATCAAATTGCATAGGACTCGTGAAATTCATATGTAATTAGGATACATTTATAGGATAATGTGCTTTTAATACTGCTGTCCATTGCTGAAAGCATTGAATACATACTCAATGGAACAGATGGCCTAGCTTAACTGTCATCACGATGTTGACTTGTTTTAGGACAAGAAAATATAGTAGATAAACATTTTAATACCCTATGACCCATAACAGCTATATTACAGAGCTTTATTTCTCTGTTCAAAAACATTCGCATTGAGTGCTAGCACACCACGCACTGCATATTCTAAAGTATCAGTTTTTATCTGCCTCCAGTTTCACCACTCTTCATTTATTCTAAGCTATTTAATGTGCCAGCTTGCAAAACTGAACTAACAGGTCTCATACTGAACCTAGAATGCCTGAAAAACCCTGGAAAATGAGTCATTTCATGAAAATTCAAGGAAAGCCTGGTATATTCAAGGAACTTTCTTTAATAGTAATCCAAATCATGGAAAAGTCAGGGAAAGTACATTGTTTAATTCGCATATCATTTTACTAGCTTATGCATGGTTGTTCGCGAAGTGGCTGTTCTTTTTATTGTCAATAAATTCGAACTTTACACTTTGCATAGTACTGTAGCAAGTACCTGTACCCACTAAATATAGTAGGCTTTATTTTCTTTCTCTAGTTTTTGTAAATATGTGAAGTCGGGGTCAGGAAAAAATTCAGTGTTTTTAATCATCAGTCAAGGAAAAGTGATTGGAGGAATCTGGGAAATTTTGTTCGCATGCTATGAGCCGTGGCTCAATAAAGCTGTTTCTAAGCACAACTTAGTTACGAACTATTAGCACATTATCGAGCGGAACAAAAATCGCTAAAAATATATTGCACCAACGACGGGAAAACAAAATTGTCTGCAATAACTGAAAAGTCATTTGCACAGAGATCTCCGTGGAGAATTTTAATACAACTATCTAGAGGTTAACACAACAGAAACCTTGATCTTCTAACATAGTTACATGGTGAAAGGCTCACATGACCAACATAGAAACTACATAAAAGCCATATTGAAATGATGTTTATGTGAGTACACTGCCCTCATGAAAGTATCCGGACCTTTTCGAATTTGGTTGCGAATTCGTTGAGAGTGAAAACTGTTTACAAATTGTAATGACCATTTGCGTGACAACCTATGCATTAAGTTTTCCTAATCTTTCCTTGAAGCTTCTTCGGTCTTTCAATACATTAATTCTTGAAAAATTTCTACCTTATCAATGTGCAAATAAATGCTGTGAAAGTAATTTGTCAAGATAGTCGCCATCAATTCAAAAGATCTGGCGTACAAAGAGGGTTTGGAAATAGTGCTTTCTTGCAACAATGGAAAAAGCTATCGCAACACTACAAACGCTATTAGATGCCCAAAGTCTGGTGATTTTGATATCTGCAAAGAACTTTCAATAAATAAGAAGTAGAAAGAGTTCTGAACGCTAGAAATACCAAGAACTCTCGCTCAATCAAGTGCCAAAGATTACGTCAGTTGACATTAATTTGCTTGTGCAAAGGTTTCTTATGTTAGCAAAAAATTGACTATAAACAAAGGGCACTAAACTGTTGCAAAACTTCTGTGGTTTTCAACTGCTATTGTTTTCGCAAAAATAAGAAACCTGTGCGGTACAAGCCTTCTACAACTGAACTAATGTCATCTGAGGCAGTTTTCGGCAACTGACGTCACCAGAGTTCTTGGTATTTCTAATTTTTGCAAACTTGGCACTTCTCATATTTTAAAAGTTCTTGCAGATATCGAAAACACCAGACTTTGGGCATCTAATGGCGTTCGAAGTGTTGAGATAGCTTTTCTTGTTGTTGCAAGAAAGCACTATTTCTGAACCCTGTTTGTACGCCAGGACTTTTGCATTCATTGCTACTATCTTGACAAATTACTTTCACAGCATTTGTTTACAAACCGATGAGGTAGAATTAATATATTGAAAGACTGAAGAAGCTTCAAGGAAAGTTTATGAAAAATTCGTGTGCAGGTTTTCATGTAAATTGTCTTCAAAATCTGTAAACACTATTCTCTCGACACAATCGCAACCAAATACGAAAATGTCCGGAAACTTTCGTGAGGGCAGTGTATAATTGCTAGAAGCAGATATGTTCCGAACTGAAAATATTAACTGCACCATTGTTTACGTTTAAAATAATAAATCATCTCTAACAAAAGACTGACCATATTAGTACGCAAAATTTCAGTTATGCTTTTTATTTCTTAGCATGACTATTAATACAGGGAACAACACAATGTATACTTTTTTCTAGTGAAAATGATAGCATTCATGAAGCCAAGATAATAAGAAAATGCTGCACATATATAGTGAAAAGTTTTTGAAAGTATTTACACTCTTTTTTATATAAGGAACCTACATGTAGACGGCTGAAATGTGTAAGGAGCTTATACTACTGTCCGAAAAAATCTAAGGAACTTTGCAATTTGGAAAATGCTTCACATTGCAAATAATCAAGATGTTGGAAGCCAGTTCCATTCACTTACAGCCAAAACTCACGTGGATCCTTTTCTAAAACATTCCTACCTTATTTGTGCTTTCAGTCTTGAGTTCATAAGAAATTAAGGGTAAAATTCAGAATTTGATGTTTACTTGTGTCTGTACCGCTTTCAAGACACTATATGTACAGTGAAAATTAAGCAACTGTTAAGGAACTTTTAGTACCAGAATTTGAGAAAAAGAAGTGCAAAAATAAGGAACTTTTAGAACTAGGGCTCGGCTATGTTCCTTATAAAAACAGCGTGTATTGTGTAAAGTTTTCTGAAAATGCAGCATTTCGTATGCTGTTTGCTTGATTAAGAGAGGAATGGAAAACTTGCCATTGCTTAGTTTCGAAAGCAAAATAAGAGATTTAATGAATACATTTCTATAGTAAACCTCTATCGAGATTTTATGTGCGGTTACAGCAAGATGTATGCCGAAGGGTAGCTTCATTTAGCAACTTAACTGGAAAGGACGAAAAGAATGTATGATAGCTATCATATAATCCATAGAATACGTGGCGCTTGTTTCATACGTAGCAACGAAAGTATGCGTAATTCATTTGGTAATTATTCTTTTGATCATATTCAAAAGAACAATTGAATTTAGCTGCTTACACCAGCATGGGCATGAAATCTTGTTTGAATTACCATCGAAGGAATCACCATCGAAGGAAAAGATGGATAGCTTGCAATGTCGATAACTTTTGATCCGCGCAAGATATAAAAATTGCTCCTTCTGGAAATGTGAATTGAAGTCTTCTGAAAATGCTTGTAAAATATTTTTCAATTATTCGAAACTATGTGTTATCAGCTTTTTTGCAAAGAAAGTACACTTGTTACCACCAATACACGCTTCTCGATGCTTTTCGAACGAATTCTCGCTACATTATTGGCAGGAATCCTTCGATGGTGATTCCTTTGTCAGCCAATCAAGATTTGACGCCTATGTTACTTGTACCAGAACCAGTCATTCGAAGAGGACATATACCACCATCTTGTGGCGTTGCATGCCAAGATATGCTATGGATCTTCTAAGTACTAGAGCTGTTTTGCTAGCGTCATTTTTGTCGTGTCTCACAGTTGCATACCTAGGGACAACTGATGCTTCATCATTCGAAAATGGTAAAACAAGAAACGCTCAAAAGTCAAATGACTGCAGTTCAAATGCAGGTCTTGCTTTGCTTTTCGATTGGGAGAGCATTTTGAAGCCATGTAAATATAATCAGTCTTGGCAAAGTGCAGCTGAACGCGAGAAGAACGAACGAATGAGAACAAATGTCTCATACACACAAATGATTGCAAAAGATATCAGGTTTGATGAGTTGCCTTGTACAATAGTAATACAGACATATACAGATGGCGGCAGGAGAAAGAAAATAGGGGGCGATTCGTGGCGTGCCACTCTAACGGGGACAAGTCAACAAATGGCAACCGTCTATGATAACATGGATGGAACATATCAAGTGAAATTCCGAATTCATGAAAATGGGAAATACAAACTGGAGATGGTATTAGAACTGTCAATGTGCGATGGTCTCAGGGATCCACCATTGCGCTGGTTTGAACTTGGAGACATGCAAGGCCATTTTCAATCTCCATTAATACTTGGGCCGAACAATGACTATATTCTGGAGAGAAAGGTAATTGACACGTTTGAAGTAAAAGATGTCAAAAAAGCAAAATGCATCGAAAGAGAAAAATGTCTTTTTGCAGTCCATTCCGGTAAAGATTTGAAAGGATGGGTGAAAAAGGAAATAGATTCCAAGAACAACAATGAATTCTGGAAGACAAAATATAAGGACCGATGTAACTTGGTGTGGGACAGCTTTGCAGCATGGGACAGCAGAAATGTAGAATGCGCATACTCTGAAGAAGGTTCTAGAAAACTCTCAACTGTGAAAGATGACAAAAGTTTTGACAAATTATGGGTTTATGGTGATTCCCTCAGCTATCGATGGTGGGGCTCACCATTTGGGATAGACATTTGTAAGCGATATTTCAAGTATTGCAATAATACATTCACCTATACATACGCAAAGCGTGAGTTTAGTACCTCCCATACCAGCTTCGGTTTTTCTTTCAATAGAAGTCTATTTTTCAATCCGATTGAAATCGCATTTGATGATGCACATATGCAAAGTGAGCGAAGCGTGCTGCTGATAAACTTTGGCATCCACCTAATCCTGAGTTTAAACTTCACAGAACTGAAAGATACCGTTGACAAATTTGCTGAGCTTATTCAAGTGAAACGGAGCTCTAAACGCGCTTTACCTCGAATAGTCTGGAGAACAACTACAAGTACTTTTCCAGAAATCAAAGACCTACCAAACAGACTATCGGCACGTTTTCTAACAAATCATCGAATTCAACTCTTCAATGCTTATGCAAATTCCAAACTTTGTTTAGTAGGAGTTGACATTTTCGATGTATATGCTGAAACATCTGCATATCAAAATGCCTGTCTGGATGGTTTGCATTTTTCACACGAGGCATTCACTCATGCAAACAGAGAATTTAAATTTTATTTAGAAGAATGCTTCTGAGAGTTGTGAGGGTTCTAGAATAAGCAATCATGGGCTGGACTGTCGAGCAATGCTAGGTGGGGATTGCACTCTAGATACAGCCTGTTTAACATACTTACGGGCCGCCACTATCCTCCAGGATCAAAATCTGCATTAATGCAAAACAAATATTTTTGAGCACTTACCAAGCCCCATCATCACTGTTGAGCAGGACTAGATAAGAATTTAATATAATAGGTAGACTGAGTTACTAATACTTATCCCGGAATTATAAAGGATTCGAATTTAATTCATAAGGAGGAATAGACTGTACTCTTTTTTATAAGAACCGGTAAAATAGAGGTTCAGGCTGGCTGTTTTCAATTTTTCCAAAATTTTGAGGGTTAAATTGCTCTTAAGTTTTTCATCAATTAGTAGGGCATAGCCGGTCTAGAATTTAGACAATATGCAAGACAAAATCTGATGTTTGGATTGATTTAGAGTCCATTAGCCAAATGTTACACCCGAGTTCGTTTCTCTTGCATACCAATGTTCTGTTGACAAATGCTTATCAATAATCAATTCTGTAAATAGGCAATGCTAGACAACAAATAAACAATAAATAGACAGTAGACAATAAATATACAACAATTATAAAATACAATGTTAGTGCAGTATTTAGTTTCGCAAGGGTCAACTGATATTTGAAAATCAAGGAGGAGAAGTAATAAGGCTGTCAATTCTATTCAAGGGAGTAAAGAAAGGATATTTCATGTCCATATGTTGATGGCAAAAATACATCTTGCTCAATAAGACATTTTATGATATTGCTTCTGCCTCAGCCTTGTTCTTAGCTTGTGCTTAACTTTCCCCTAAATTTGAGCCTCGTGTTCTTATGAAATGGTTCTTGTGAAAAGAAAAGAGTGTATTTACATTAGTTTATACCGCCTTATGGATTAAATTCATAGCTTTTGTGCTTACTGAATAAACGTAGTAGAAAACCAAAAGTTCTGGCTCTTTTTCTTCGGCTCTTTGCTGACTTTGCCACACCCTAAAATGACGACACCAAACTCGGGTCCCTTCGTAAAGCACCATCACTAGGAAAAAATGACAGTCCATTCCTGAATGCAGCTATTCGAAATCTTTACTTTTAGAGAGCTTCACCTTTATTATTCATGAATCTTCAACGTATATGACTTGTAATAATGATATACTTACATATCAAAAAACCAATTGTATGAACAGCAGATGTAATTTTAATCAAACGCACTTTGGTAGTAGGAGATGAAACGCTTAACGAGTTGAAGTAAAGCCTTACATTAAACGTTCTGGAAATAGGTAAGATAACATTCTCCCTCAAATTGAAGACAAATAATTCATTTAAAGAGAACCAAAACAACATGAAGAACTTCTAAAACGTTAAGTTCTAAAATAATGAATATGCTAAATTATCAGCTCGATTAGAGGAGAAAGGTACAGTCAACCTAGAACCGATAGATTCGAACTCGACTGACTGATTTTTCCGGGTTACAGAAAATCTGGATAAGGTTAAATTTAATTGATACTTTAATGTAAAAACGTGATGACTACGATTGTGCATTGTTGGGACGTGCTCTTTACAGTGAAACTTCTCCAGACGCTGACCACTTTGCCTGCAGGAGAAAGTCAGGTCAGTAATTGCATGAACTGTAGCTGAACCCAGGCGTAGGAGGACTTCGGATTTAGAGTCGGCTGTGTCCAAAAGAGTGAGGAGATCTGGAGAGCAGTGAGAAAATTTCCTTTTGTTCTTTTAGAAAATTGCTCTAATGAAATGGATTTCTGTGCAATTGAGGAAGAGCTGCAACCCTTCCTGCCACCCCATGCTCCTGCACTTATGGCTATATGGTAGGGTGACATCTCTTCTTGTAATCGTTAATCAATAGTGCTAATAAAAAAAAGAAATTAGAAGTTTGTAAAAAATTGTATTTTCTTTCATTAGTAAAGCATCAAATTAAATTGATCTATTTACATTAATATCACAACGTATCACAGAATCTTAAGCATAAAACAGGTTATAGAAGCCTCCTCTACTCATAACGATGAACATCTCTGCCATTGATAGAGATGCAAATTGAATGGCAAATTGAAATCGTTAGGGGTCATCTCTTTAGCATGTACGCACGAAATGAGGAAAGATTAACCTCCCCTCTTTCCTCTTATGTACATGTTTGCTTGCTTCGTACACCCCTTTACTTACGTATTCATACCTACTTGACCCCATTTCTAACGGATAATCCGAAGCTGTAAAGTATTTGAGAGACAGGAGAATGATCAGAATAAATTTTTTATGAAAAAGCAATGAAAGTCGTCATCAAAGACAACAAAGTAAAAGTACAAGTGATTAGATCTTTCATAAATCAAGTACCGTAGCTGCTCCCTTTTCTATGCAAGGCATGCGCTTCCGCTTGATCTATCTTCACTTCATTTCATTTCATATATTTAAGTAAGGTTGCTCTTCAGCATTGCTGACTTTTGAGGGCCCTCCATTTAAGTACTTACAAAAAAATTAAATTAATATAAAGGAATAAAATATTATCAACTATAAACATATATAATTGAAAAACCACAATGAAATATGAAAAATTAATGGAAAAAAGGAGCGGAAAAGTTTACAAGTATGATTTAAAATCGTGTCTTGCAATCGCTTGCTTGCATTTGGTAGGTAAGCTGTTCCATGTTCTGGCACCCCTATAAGAAAAGCATTTCTGACCAGTAGAAGATCTCTTTTGAGGCGACCATAGATTAGTTGCAATATTGCAAAGACTGTGGGCGGTTAGCTGGGAGATTTTGTTGAATAAATCGTTTATATATTGCGGAGCTAGCCCATGTAAAGATTTAAAAACTATCAATTCTGACTCATGAGCTATGAATTCCTCAATTGCTTTCCAGCCCAACCTGCGCACAAACGGTATGCCTTTTTGCAGCTCTATTTTGCAAATTCTGCAAGTGGAGTTTTTAGTCACACGACGGCAGGCCCACATGGAACAGCAATAACGAAAATGAAGTTCTACAATTCCTGCGTAAAGTTTATTTAAAGTTTCTGAAGGCAGGATAGATTTATCATGTTTTAAGAAACTAACTGCTTTAGATACTTTAGAGGAAAGAACACTAACATGGTATTTCCAGTCTAAAGAATTGTCAATTTGCAGACTTGGCTGTATCAATGACTTGTAATTCATGACCTCTAATTTCTATTGAATGTTTCGTATCTAGATTCCTTCATATCGTAAGCCTCTGTTTTGTAGAAATGAGCATTGACTGAGTTTTCACGGCATTAAGGGACAATTTGTTACCCATTAACCATTTTTGCAGCTTTTCCAGATCGTTATTAATAACCTCATTAAACTTATTGATATCAAGCGATTGATAGTACAAGCATGAATCATCAGCATACATAGAAACGTTAGAATCGAGTACTGCCTGAGGGAGATTGTTAATACATAAATGTTGAATAACAGGAGACATTGGCATGATCCTTGGGGTATACTGATATTTGTATTATTGATTTCCGAAACAATCCCATTGAATCTGTAAAATTGTTCCCAGTTAGATGGGATTGAAACCGGAAAATTGGCGAGGATATCATGGTTGACAGTATCAAAAGCCTTTTTTATTGTCAATGAATACTAATCCTAATTACCTAGGTCTAGCCCACTGTAGCAGTCATCGGTGTTCTAAGCAAGCATGTTAATGTTGAATGAAGGCGCCGAAAGCCTGATTGATTAGACGAGAACACATTATTTTCATTCATGTTCAGGTACAACTGGTCAGCAATAAGCTTTTCAAGAAGCGTTGAGATGACTGGCAATATAGATATTGGACGGCAATTTGATTTGCCTGACCTATCACCTCCCTTAAAAATAGGGGCAACCCTAACTAATTTCCTTAACTTTGGAAATTGACTTGTTTCTACTGAAGTATTAAGCAATGTTTGAACTTATATCAGGAATTCTTTTTTGTTATCAACACTGTCACCTGCCAGAAAGGATTGGATGCATCCTCATCAGAATCCATTAGAAAATCAATGTTGCAAGATTTTGAGAGTTCGCTAATGGTCTTCCAAGAATCATTTAAGTTACTTTTACAAGCAGATATCATATTCGAGAAGTACTGTTTCTTTAACTTAATCTTCATGGTATTGAACTTATTCCGGAGCTGCCTGTATCATTTCAGCAATATATTCATAATACATTCTGCATCATTCTCGGACTAACTGATGTTCACTTGCATGAAAATCAAGAAGATGTGAAGGTCGAAATAGAAGGATACACAT
>WIPJ01003214.1:0-19730 GCA_018155075.1 Cassiopea andromeda | reverse complement strand
GGGTGGGGTGTGGTGGGGTGCTATGTTCGAGATGACATTAGGTGGCAAAGTTGTGAAGAATTTGAAAAAGTTATTGAAGCTATATGAATTGAAATTAGAGTTCGAAAATCGAAGTCCATTCTGTAATGTGTTGTGTATAGGCCACCGGATATTTCAAAATGCCTCGATCCAGACGTTTTAGCAAAATTTTATAACATGTTTTCAACGGGTTTGTGTGAGAATAAAGAAACATTCTTCCTTGGGGACGTAATTGCAGATTATTTAAATAGAACAAAAGAAAAAGACGTAAAGATAATAATTAGAGATAATGGCCTTGAACAGATTATCGACAAAGCTACTGGAGTCACTAAGGATACACAAGCAATAAATATAATAGCAACATTTATAAGCAAAATGTATTAAATAATTTGTGGAAAAGCTATGAGTGATCATGATCTTTTTGGCATGATTATTAAGAAAAACAACAGAACGTTTATCCCTAGGATGGTTTACAGAAGAAACTACGCTAAGTATGGCATAGAAAGCTTTAAAAAAAATCTACGGAACCAAACATGGACATAAGTGACGAATGAGGCCAATACAAGCAATGGATGGAATACTTTTAAGCGATTGCTAAAAATTGTGATTGACAGCATGCTCCTTTAGTTCAAAAGAAGATACGTGGCCGTGACTGTCCTTGGCTTACAAATGAAGTAAGAAAAAAGGTAGTGAAAGACACTTTTTTTCTGCGAAAAGCAGGAAAAACAGGAAAAGAGAATGACTCGACTATTTATCGTCACTTTTGAAACTCATTCACACGCTCAATAAGGTATAGTAAGGCTACCCATACAAGAAACATTCTGCAAGAAAATATACATCGTCCCAAACAGTTTTGAGAAATAATAAAGAAGTGTCTTTCGATAAAGAGCAAAAATCAACAAAATAATACAATATTTCAGACAAAAGGCAAAACGACATCGAATTCGAAAGCTATATCAAATGAATTTTACAAATCTTTTGAAAATGTTGGCAAAGCTTTACAGAACGCTATACCTAGCTTAAGAAACAACGTCTAGAAATACCATCACTATGGTATTGTGAAGTAAACTGTAAATCGTAAAAATCACCGCTTTTACTTTAAACCAACTAGCAGAAATGAAGTAAAATCAATTCGTAAAAAGATCAAAAGAAAAACAAGCCCTGGTCACGATGATATTCCCACGATGATTGTTGATGGGGCAGATGAGATAGCTGTACTCCTTTCAGTGTTAAAAAATCTTTTTCTGGAGACCTCAGATTTTCATTCAGAAGAAAAAATTGCAAAAATAACACCAATTTATAAATCTGGTGAAAGATCTTCAATGGAAAATTATAGACCTGTATCAGTACTCACTGTCCTATCAAAAGTCATTGAGCGCATAGTCCACCGACAACTCTATGACTACTCTATGACTATTTGGAGAACAATAAACTGCATTTAAAGCGATAATTTGGTTTCAGAAAAGGGTCGTCTACGCAGCACGCAGTGGCACTTTTTTCAGACGCTATCAGGAGAAATATGGATAAGGGTCTTGTGATTGGTGCAGTTTTTATCAATTTAAGAAAGGCATTTGATACCTTGGATCATGCACGTCTTCTGTCCAAGCTATCAATTTCCGGCATCAAAAGTCGAAAATTGTCTTGGTTTAGTAGTTACTTGTTTGACAGAACACAATTTCTTATATATAATGGACAGAGCTCTGAAATGCAGCCTATAACCTGTGGCGTACCACGGGGATCAATCCTTGGTCCTTTAATGCTTGCACTGCTATTAAATGGCATTGACACCAAATTTGCAACAGATTGCCAACTCCTTCTACTTTATTGCAACAACACTTTATTGAAATGTCACCACCAAATAAGAAACAGCATTTTGAAAAGATTCAGATGCAATGTTTAAAGACGGTATGGTAAAAAGATAGTATCAGACTACCATCATATCATACCAGAAATAAAATGTGTGCAATTGAAGTTTTCAAATGTTTGAATGGAATTTTGCTACCTGATTATAAGAAATACTTTAAACGTTTGGATCACTGCAAAGGCACTAGCTGAAATGCTCATAGCTTGTTCTTTGCAAAAGTATAATCTGAAGCAAGTAGAAAAACGCTTGCATTTTTGGGTGCTAAGATTTTCAACAAACATCCTAGCAATATGAAGAATGAGTCATCGACAGTTGAATTTAGGACTGCCTGCGAAGATTTTACCTTTGAATTTTTGCATCAAACTTCTCCTTTGAAGTTGATACTGTTTGAAGTAGCTAATTTTTACGTAATTTGATGTTTTTTCTTGAAGGTAAACAACCTGTGTCTTCATGAGAATCGGCTTCTCTTCCAAACTCGTTCTCTACCTAAGACACGTGTTGTTTCTTCAATAAGCTGTTGAAAATTGAATAGATCATAGATACGGCAGATTTGTTTTGAATTGCCTTCTATTGGCTGCACATTCTGCTTTACTGTTGTTAAATTGCAATTTGTGTCACCTAGAAATAATCTCTTTTCCTTTCTTATCGAAGTAACTGATACCTTTCTCCAGCCTAAGGGATACATCACCAGGGGCACATGATGGTTTGTACCATGCAAGGAAATGAAAGGACTTTCTCTTGGGTGGCTCCATTTCAATATAGATTAATTCTAATTCATTTTTAGGGACATCTGAAAGGGTTTTCGATTCCCTAGTATAAATCGAAACACCACCTCTATTACAAGTTCTATCAAGGCAATCCTGCTGGTACCCAGTTATATCAGTAAGCGCCTCGAGCTGCTTTTCATGAAGCTTAGTTTCATCTAGAGGATGAAAACAGATAATTAAACTAGACTCCCCATCTTGTGTATGTCCGAAGTGACTGACCCCCTACACCACATATTATTAATTGATTGTACGCAAGACAAAGCATTATCATACGTAGACAGTTCTTTCATCTCCAAGGTGAACTCATTTGGATTTGCCCAATTTCTAGACAAGAGATGGACATTATCTAATCTTAGATTCTTGAAGACAGTTTATAGACACACTGATATCAGTAACAGTAACTTGTAATGATATCATATTTTCCCGATAAAGAAACTCTATCTTGTAATAAGATGATAACTTTGGTTACTTGTAATAAAATGTTTTCAAAACATACTTTAAAGTTAAAAGATACTTGAGTCATTCTCTATGCATTAAATTAAAGTTAAAATCAAAATTATAATACCATTTTTAATGTTAATTGACATTCTATGATGAAAGTAAGCAACCAGAAGTAGTGATAAGATTATGAGGTGCCAAAAGCAAATTTGAATAGCTGGGGAAGGCTTCCAAAAAGGGTAATTTGAAAGTTGAATCTCCGCAATACCATTGTCACTAGCTGGAAGGTTGTTCCTGTTGCTCCCAATCACTTTTCTGCAGTAGAGTAGTGTGGGAGTATTCAAGCTTTTCACTTAATACCCTTAAATTGTCAGAAAAATATAAAAATCTGTATTATTTTTGAATAATCACTGAAATAGCAAGTTTAATTGCCTGTAAACATGCTAACTTTCCGACAAGGGAAGCATATATCTCTATTTCGTTTTAGTGCATTTATAAAGTTTTAGAAATCTTAATAATAAAAGATGTAGACTTTTTTATTCCAGAATTTGCATCATTAGCAAAAATACTACAATGCAAAAGTAAAAGCACTAGAGCTAAAATTGAAAAACAGATGCGATTTTTATTTTTAGCACCCAAAACTGACCAAGAATCTTCCATCAGATCAATGGCAACTTTTCAATGATTAAATTTTGTTCCACAGTATAATAATTAATTTGCCAAAAACCCTTTGCTCCTATATTACAATCTCGCACATCTAATGAGTGAAAATTCAAGGCTATCTTTTGTTTATTGCTTAAGCTTCTCATTATTTTCATTGCTCTTATACTAAGCTCAACTTCTATGTATCCAGCCTTTGATGTATTCAGCCTATTCAATAGCCTATAACTCAATGAATGCAAACCATTATCAAGTCTAATAATGACTGGAATTTTGATAGGCTTAAATTTCGAAAGAGCTGTTCTGATAGTTTTTTATCCGTTGATGGAGCATTACACCATAAGGAAAATAAGGTGGCTTTGAGCTCAAAATTTGTCGGTCCATAATTGGCCAAATTATAGCCCTCTCGAGAAACAGTGAAATATATACCCTGAATGTGATTTCATCAACTCGATGTGTAGTTGCTCTAAACTTTCGAGTAACAATAGAAGAAAAAAGCAGGTGTTTCAAACGAATACACAATATATTTTAGAAGAATGTTATAAATATTAGTAATTTTATTTTGTCATTACATCTCTTATATTGTTTATAAACTCTCCTTAACTAAATTGGAGTCACTAGATACCAATACTTCCTCTACTTATGCAAAAACTGAATATTACTTTCGATATAAGTCTATTGCAGTTATCAATTCATTTCACATCAGCAGCAAAGTATTTTTTTCTTATACTACGTCTTGTCGGTTTCTTCAATAACACAATCTTTAGCACATAACTTCTCATTGAGGATATTCAACCGTTCATCGAGGTAACTGATGCTCCCTTTAGTGAATAAAATTCCTTCTGTAGTTGCTCAACATTTACCTACAGTTCATTATTCATCTTCTCAAGTGTGCAGTATTTTTTCATATACCACATCAGCTTTGACTTGAAAGGATTTGAGTAAAACACTTTCTCAGTTTGTTCATTCAGAAGTTTTATTTGAGCTTTTGAAATTTCGCATTTAAATTCCTCGACCTATGTGTAGTATTGGTCCTTCAGATCAACTAGAGCTGTACTTATCATCTCCCTCTGTATTGTCATCTGCAAATTCCTGATCGCTTCCTTGTACTTCACTGTCTCGTTCTCGTAGGCAGAGGCTAATGTATTGAGTTTGCTTCATGCAATATTTAGCTATCTCTTTTCCTAGCACATCAGTTCTCAGCAATTCTTTGAGAATCTTATTCTGTGCTTCATCAGCAATTCCCCTAGTTTCTTCTGTATTCCATGTCTCCATAGATTCAATCTTTGTTTCCTTGACAGTCAGCTCATTTTCAAATTTTTCATTTGCTTTATTGGTTTCATCCAACTGAATAGTAACAATGACAACTTCTCTTCCTATAATTTGCATTTCTCATTTGACTCTTCCAGTAGCCTTACACTTTCATCCAATTTTGATTCCTTATCGATAATTTGTGTCTTCATGAGAATTAGCTTGTCTTCCAAACTCTTGCTCTTCCTAAGACATTCAGCCAAGTCTTTATTGACAGTTTCATGCACACTCTTACAAGTCTATGCATTTACTAACTAAGTCTTTCACTTCGTTGTGAAGATCCTTCTCCTCTAGCTATTTCTTCAAATTAGCGTGCTCCAGCTCTAAAGCAGTTGCCATTTCCTCCAATCTTTTCATCTGAAGTGCATTGCTTCTTTTCTCAGTAGTGTGATCCTCGTCCATTCTTCTGATTGTCTCATTGTTTATCATTTTCAATTTACCCAGCTCCTGTTTTCTCCATTTCAACTCATCTTCAAGTAGTTCTTTCTCTTCAGATAGTTCATGATAATGCAAAGCCAATACAGAAATATGATCTTCGAGCATCTTGCATTTCCGCTTGGATCCCTGGAAATATTCTTCCTTCTTCTCAATTTTTACTCTCTGATTCTCAATCGTCTTTGCCATATGGAGTAGTTCGGATTGCAATTTGGCATTTTCCATCAATAAGACTTTAGTCTCTTCTTTTAGGTCTTGAATTTCATTTGCGTCATGTCCAGAATCCTGTCCAGATATATCACCCTTGATTGAGACAAATGAGCACGTTGATAATGACTCCTCACTGCTGATGTTGTGGAGTAACTTCTGGTTCACTGGGCAAGACAAAGGTGTCTTTTTGACAGTTGTTCAAGAGTCCTTAACTAATTTAGAATATTTTTTGCAACGATAAATACGGCAATACCAATTGGTTTTAGTAAATCAGGTTGGCTTTTCCCAATTTTATTTTGAAAAATCAATACTTGTTCTCATGTCGTTTCATTGTGTAGCACCTGTGGCTAAGATTTTCACATGGAATAAGTTTTCAATTGAGTAATCCCTATTTTCTATTTGCTTTAAGTTTCAAAATAGGCAGAGAATTTTCAGCCCTTTACGAATTGTTTAGAACAATTACAACTAAATTGCATGTCAAAACTCACAGCTCAGAACTCACGACTTCAACCTTTGCATTTAGAACTTTTTGAGATGAGCAGCTTCAGAGAAAATTTTCTATGGCTTGAGACTGCGTACCCATCTGTGTCCCATGTTGATGGATTCGTCCTTGCTGAATAATCTGAGATTGCCTGGAAACTAATCCAAATCGGAGCAATGTGTGTGCATTTTGATGCATGTGCTGCACCCAATATTTTTAAAAGTAACAAGCCTATTTTTGAAAAGCTCATCATAGTTTCTTGCCTTGATGTTGAGAAGAATGATTTTCAAAGCCAGTTTTAAAGACTGGGTGACTGGGTGATAGACACTCTTGAAGATTTATCTTGTTAATTAAGTTTCAATATCTTAATCTCTGAGGAATAATCATTGATAGGGATGGGGACTTTTGGAGTTCAACTTAGATCAGTTCGTGTCATATTTCTCAAAGAGTATAAACAACATTGCTTTTTTAAGCTCTTTGAGGAACATGGCAGGAATGATGCATGTGATTCTGTCCGGATAGGCCTGTCCTTTTAATGGCCCTAGTGGAAGTTTTCTTTGTAATTTCTGTCAAAGTTGATGTTTCTGTGAAAGAGGTTTTTAGACTATGAAGGAGTTTTTTGTATTGATGTAGAGCAGTTGGAGTACGAAAAACAGACTTATCTGGTTAAATTGTTCAAAAGAGAAACAAACATAGCTTTTACTTGAATTGCTGTGTTTGAATACTATCAGATTCGAAGACAGTTGGGCGGCAGCCCGGTATATTTGGAGCTTTTGTAATAACACCTCTAGCAAGAGTTTAATTTATTGCTATTTCTATACATTGCTCTCTATCATACTTCTGTCGCGTCCTTTATTTTAAGCTATTATACTGAAATAGCGTAAGGCACCTTTTCCTTATCCTTCACAATGAACTTTGGTATTAGAACATGGGCGGATCCAGGGAGAAATCTGACCTGGGCTCAACCAAAAGCTTATGGGCTTGACTATATAGGTGTGGCACTAAGTGTGTGGCTTTACAAATATGACTTGCTGATATCCAGTAATAGTAAACGGTTGAAAATGGAACTAGTATTTATAAAATCAGGTTCAGCTTCGCAAGAAAATCACTGTTCAAGTAGCATCGAAAAACAAAACCAATTAGGAAAAATAACCATTCAAAAACAACAGCTTGGCTTAGCTGATCAAGCATAACAAAAGTCATTGTTCGAACACAAATGTCCTTAAAGTTCAATATCCTTTGAGAGCATATACTATATCCTCTAGTTTTTGAAAAAGTAGCAAACTTAATACGATAAACGATCAGTTGGCTTTGAAAGGCTTCCACTTCTTTTTCTTGTCTCATTTGTTACATGTGCAGATAATGATGTGTTTGAATACTCTGATGTCAAAGTGTTACTGCCGCTCTCATTGGTATCGTAAGAGTTATCTGGGGTACACTTTCATTTCTGCTTTCAAAAATGTTAACTGGATCTTCCCCCTTTACCATTATAAGATGACGTCAATTTTGCCTCCATACTTGCCCATTTCTTAACAGTATAAAATAACTTATATATTATTTAGCTTTACTTAATACTACAGCTGGTCTCCAATCTTTTACACCTCTTACTTTTAAAACTGTCCCTTTTTCAAGTTCAAGAAGCTCCTAGTATTTGTATTATAATACTTTTTCTGCTGAAATTGCATTTGCTTTCTCACTTGTTGGAATTTACTGTCATCAACAATACTTCGCTTCAGACTATTATTTGTTACCGGCAAAATGGATCGCAAATTTCGAGACATTAAAAACTGTGCTGACGTAGCGTATTTTTCTACAGGAATATTACGATATTCCAAACTAGCTAAATATGGATCTCTTCCATTTTCTTTGCTTTCTCAAGAATGTTCTTTGCTGTTTGAATTGACCTTTCAGTGTTATTCAGGGTTGAAGTGTTATTAAGAGACAGGGATGGAAACATCAGGACTGCAAAGATTATGATACTTATTAAGGCTATATTATTATAAGGTAATGTAAAATTATAAGGTAATGTAAAATTTATTAGACCTTTAAAATACCTTGTACCAAAGGAAGTCTTATCAAAGCAGTCCATCAATTCTGAGGCTTTTGCAAAATCCTTTGCAGCGCCAGCGCACAAAGCTAAGAGTCAAACTTGCGCAAGCGAAGCTCAGCAAACCTCCTTAATTAGGCCCCGACGCAACGCCGCAGTTGTGGGTGAGTTAGTACATAGAGACACGTCTTCATAGTTTAACGCTTTATTTTAACATTTGCTGTTTTTGTCATGCTCGTTTCTAGTTGTAATTGAGCTTTAGCGCTCAATCCTGGGGGAGTGTTTGATATTTTGTCACGTGTAGCACTCCTCCGTAATTCATCGTATATCTAGCTAAGCATTCTCTTTATAGTTCACAGTTCACAGTTCATAGTGAAGAGCCAGAAGTTACGAGTTGAGATTAAGATTACACAGCCAGTAATGTAACGTTACGAGTTTAAGTTAAGAGTTGCAAAATAGAACAAGATTTATGTAATTATTGTACATATTGGGTTGATTCAATGCTATTACATATCCAACGAGAAGCTTAGTTCATTGTCAAGTTTTGCACTGATCCACAAGAGTATAAAGTTTACAATAATCAGAATCACCACGTGCTAAAATACCGGATACTGTAACGGTTTTGACCGTCCTCTTCGATTTCAATGCAATGTCAGTGATCCTTTTTGCGAATGTCTCTGGGTTATCTTTCTTCAAGTCGTTTGTGCCACAATGTATTATGCAAGCATCAGGTTCTCTCTTCAAAGTCGGAACTTTATATGACTTCATATCATCAGCCATTGCACGTGGGAAAGTCTTCACAAATGAGGGCACATGTTTTACGTGTTAACTTAGTTCATTTCTGCGAATCCCTTTTATGATTGAATCTCCAACCAAGCATATTACATGCTTTTTTCTATTAGGCCGCTGAAACGATTTCCTTTGAGAGTATATGCTATAGCATTGGGCAGAAGTGTAATTCAACACAACAGAGAAATGCAAGGAAGTAGGAAGCAATCAAAAAATTGAGTGCACCCTCACAAGCAAACGAGACAAGTCTAGATGCTGCAAAGGGGCACTTTACCAACAGTTTTGTGAAAATTGGGAGGGGCACATGCCCCCTATAACCTACAGTTCTTACGTTAGTAAACAGGGAACTGCAGATCTGAAAACTAGCATCAAGGATTTCTCTAATCGATTCAGACATTTCTAGTACCTCTAAGTAAATGTCCATTCTCAATTAAAGCGTTCGACAACTACTGTGTCTCGCCACGAGGGCGTTGTCTCATTAAGAGGTGTGCGTCGGATTGGATATTTAAACTCCGCTAATTGACCTGTTTTGAAAGTCCGATCCGATCCAAGATTTTCTGATCCGAATCCGAATCCGATCCGAAATTTTCCGCCCAAATCCGATCGGATCCGAATTTATCTGATCCGAATCCAATCTAATCCGAAAGTAATAATGATGTATATGAAGTTCCTACGTATATTGATAGGTGTACCATCCCTGTCCTTTAGAGCTCAGTAAGTGAAACTCTTTGCAAACTGTTTAGGCCCATGCTTAGCGATCTGGAGATTTTTACCATTTCTCGTAATGTAAGATGAGAAGCTAGAACATGGTTTGTATTTTGCTACAAAGCTATTCGGGCAAAACATGTATCTTTTCATGGGTGTTGCAAGATCAGAATCCGATTCGAAACTGGTAAAAGGTTTTGCTTGCATAGCTTTCTAGAAAACTGTAAACCAATACACGTCTTTTTTTATAAGAAAATCATTATTTTGCCTGAGCCTCAATTTTCTTAACTTTTCCCCAAATTGAGCCTCAGATTTTCTTAAATTTTTCTTAACTTTTACTGAAATAAACTGGCTAGAGTGGTTTACACTTTCATTAATACAATTCATACTTGAATTTGAATTCCATCTTTAACATTTTGAATGCAATAACGACGAAATTACCGATTTTTGGCCTATAAAAACACTTCATTTAGGAATTTGAGCCTCGTGATTTTCTTAGGATTTTCTTAAGATTTTGACGATTTGAGCCTCATTTTCTTATAAACTTTTTTCTTATAAAAAAAACGTGTATCTACTATCCCATTTTATGATAGGAGACAGCCAAAATTCCCAGATTCTAAAGCACAGCCAGCATAATCTACTGCTTTGAGAAAATATACCATCCTTTTTTGCATTCATCCAAGAATTTGACTAAGTGTCTTCAATTTTTGCATTATTGACTATTATCAACGCCTTAGTTTGGAGGCACTTATGGGGGAAACTATTTTCTTCAACAAACTACTCCAAAAGCAGTTATATAACAAGGCTGACACACTTTTGTATAGTAAACCTTGTGTAACTACAAATTTTCATTAGCCATTAAAAAATGAGTAACTAACATATTGAACACAAAGTGGAGAAAATGACAATTATAGCGAGCTATTGCAATATCGAAGAGTCCCAGTGTCTAGTAGATGAACATGATCACTTATTCGAAGACTATGATGGCTTGCTTAAGTTTGAAAAAGTCCAATGAGAAAATTGGGTTGTTCTCGCTAAAGCATTTGTGCACTTTGGTCACCAAAATCTCTATTCGAACTCCAATTACAAATATATTACAAAAACAATTGTTTGCCTTATACTAATGTTTTGTGATGAATTATTGATATCATCAATTTCAAATTTGATAGTTAAACAGAACCAATCCGATTATGAAGCAACCTTTCCAATCCGAACCGATCCGAAATCTAAATTTTCGTTCCGAAATCGGAACGAATCCGATCGAATTCGGATGGGGGTCGGATCAGATTTGCACACCTCTAGTGTCAATATCAACAGTATCATGGCTAGTCCACATATTGACATAGCTGAGTCTTGGTCACAGACATAGAAATACTAGGACTAGAATGCGTGGCCTGTTGTTCTCGCATTCAAAGGATAATTAACCTATGTAAAAGCAAGAGCGCGGAGTACACCGAAGTGTCTTTTTGACAAATCCATAGCATTGCAATGATAAGATCACGGATAACTGCGACAAGAACATACTTTCATCGAAAGGTGACGTTATTTTTTATCATTTAGTTGAATTTACGAGAAAAAAGCGGAAATATACCAGTTTTTCCCTATTTTAGTAAACATGCTATCGTAACAATATGGTTTAAGGAGTCAAGAAAATGAACATGACACATATGACCTGTGATCTACATATGATTTAGCCTATTCTATAGACAATCTGATAGAACTATTATGAGTTGAATCATCATTTCCAACCAAAGCACTTGAATATATAGCTTTGTCGAAGCATAGTATTTGCTTGAAACTGCAGGTAATAGGAAGGACTACAGATTTGAGTATTGCTATTTTTCTCAGTGTGAAAATTGTTCAAATGCAAATTGCATGCATAAATAACTCAAAATTTAGTATTCATGGGATCTTTTTCTATTGACTGCAATCCAGACTATGCTCAGCTTTATGCTATTCATTGTAGAACAGAATGGTAGATGGGTTCTCGCCTTCAATCATTCTCCATGATGCTATCATCTCTCAAATCATTATCAAGGATATGGTCTTCCCTGGAGTAGCTCTGAGTGGACATAAATGTGGTGTTTCTAGCTTCTTTCATTACAGAAAGTATGACAGCAAATTTATTTTGGTAATAAAAGGATGCCCTAATACAGAGTGACTTTCTCGCCAGTTTACCCGCACAAGGTATTACATTGTAAACTAAATAAGATGTCAACAGCAAATTTCCTTGCTTTTCACAGAGTAGAAGGGATGTTGCACCAGTAAAGTCATGAGAAACATATGTATCTGAATAATTCTGTGGCACATTCTGGATAACCATTATAACCATTTGATTCCAAACGTGTCTTAGCAACAAGTCAAGAAATATAATGTAAACATCAGTATACCATATACCAGATGATATTAAAAAGAGTTAATTTCAATTGGAATATATGAAAGCAACAATTTTTGGGGGAACTTGAGTGGAATACATGCCATTTCCATCTTTCACATGCAATGACATCAGGCTTTTGTTTCCATTAAAGCTATTGATGTTTATTGTTAGATTGGCATTTCTACCATACTTGCTCTTCAAATTCAGTGTATCAGACAAGTCATTTATCAAAATATAAAGTCACATGTTCCTTTCCTATCTTCGAAACCTTTTAGCGTTACCTTCCTTTCAGTTTGTATTGCTGCAGAAACAGAATAGAGTCGAGGAATTTGCTTCCAAAAAATGCTTACCAATCTAATAGAACATTCTGATAGACTCTTTTTATTTGACAAAGTGCATCACTATTTAGCTTATTAGTTCAAAAAGTATGTCAATGGGGTAGTTAAGTTTAAATGTTTTGGGGGTGTGACACCCCCACATCTCTGGGGCATCTATAGCACATCTCTGGCTAGGGGCTGTTGCAGATCACATACTAGTGCATTTGTGACAAGATCATCACGATCTTTCCATAATCAACTTTACCTATAACCTTCGCTAATTTTTTGTTTCCATCCTGTCTCTCTTTTAGTATTCATGTAATCAGTAATTATTGTTAAATCTGGCTTACTGGCATTTGCAAGCTCTGACAATTGCAAAGGTGGCTGCTTCAGAAGCACATGCTCTCCTTCAGTTCCAGCAGACTAGTTAGTGTCAGGGGTGAAATCCAGGGGCTCTGGGAGCACAGCCTCCTTGT
The DNA here is from genome assembly GCA_018155075.1 of Cassiopea andromeda. Lineage (NCBI taxonomy): Eukaryota > Metazoa > Cnidaria > Scyphozoa > Rhizostomeae > Cassiopeidae > Cassiopea > Cassiopea andromeda. Next base: position 6,835 of record WIPJ01003214.1, on the reverse strand, counting down.
TAAATTTATGGAGGATTCAAGGGTGCATCCCTCCATTTAACAGAGTCATTGAAAGTTGTTCTTAAGTTTTTATACTTTGCTCCAGATGTGCCCCCTACTCATTTCAGTAGTTGTTCACAATACATATTATTGTTATTACCTGGCACAACCTTGGAGTTGAGTGGCATATCAAGGAGTGAATTTGAGATTCTTTCCAGGATGCTAGAGGCCTTTGTCTTCAAAATTCTTATCTGAGTCCCCTTGTTCAAATGTCAATCTTGCAGCCTGGTTTCTGTGCTTTAAGAACCAATGGATTGTCAAGTATCAAGATCCAAAACGTTCTTTCTTACTTCTAATTCATTTTGAATTATATCTGATGCCAACTGACCACGGTTGTTAATCAGTGCTAGTAATCTTAAATCTAGGTACGAACTGAACAGGGAGCGTTGAAAAATGAACAGATAGGTGGCAAACGAACAATGTGTATTGGCTTCTTTCGAACGTAAAATGCACCCAAAAAAGCATCAGTAACTGATGAGCTGAGCAAGAAAGATGAGCCATACCAGGCTGCCTGTCGAGTCCCATTGATAACATCATCAAAGGAAGAAAAGTTAATCTTGAGTTCAACAACAAAGGTATGATATTATTGTGACTAATTATCTTATATATTGACTGGAATTCCTGGTATTTCTTACATGAGGTTTCTCAATGCATGAGTTGTCATTGGAAGGGATTTGTATAGAGTTAGAAGGCCCATCTAAGTAGGTTCTCCTGAAATCATGTGAGTGGTTGTAAAATATGGGCTTCGCTAACGATATTTGCTTATCTAGTTTTGTTTGAAGAAAATTAGTTTTGGATTGAAGCCATGCAGATCATAGGTCTACCTTGAATCTTTGCAGTGAAACGGACTGGTAAATTGCTCTATCCATCACTATTTCTATAAAATATAACATTCACAGCTTCCCCTTTTATCACTAAAGCATGATCTACTTTGTCTGTGTCAAAAATGCATTGCAAAAGCATCTAAGTCAAGTTATATTCGGCAAAAAGAATGGGATGGAGATATACAATAGATTTCAATATCAGGAACAACTTAGTCAAAGCAGCCATCTGAAATCCAAAACTTAATATCAGTAACAAGGTAACCTTCATAATCATAATACAAGCATAAATTCCGAAAGCAGAAAAATCATCATAACCAGAGACAAGTTCAACACAGAAAATAGCAGCCATTTTAAAGCCTACCTATAAAGCTCATAGTAATAAACATTTATAGAGTAACAAACTATTTTCTGGTTTCTATTCTGGCAGCTGTACACCACTTTGAAGAAGATGCATCTAAACTGGCAAGAGAATTAAAATATTCAGGAAATTAAAAAGACAGTTCAATCTCCTTGGCTTCTCCACAAATTCCTTAACTATGCTATCATGGAGAATGCTTTTCTCTTCAAATTCCTTCAAGACCCCTTTTTACAGTGAAATTCTACGCAACGAACCATGGCGGTCTTGTCACATTTTATTGCGCAAATATGTTTTCACTCTCTTTTGACATGAGAATGATCTCTCCACAGATGCACTGGAGATGGAAATTACAGAATTTAATTTTAGTAACCAAACAGCTTCGGGGACACTAGTTTCTAAACCATATTTGTAAATATAATGCAGCATTTCCAGAGGACTGTCTTTATGAAAATCAGGCTCATTGCAGATAAAAAGAAGCTGAGTTTCAAGGGAATTAATGTTGAAAAGAGGGCCATATTTACTCTTCAAGGATTGGAGCATACCTGGTGCCACTATTTTTCTCCATTGTTTGAAAATGCAAGGATTTATCAGACCCAAGAAAGCAAAGCTATCACAATCCGCAAACGTCTCAGACAAAATGCACTTGATATTATCAATTACCTGAAAATACAGGCTTTTATAGCTCTGTCTTCGATCTGCATTGGAAGATGGCCTTCAAATTAAAGAGGCAGTTGATTGGAAGAAACCATCATAAGCACTGTCAGTGCGCAAATCACTTAAAAAGTCAGCAAAAGTACCTTTTTTCTGAACACCATAACTGAAGTCTGTATTTCCATTTTGAAGAACCATGTAAAGAATTGATGACTGTTCCAAAATCCTATTGAAAACTTGGATTAGAAAGCAGAACAAAATACTGTTCATGAAATGATATAAACCACTGGCTTGTGATATGGATGCATCATCTCAGCCTTGTGGGCTTTCAATAGTCTTCTCCAGTAAGTCTTAAAGGACTTTGTACTTATCATAAAGAACACTGCTGGTGCGTGAACGATAATACCACCTAGTTTCTCCAGACTTAGGAATATCAATTCAATTTGAATGCAACAATATTTTCCTTCTGGAACTAATTTTAGAAAATGTGCTGAAAGCAGCATCATTTGCAAAGAAAACTCTAACCAAAAGGATAGAAGAGGCAGACTGGCATAAACCCAAATTTAAGCGGTGAGCTGCAAAGGGAGAAAGATAGGCAAAGGGATAATCTTTCCTTAAAAGAGTTTGAACACCGGAAATTTGCCCAGACATGACAGAACCCCCATCATAAGTTTTTATGACCAATTTACGGTGAATTGAATCCCCAAAATGTGTAAGAATATCTTTAATATTAGCACGAATTGCAGGAGCAGTTCTATCTGAAGGCACATTGTAAAATTTCAAAAACATCATCATTCTTATCATTATTCACATCACACTAAGTTGCTTCTTAGTTGACACATCCGTAGTCTCATCCAACTGCACAATCAGAAAATTGCACTTCCCTACTTCCTCATCAATGTGATTTTAAATGATAGAGTCTATACATTCAATCAGATCATTTTGTGTATCACTAGAAACACCATTGAAAACTCCAACATTACCCCTTTCTGATTCAGCAACCTTACCCAGGCTGACGACGCTCAAAAACAGTTTCAAATTTCGAAAAGCATTCTAAGTGCTCTTTATAGTTACCTCTATTTAGGCTACAACTAGATTCATCGTGCACCCTAAAAGACAATTCTTGCTTCGAAAGATATAGCACAGCTTCAGAAAAAGTTCTTTGCATGCCTTTGTTTTGCCCCATCTCATCATTGTGCGGTTTCATTTTATCTCTTCCTGCCCTGGAAAGCATTTCATCAATCCCTTCAGAAACGTCAATTGTTTTCCACATTTCGTAAGCCTCCATATGAGTCTTCGATCTCTCGTGCTTCCCTCCGTCTGGCAAAATATTTCTCAGATTTTCATACCCCTTTTCCGTCCATGACTGGGACACCCCAGGTCTAAAGAGTAGGCATGGCCAGCACTGCCACAAGCCAACCCTTCTTCGAGTACCAATCTTCCTTGAACGCTCTGTTCCATATCTTCAACTTCAATACTGGCATTAGTAGTGGTTGTTGCACGGTTAGCTTCTGGTCTGCGATATATCTTGAGCCAAAAGTCCTCTGCAAAAGCTGTGCAACAACATCTACGAACTGCTGGGCATTGACCTGAGCCATTTCTTTAAAGCTTTTGTTCTTGTGAAAAAGGCGAAGTTTTCCTTGTTCACACAGATAGCTGGCTAACAAGAGAAAGAGCTATAAGAAACTCTGCTGCACTACGCATGTCTGCACTTCGTGCCAGTAGAGATGGGCAGGACCATGGTATTGTTATCGCTAGCACATGACCTCATACTAGCCTATATATTTACAGGATTTTACAATAAACTATTGTCTTAACTCGTGCTATTTACTTTTGGGCACGAAGCACAACACATGCGTACTGCGATCAACAGTCTCAACACAGGGCCTCAAAATCGTGAGACACAACAATGATACAGGGATAATAAAACCATTTAAACTTTGCATCTTATCGAGAAAAGCTAAAAAATACTTGTTACTAGTTACTGGAACAGAAAAATAATTTTGATAAGAATGTTATGGTCGTGCCGGGCACGACAAGCACGGTCTTTGGCTTCGCCCCTGCATAGCCCCCACGCAATGCTGGATAACTTAGTTCTTCAGCAGTTACAATTTTCTAACGCAAAGTTTGCAAGTAGGACAATTCATTAATTCAACTATCTTTACACGTGAAAGTACAAATAATTCGCGACTGATCCAGAAGCAACTTGGCATTAATTTTTGAACATCACTTGTTTATCGTCCGGGGCGTCGAAACTGGGAGGCCCAAGGGCACTCCCCTACTTTCCTCATGAAATAGAATGTTTTACTAATTTTACCTGAGCTTATCCATGAACCTAGTATCCAGGCTCCTCCACTTTGAAAGTCGCTTCAACACCCCCTGATCGTGACTCACATGAACCCTCTCTTATATTGTGCTAAATGCCTCGTGAAATACTTATTGCCATTAGGTACAAATGCTGGCTACAGATCACGGATAATGTTTCGTGGGCCAATCACTTTCCAATCGCCTGTAGAATATTCGACTGTACGGGTGCTCAAGATACCTTTCAATAATTTGCCAGCTCGATTTCACCGGAATATTTAATATACTAGTAAATTACTGTATAATCTACATCACAGGCGACGGGGACTCGGAATACCTTTTGTTTTTGTACTTATAATATAAAAGTTTGATTTGATAATGATAAATATTTCGGTGCAATAGAGTCAGTAAATTCGTCAAAGGAGCTTTGAACACCTGTGCAGTTGCATACTCTACAGGCTACAGGGGCTCTTAACCTTTCTTGGTTTGTAAACATAATTCTAAGACATTGCTTGGCACCCGAAGTATCTTCCGGTGAATTGGTGCCGGCAAAGTGGATGCAGAAAGCTCTGTTCACTTTGATTTGTCAACGGCATAGCACCATTGTGGACTGTGGAGAGCTTAAATACTTGCAGGATATGCTGTCAACCGGCAGGAAAAGTTCTGATCCAAAGAAGGAATTATATAACCTTAATCCTGAAAGTCTGACTGGGGCTTAAGCCTCCTTCGCCCATCTCTAGTTCAGTGGAATGTCCAGGAGTGAGTTAGAGCTATTATACATGATTCTAAAGTGGCATTCTCTCCAAAAATCTCTGATGAGCATATTTGCTTAAATCTTAGCACAACACTCCTGCAAAAGCAAGAAAGTGATTTTTTTTGCCAGGACTATTGTTCTACCGATTGCACAATCAAAGAGCAAGTGCATGACCTGAATGGAGAGAATTGGTCCCTCTCGGAGACACGACGGATCCGGAAGGAATTTCATAATTTCATAATTTCATAAAACATTATTTACAGTTGGAATTACATAGTAATACGTACTAATTGATTCCAACTAAAACTGAAACTAAAATATTTAACAAATTAATATATATATAGAAAATAATTATGTGCATATTCTGCAGGTGCACTTATCACCAGTCCACGATTTTATTTGATTTTCGAATGCTGCAAGGGTTGGAATTTGTTTGATTTTATCACTGAGTGTGTTCCAGAGAAGACTTCCCCTGAAAGAAAGTGACTCTGAGCCATAACGTTTATTGATCTTTGGAAGTTTACAGAGGTCTTTGATTCTTAGGTCGTACGTTATTTCTTTCCTCTCGTGGTATTCCCATAGATATGACGGGTTCAATTTTTACATTGACTTGTATATTTCAGTCATTAGTTTTTGGAGATTCTTTACATGAACAGTTTGACTGTTATCTCTGCTTAATAATAGTTGGAAAGAGGAATCATAGTCCTGGTAGAGTACCCGCAGACAACGTTTGTGTGTTCTGTTTATTTCAACGTTTGCAGCATCACTACAAAAAAGCCACACCAGAGGGCAATAGTTAAAATTCGATAGTATTATGGTGTTACAGATTTTTTTGCTTGATCCGGAGAGAGATATGAATTCAACCTAGCAAAGGCGCTGACTTTCTGATTAACTTTTACACAAAGTTCGTGTATGTGTTTGTTTAACTTGAGCTTGTTATCAATCTGTATCCCTAGGAGTTTCACTGTGTGTGTAGCAGGTAATTTTTTTCCTCCTATGTTAAGGCGTAGGCACCTTTGATCACTTAGACCAAGGAACATGATCTGGAATTTTTCAGGATTTGCTATCATTCCATTTTTTGCAAACCAGTCTAATAGAAGACCTAGGTCATTTTCCAATTTGATAACAATTTCTTGTATCGTATTACCACATGCAAATATGGTATTATCGTCAGCAAAATTGCATATCTCGGATTTTAGGCTCATGAGGAATAAGTCATTTATAAAGATATTAAAAAATAATGGACCCAGGACAGAGCCCTGGGGGACACCTATCTTTATTTTTTGTCGTCTGCTCTTATATGAACCTATTTTTACCCTCTGGTATCGGCTTTGCAAGAAGCTAAATATGAGTTGAAGGCTGTCATTATTAAATCTATATGCCTCTAATTTCGCTATTAGGAGGTCATGTGGCAGGCAGTCATAGGCTTTTGATAGGTCCATTAGTATAGTTCCTACGATTCCTGATGAGTCTAAGCAGCGTCTCCATAATTCTACTACCCTAATCAGTGCATGTTGTGTACTATAGGACTCTCGGAAGCCAGACAGGATCACTGAGAGTTTATCTTGGAAGAATGGTGTTATTTGATTCTTTAGGGCTCTCTCGTAGATTTTCGAGACGGATGGTAGTATACTGATTGGCCTGAAATTGGATTTAGCAGTAGCATCTTTGCTTTTAAATTTAGGGGTGACAATTGCTTCTTTTAATTCATCTGGGAACCTACAGTTATATATTGCAGAGTTGATGCAGTCAGTTAGAAAGGGGCAAACAGCCTCTTTTGTTGCCTTTAATACGCTTGTTGTAATTTTCCCACTGTTCGATTTTTTCTTATCTAATGCCTCGATCTGTCGCATGACCTCATTTGGGTTTACGTGAGAGAATTGGAATTTGTTAGTACCTTGATTT
>WIPJ01003190.1:0-31492 GCA_018155075.1 Cassiopea andromeda | reverse complement strand
CCTGCTAATAAAGTATTAGCTTTAATAGCACTGTCAGCCGCCACTGACTGTAACTATAGAAACTTAAATCTAGCTGCAGCTTGTTTAGATAATGATTTAAGGCCGGATAGGCCAATTTTCGTTGGATTTGTAGGGGAAGGTGGGGCATGTTGTCACAAAATTTATTCAATTGGTCACAGGTTTTGATTGGCATAAGTAAAATCTGAGATTTGAAGTTCTATGCATAGCTTATTCATCCCTCTACCTAAAATGATTAGCACTCTTCACTTAATGATGTGTGTCAAAAAGTTTTTAAAACTTTTGTAGAATCTTTCCACTGTGACAACATGCCCCAGTGATGGGGCATGTTGTCTCAACTGGAGGGGTAAGTTGTCACACATAAAAATTGCAGAAAATAACACAACAAAAACAAATTGGAATGGTTATATAATGCAAACTAGGCAGTATAGTTCTAATTGTTCATTTTATGCCGTATGCATCCAAAGCAGGACAGTGAAAGTCAAAAGTTTTTGCTGTTCTACTTGTCGTACCAGTGGTTGGCCAAGGAAGTGTCATCACAATATCTTTAAGCAAATGTGAGTAGCTATCTTCATGGTCTGGGAAAGCAAATATTTTTCTTCCATCAGCAGATAGCTTGCTTTGCGTAAATGATGTTTCCGCTTCATCATCATCAAAATTTGCCTTGATAGCCCTGCCAACATAATATCGTACACTTTTCTTTCCGGGAAACATTACAAGAATGTGATCACCATCATCCAATTGCTCAGCTGTTGGACATCTAATAATTTGCCTCTCTAAATCATCATTTTCATCATCAATACTTTCATTATCAAAAAGCAAATTGATATCTGGTTCACTTTCACTCTCATCAGACCTGCTTATGTGTTTGCTTGCTGTGTTCTGCTTTTTCTTCTTTGAATTGTCTGGATTTGATTTTTGTGCACCAGAAAACATGATATTTTATCTCGCTCTAGAATTTGTCTTCTTTTTTGCATGCTCTTCTTCTATGGCTTGTCTAACAGAAGTATCTGTAAAAACACTTGACTTCCCTTTCCGTCTTTTGGTGGCATTTTCTTTTCTGGCTGGCCGCTTACCAAATGGTCGGACCTGTTCTGCACTTGATGTCGATGCAATAGTCCTTTCTCTCTCACTAAACCATAGGGTAGATTGCTCTAGTGGTTGGTTTGTCTCTACAACTGCATTTTCCAGCACCTTGTCTGTTGAATAGGCTGACATAAACTGGTCCGAGGAAAATACATTTTTATCAAAAGGGAAAATTCCCTTAGCTTTAAACCCAGACATGATGTTGCTAGGGGTCATAGCTTTTGGGAAAGCATAGGCAGCAAAAAATATATAAAATACTATTTATTTTTAACTAAAATTCATATATATATTATTTAATCATTAATAGATGACTTAGTCACAATATTATTCTCAGCAGTTGTTTTGAAAAACTACATAACAAAAGTAAGCTTCAAGTTTGGGACAACTTGCCCCACTGGAGTGGAGTCCATGTTAGGCCAATGTTTATTGTTATTGAAGTTAGCTTTCTCATTGAACATAGCTGTGCATACAATAAACTAATACGCCCACAAGTTGAAACAAAAATGTTACTCAAATACATAACAATAATAGGCATACCTTTTTTCGTCAATCTTAAAATCGTCTTCGAAGTTACGAATTCACGAACGTTCCAGTATCTTGACGTGAGAAAGCAGTATAAGATCGCACATGGTATCAGAAAAAAGCTTACATGAAATACTTTCAGAAAAATTAATTTTCAAATTGATTAGTAAGGGTTTTGTGGTCAAAAAGTGGCTGTGACAACATGCCCCTATGACAACTTGCCCCACCTTCCCCTGCTTCACATTGTCAATGTGTTTACAAATATTTTTGAAATATTGCAACTCTTCTGAAAAAGTTAGGTTGCCGTTTCTAATTCATAGATATGGCATCAAACTAGAAGTCGGCATAGCCATTTATTTTTCAAAAGTCAATGAAACCAGGTTCAACGATATGTTTCTCCTTCTTCTCGTGGCAAGCAATGATGAAAACAAGTACATTCAATTCTGCAAAATGGCGTTTTCAACGATTCAGAGGGCATTGTCCAAACATTTTTTCTGGCGGCAAGCCTCAGTACCCCATTTTAAAACAAACTGACTGTTTGAACTCGATTTCCTGATCAAACACTAATTCGAGGATAAATGAACGGAATATCTCCAAAGAAACGCCAGTGTACGTTTTCACAATTTTCTTCCCATCGTAAACGGACATACACCTCGTACTACTTCGTGCTACTCTGGTACTCTAGTACTCTAGTGTACACAAACTCTCTCTCTATCTCTTTCTCTATTTGTCCATATATATCTTCTGTTAGATTATGTTACGATTTATATAGTGATGAATGAGGAATTATGAAACTAGCACAACAATTAGGAATCGAATTTTGCGATTGCTCTACCCAATAAAAATTAAGAAGAACATATGAGTAATTGAATCCTACCGACTAATTGTTTATCTAAAAAACGCCACAAAAGTTACTAATTTTCCTATATTGAATCTCATAGTGAAACTCAACGTAATATCTATGTATAAAACTGCATGTAGTAACGTTCCTACATAACTTGCAAACAAGAATGATTAACACAAATGACGGAGGCGCAATTGGGGATTCCCGACACTGACTATGACAAGAATAGGCTCAAAATCTTTTACTCATGGGTACAGATTCGTGACCATGCAAGAGTTTCTAGACTCTCAATTTTGCTTTTACGTATGTGCCCCCAAAACGTTTCCAAGAAGCAGGAGGCCATTTTTCCAGTCCTCAAGGCTTCTCAACCCAAGATCTATCAGGAACTCAATCAAAAAATTTTCTGGATCCGTCCCTGGTTGTACATTGTTCTATTTGCTAGAGTAATTATATCATTTGTGGTTATTATGTCGGTAAACATTTAATGAACTATGGCGGAATCGCAAGCATCCTGGTCGTTTAGGATACTGCAGAGCAAGGGGCTGTACTAAAAAGTATTTTTAGGGGGTCAGATCTTGGGTTGTTGTAGACAATCTAGACAGGGGCTTTTTTAGCCCTTTCGGTCAGGGGGTCACTCAGCAAGTCCCCTTAGAGGGTATGGTAACTAATAAATCAATTCTTCAAGGAGTGAGTCGAAGGAGCTGGGAGGAGGGGATGTAACAGATTACTTTCATCCATGATTTCAGCATCCAAGAACCCCCGTAATGCGCTGGGATGGTGTTGGGACGGATAAGGCAGAGGAGAGAAGTGCAAGGGGCCTGGGGCGAAAGCCCCAGAAAATTTTTTTGTGGACACGCCCTTTAGAGCCTCCAAAATTGAGGGAAACGCCTATTTTTATCTATCTCTACATAGCTCGTTATGAAGCTTCAGTTTGAAAAAAGCCAACAAGGTAAAAGAAAGGAATCTATGAGAAGTAGTCTCTGAGAAGCAGAAAGGTTCAAATGCTTTGTATACTTTCCTCAATTGTTGAAAAAATAGTAATCTAGAGTTTCAAGTACTTTTTAATTTATTGTCGACCGCAAATGTCCTTTTCTAAGCTTCAAAATTCTAGCACTGGGGCTCATACCTGGTGATAGAGACCTAAATTATCAGCGCTAACTTAGAAGAGTAGCTGCTATTTCCAAATTACCGACAAAAAAGAGATTTTACCATCTGGAGATAAAATTATAGAATCTACGACATTAGAGGATGTCACTTCCTAGAGTCCCTACTTCAGAGCACACTGTTGAAAATGTTTTCTTATGAGAATGAATGTACTGTATATTCTATGTTGTGAAATATCAATAACTTTTGAAGTTGTGATACTGTCAGCAAAATAGGCATGAATATTGATGCTTCTTTGACACCACCGGCTATCTTGTATTTGCCGACAAAAGCCGATATTTTAGAAATTGCCAACAGCTTCCAAGGCCAGAGGGGTGCCGCACCCCACGCAACCCCCCCATAACGACACCCTGAATCTAGATGTTTTTAAAGACAATTTGGACCAGTGCTGTAAAACAAAACCCCGAAAGCTAGATACACCCCTCTAAGGGCCTGTTTATATGAAGTGACGTCACACCCAATTGGGATGGTTATACTGGGCCAGTCTCTTGCCCGTCAAGTGATAGCTTAGTGTCGCGACGCTAGCTATACGACTTTTCATTATGCGGCTGCACAAGTGGAGAAGATGTAGCCCAGTTAGCCGGGCAAGCCCACTTACTTGATTTTATATGGAGAAGTTTTATCCCATTTGAGACGGATCTCACCTAGCGTTCAACAGATTTCACCTTGCCGGGCTCATATGAAAACATGTAGGAGTATGAAAAGATTCCATTGCGAAGACAAATCTCACTTCATGTAAACAGGCCCTAAGGCCATCTGTGTAGCCCCTAAATGAAGCGTGACTGATATGAAACCTATGATTACTGAAACACGGCTTCATTTTAGAGAATGGAATAATAATTTTGCTACAAACAGTAGACTAGAGAATAGTGCCGCACCTCAAAATCCGTGGTGACTCCATCGCTTAAGGTAACTGTATGGCGGATGTTAGGATCCGGCTCACCCCTAACCTTCAGAAATATTACATTAAACTGCTGGAAATCATGCACTGAATCTAAATTAACCATAAATGATAAAGTTACACGCTGGGTAATTGATGAGTAATCCCATAAAAACACTTGCTAAACTACACACGTTTCACCATCTTTAGATAATTCCACAGTGGCAGAGATCAGTAAGCTAACGCTAACCCTAACCCTAACGCTAACCCTAACGCTAACCCTAACCCTACTCCCATTCCTAGACCCTGTAGCACACATAAAAACCTTTCCAATACATTCCAAACCGCTTAAAACCCTATCCCAAACCCAAGCAGTTGGTAGATGATCTTGCCTCATCGTCCAGGGAAGTACCACCAGTCTATCTATTGGTGCCTTTCGTGACCTTGTCTCTTTCAGCACTAGGATAGAGATGCCAGGGCCTTCGGTTGGCAAGGTTACTGTGATTAGTCGTAGTGGGAAGCTGTTGTGCTTATTTGATTCCTGGCTATGCCTGGGGTACCATTGGTAGACAGCAGGCTTGCCGCCAGATAGTACAGAGGCTCGAACCCATTGGTAGCGCTTTGGGAAGCTGCCTCAACAGCTGGTCTATAATCTCGGGCTGCCTGCTATGCCAGTTCACGACTGGAGCAACTCCTAGGGCGCAGTTCTGGGGGGCCCTTCTAAGGCGATAGGATAGTTATGGGAACTTTAATAGGCTCACTGACATATGTTACCTCTATCACTTTAACCAACCCAATCATCACTCACTCATTTTATGTTCGTACTGTGCCTCTCACTCACACAGATATTAGCTCTACTGCAGTTACCATTGTGGCACATTCTAAACTCTTTTCCATCTCATTTTGCAACAATATTCGTGGACTATCCTCCAAGCTTAACTCTGTACACCAACATCTCCAGTCCTCTAATTGTCATGCACTCTTCCTCAACGAAATAAAAATCATACCGCTGGACCCAATTGACAACTCCATACTCTGTCCCCATCTAAAATGCCCTGGATATGATCTGTTTTTCTCTTTCCTCCCAAATGGTGGTGTTTGTGCATTTATCCACTCTAATGTACAATGTTCCCGTCTACCTCAATTTGACCTCATGAATTTTGGTTTTCAACACATGTAGATGAAAATTTTCCTACCTAATACTTCAAAATTCACTTGCACCCTATGCCGCTTACCTAATTCAATTAACCACGAATTTCTATTTGACCATCTTTCTAAGACAATTGACACAATTACTCTTCAATCTCCACGCTCTGAAATCACCATCCTTGCTGAGTTCAATGCCTACAATCCGAACTGGCTTACCCACTCTCCACACATCACTAGTCCTGCTGGTAGTGATGCAGAGGCCTTTGACACTGTGAATAACCTGTCACAATTGATATCAGAACCCACACGCATCCCTGATCGCTCAGGGGACAAAGCTAATACACTCGATCTGGCTCTTACATCAAACCCAGACAGTTACTCTAGCCCTATTCTAGATTCTCCTCTTGGTAACTCTGACCACTGCCTTATCACGTTACAGCATAACTTGGTCTCCCACCAGGATATATCTTCCTCTTCTCAAAAAGTTTTCCACTATAGCAAAGCTGACTGGGACCCTCTTCGAAACTTTTTCGCTGCTTACCCCTGGTATTCTGGCTTGTCTAACGATCCTCCCTCTTTTGCCACTTTCATCACTAACGCAGTTCAACTTGGTATAGATCTTTTTATTCCATCTTCCTATAAACCTGGCAAAAAGTCTTCTCCAAAGTGATTCTATTCACAGTATGCAAAAGCTGTCAAATATAAAAACCACCGCTTTAAAAAATGGAAACTACACCCAACTCCGCACTTGAGAGCTTTATTTGCACAGCTCGTAACCTATGCTCCAAAGCCATCAATCATGCAAAGTCCTCCTTTGTCAAACGTATCAACAATAAATTTGCTTCATGTCAAACAGGATCTCGCTCCTTCTGGTCCTTAGCCAAAGTTGTTTCACAAAACTTTTGCCACTCTTGTTTTCCACCTCTAAAAAACAACTCTGGCTCATCTTCATGCACTCCTTCCTCTAAAACAAACCTTTTTGCATCAACCTTTGCTTCCAATTCCAATCTTGATGACCAAGATTACCAAGCTCCTCTCTACCCCACATCCACCATCACAATGTCCCCTATTAAGTTCTCTACACACAAGGTCCGGAAAGTCCTTCTTCAGCTTAACACCTCCAAATCTAGTGGACCTGATAGTATACCTTCTATAGTTCTAAAGTCCTGTGCCCCTGAACTCGCCCCTGTTCTCAACAAGCTTTTCCAAATTTCCTACAATCTTGGTATTTTCCCTTCCTCTTGGAAACTCTCCCACATTTTCCCTATCCCCCAAAAAGGCGACAAATCTGACCCTTCAAACTATCGCCCTATTGCAATCACTTCTCTCATCTCTAAGACTATGGAGACCATTATCACCAAACAACTGCTTGCCTTCCTTGAAACAAACAACCCTTCTTTCTGACCATTAATATGAGTTTCGACAAGCCAGATCTACCGGTGACCTTCTAGTCTATGCTGTTCATGCTTGGTCCTCTGCTCTAGAATTCTATGGTGAGAGTAGAGTGATCTCTCTTGGTATTTCCAAGGCCTTTGATCGCGTCTGGCACAAAGGTCTTCTTGCTAAACTGCTAATGTTTGGTCTTCACCACGCTCTGATTAAATGGATTTCTAGCTGTCTATCTGATAGGTCAGTTGCAATTAGGGTCGATGGTTATCTCTCTAAGCCTTATTCTATCAACTCAGGTGTACCTCAGGGCTCTGTTTCTCTCCTGTTCTGTTCATCCTCTTCATAAATGACCTGCTTTCCTCTACATCTTCCAGCAGTTTCTCCTTTGCTGGTGACAGTAATTTAAGGTCATCTTTGTCATCCAGGCCACAACACCTTGCCTATTCTAATATTTCACCATATCGTAACACTTAAGCCTCACTTCTCACCAATGACGTGGCAAATGTGGAGAGGTAAGGTAGTGACAACCTTGTTAAGTTCAATCAAGGAAAGACAACACAGGCTATCATATCACGTAAACATCACCAAGATTTCCCCCTTGTTTTCATGGACGGCCATTAACTGGACATTTCATCTTCTTTCACTTAACTTGGTCTTTCTATCTCATCTAATCTTACTTGGAAACCCCATATCAATTCCATTGCAAAGCATGCATCTCAGAAACATGCCTTTCTTTCTAGAGCCCGTGGCTATTTCACACCTTCTCAACTATTAACTATATAGAAATCCCAGATTCATCCTTCTCTGGAGTACTGCTCTCATGTCTGGGCTGGTGCTCTTAAATCTTCTCTCCATCTTCTTGACAGAGTCCAGTCTAAAGCTATCCGTCTCATCAACAATCCAAACCTCACCTATTCTCTACAGTCTCTCTTCCATCGTCATCTTGTTGCAGATCTTTCCATTTTTTACCGCTATTTTCACGGACATTGCTCTCAGGAAATCAAGAACATTATTTCTGATCCAGTGAGGCGTGTTCGAACCACCATAAGCTCTACCCATTCACACCTTTCCCAAGTTACACTACCTAATCCACGAAATCTAGCTCATAAATCATCTTTTATTCCAAGAACTTCTCAACTTTGGAACTCATTGCCACCCACTACTCTCTCTGAATCCAACAATTTGCCATCTTTTAAATCTATCATCAACAAAGTTGATCTTGTCTCCCTTTCTACTTAAACTTCCGCCATTTTCTCAGTTTTTCCTTTGTCTGGCCTTTGTTATAGGCCTTACGGCCTTTCCCCGACATTACTTACTAAAAAACAAAAAGAACCCAAAGCCTAATGCAGACGCTACAGACGCCTAGCCCTTTTGGTATCAACCGTGACCCGGTTTCTTAACATCCTCCGTGCCTACCTTGATAGTTGAAGGTGGTTGCGTGCATATGCTCTATTATAGGGCAAACACTTAACAAAAGGGAATGCCTTCAAGGGACAGAACCTGATGGTGCCATCATTTTGAGAGGTCAAAAGCCTTATTTGATTATGAGATCTCCAGGTCAGCAATAGAGTACCTTAGTGATGACGTCATAAAAATATATATATTCTTAGACTTTATATATTTTGACCAAATGTAGTGAAAGAGCACCTTAAAATAGGCTTGTGCTGACAATTTGAGACGAATATTGTCAAAATAGGCTGAAGTAGGACCATTTGAAGATAGAGACTTACTATTCAAACCATTGTATCTTTCTCCCGGTTCTAAACATTTTGAAGCATACTCAAAATACAGTTATTTAATAGAAACTATGTCAGCTTTCAGTTACTTATATCTCGGTCATTATTTTTCAGATACTTCAAGATTTTTAGATTGGAGCGTTGGATAGATCTAATTGGTACTACATCTTTTTGCTAAGACTGCAGGTCATGGCAACACAGAACGTCGAAACTGGGAATGGTCCAGCTTTCTTCACAGTAACTTCTTCATCAAAAGCTGAGCAACGTGAAGCCCTGGAGACACAGTTTGAACAGTCATCAAAGCTTCACTCTGCGCTTAAAGTATTCGTAGCAATATTCATTTTTATAGCACTCTTATTGTCCCTCATTGTCACAAAATTCACAGTAGTAGCAATTGGACAACAGTTTAATGTTTCATGTACAGAGCCAAGCTGCATTATAGAGAGGGAAAATGAGACACCGTACGTAATGATGATTTTCATAATGATGATACCACAATTTATTAGCTTTATAAGTGCAGTTAGCAAATCTGCATTTTCAAAGCAACCGTGGCCATCAAAGCAAGCAATGATTTGGGTAAATTATTCAAACTTCTTTTCATCATTTTTCATCAGCTGATTTATTTTATTAGCTTACACATGAGTATTTAACTGTTGATGTTAGTGCATTATATCATAGCTAGAAATTTGAATTTTCACACCAGACACACTTCTTGCTCATGTAGGGCAGAAATGTGTAGGGATTTTCCAGTGAAGGCCAAGTGCAGAAATATAGGTAAAGTGCCGGGCCATACCCTAAGAGCAATGCAATGGCACATGAATGTAGTGTAAGTTTGTAGATCATGCTCACCTGTGTAATGTCAATAGCATTGTCCTCAGTGTGAGCAGTGATGCATCTTTTGGGCTGAAGGGTAGTATTAGATCAGGAGTGTTTGGTTGCTCAGAAGTGACGAATTCATGGATCCACATCCATACGTTCATCAATCAGTTTGTTCTCGTTCTGTTTTTGCGCAGACTTAATCAACGGCGTGCTTGTCCATAAATATCTTTGCAACGCAAAAGACTTGGATTTATCTCTTATGCTGTTTATAAATATTTCTACCTGGAACAACTCATCGTATGGTTATTTATGGTTTACCCAACGTTTATAACTTTTTCATCTATTGGTACTTATACGTAGAAGATTGCATAGTCTACAGGAACAATAGATTTATCCTGAGTTGAGTACGCTGTATGCCTGAAATTGATGATAAATCAGTGAATGGTCACAGTTGGACTATTGGATTTATAAACTTTGGTTGGGTCATAGATAGTACCAAAATGCTTCGAAACTTAAGTACCTCTTAATTAGCAGAATCATAGACGAAATTTGCTTCTACGTAGTTTGTCTGTTTTCGTGATTTACTTACAGCAAAAGCTCTATCAAGCCCCCATCACTAAAAGCCCTCAAGTATATGGAGAGTACTGTCAGATGAGACCATGCGTGAAAAAATGCGCAGTACAAAGAATTAGGTGTGCTTCTTAGAAACCAAGAGAATATTGATCCTTTTACTTGTTTAGAAAAGATTCCAAGACTATCGATTGACTATGTTGATTCAGTTGAAGATGAAGCCATTATAGTTCAGAAATGTTGATCAACTTACGATGTTGACAGCACAGAGTTTTGACTAGAAGTAGTGCTGAATGAACGCATAGAAGCACGTTGAGTTCGTAATAAGCCTCCCCTCTCTAGCAAGTCGCATCCCCCGGGACTTACTAGGGCCTTTACGGTATTCATGAAAGTTTGCATGTTCTACCAGATTCTCCCTCTATCTTTCAAGCGATCTTATATTCCTCCATCCGTGCTCTGGTGCTCATTTCAATTGCTCATAGAGATTATATACTGTGCATCAAAAACTCAACCTAACTGATATTCATCCTTATGTTCATGACGGAGCTTAACTTTTGTTACAAAAATCTAGTTATACACAGGTGCTAGTCTTTGTGCAACTGAATCTATCGAGCAATGGAATTTTCAACTCTTGTGGATAGTCATAATTTCGTTGCACAAGATTTTCCCTATGTGTGTACTGCTTTAACTAATAAATATCAATAGGGCACTACAACCCAACTGGCTTTATGTAGGCTTTCGAGGCACTGAGCATAGAGAGTAAAATTTTTTCCAAATTTACGTTCGTTACTCTGGAGGTACCCTATAGCATGTTATATACAAAACTCGGATGTTTCTCGTTGTTCGTCTTATCCTACGATTCATTGTAAGAATTCGTGTCTTCAATTTTTAGGGTATTCTCAGTGCACTAGCTGAAGTCTTTGGTGTATGCATGTTTACTCTGGTTATTGCAACTAGAGAGTGTAATGCAAGCAAAGTTATAATTTATATGAATGGCATTTATATTTTCCCCACTCTATGGCAAATTATAAAACAAATATCAAGATGCTGTAGAAAGAAAAATGACAATGAACAAACTGCTGGTTGCGGTGCTGTGAAGAAGATAATTTGCATTTTTGCACCTCTGTTCTCTTTTTTGTTTGCACTTAGTGGTCTGGCATATGATATATATCTTCACTATGAAAAGGTAAAATTTTGATCGAAGTTATTACTTTATTTTATAGCCTTAGGTGTAACAAAGTATTATTCAATAGATCAGCGAGAAAAAAAGGAGCTGTCTGTGTGCACTTAATTCTAAAGCTGTTTATATGACAGCCAAGATGCCAGAGGGCTGCATGAAAGATGCGGGGCTTGCAATGCCCCCAAGAAGTCAAGGGATTGCATATAGATAAGATCCCCAAAAAGCTCAGGGAGATTGCATGTAGAGACGTTCTATACGGTCATTGTTTTTATTGTATATGTTTGGTTTCTTCATCTATGCTCACTCAATCCAAATCAGGTGTCTACGGCCCTGCAGATGGAGCAATTGGCACTTGTTGTATGTGTTATATTACTCTTTGCTGTTGACTGGAGGTTATGGAGAGCGAGGAGGCTCTAAGAGTAAAGGACTGAGAAACCAAAAAATTGTTTTCTTCATAGTACACCAGCTATTCGTTCGGAGCATGTTCCTTTTCGTAAGAGTTCATTGCTTTGCAAAGGTACTGTCAGAAAGTCTGCAATGCTGAAAAGCAATACTCAAAATACAAACTGTAGACAACGTAAAAAAGAAATCTTAACAAAGAAATATCTGGTCTTGACCTTCCTCTCCCCTTTTATAATTAACATCATTCGCCTCCATTTAGCTTGAAATTTATAAACCGTAGACAGAAATTCTGTAAGCACCAAACGTATATTGAAACTCTTCGTGATGCTTAGCTAGCACGGAATCACTTACGGCAAATTTCAGTATTAGATGTACCTAAGATTTCCTTTGTAGTTGACGAAAAGTTTGGTAGCAAGCTTTTCAGATAACTTTCCACGGATTCTAGAAATGGTACTTTGAGGCCCCCATGGGGTTATGTGGAACAAGGAAACTTGCCATTTTTATTAATGGGAACATAGGAACATAAGCAAATTTTTTGAAGGAACTTGGGGTGAAAGTGGATTCTGAGGAGCAATTCGGCATTTCTTTTGAGGGAAGAGTCAAAAATATTTTTGGGGATAAAGGAAATTTTTCTAGGGAACGTGGGAACACAGACCCTCTAGGGGGGCCTGCACTATCAGTTTTTAGTACTACTAATCTAAGACACAGACTGTGAAGTCTTTGAACATAGTTTATTGAGAATTTCATGTGACTCTCGCTTTGGATGGATTACAGTCTTGTGAATATAATTAAGCATTTAAGCCTCTCATATTTTTCTTGTTAACTTATCTATTTTTATGGAAATACATCAAATGCAATGTTTTTGATCAATCCTTTGATTGATTGACTGATTGATTGATTGATTGATTGATTGACTGATTGATTGATTGTCCCAAATTCTTTCTTCATCCATTGATGACTTGCACTGATATGCGAAATGTGTGTCATTGTAGGGTGAAATGAGAAATGGAGGGGCAGCTATAGGATTTATGTTGCTCGTATCATTTGCTTGGTGGCCAAAAATTCGTAAGCTCCAGCTTGATCTTAAGAAATCAAATGATGACAAGTGCGAGAAGCAGTCAGAGCTTCATGGGCCTGCAAGAATAACGGCTATATCATCATTTGCTAGACTTTTCTGTACTCCCTTTGTTGCAGCGTTGTATGGATATTTATTTGAGTTAAATGTCAAATGGAAAGGCCTACATGCTGGTTTCCTGAATCTGCGCAGAAAAGAGTACTTAACCCTACTACTGATAAACATTGCGTGCGGATGGATTTCGCAATTTCTTGCCAAGCTGGGCTGCAGACTTGGTCTTAAAAATTTTTGCTTTCTGGTGCCTGTGATTCTATCGACGATATTAAGTATCGTCTTTGTTGGAGCTTTCAATGGATGTAAGCTCCTAAACATTTGTCGCTGTGGTACAAAGATGTCAAGTGACGAAGTTGTGGAAACAGTCATTTTGGCATTCTTTATGTGCTTTGCTCAGATTCTCTCCACCATCATCTATGTATGGCAGTCACAAGAGTTTATCATGGCCAAAGATTCGATGCTGTTTTGGGTCGATAGCTATGACGGTATGTTGTTGACATTTGTAGCTGAGAAGCAAGCGCATAGCTGGAAAACATGTCCTGGAGCGGCAAAAGCTGGGTGTGTGCCATAAATTTGGGGAGTTAATGCTTTAATGTTACTATGTAAATTTTCAGCTTAATAAGTCTGTTGAGGGGAGATGAAACCATGCAAGACCTTTCACTTGGGGACATTGCTTCCTGTGCTCCCTGCAGTTACTTACCTGCTAAGAAATCCATTTAAATTTCTCACAAATATATTCCGATTCATACCTAGACTGGATGTATTTCCATATTCAAATCGGAAAGTTCCTTAAGATTTATAGGGCGTGGTTCAAAATACTTTGTAGGAGATGTAAACGGCACTCCGTATTGTTGCGGCTATCTAATTAGCTAAAAAAATCGCCCTATCCTACAGATATCATTCCATAACCCAACACGACGATAGCGAGTCGGTACAGTGTAAACGGGGCCTAAATTTTCACAGCTAAGAAGTTTTAGTGATTTGCAGTCTTAATTTTACAAGGGCAACCCAAAATTTTTGTACTGCAGAGTAAAAGCGACTGTTTGGCCGTTTTTTTTGAGGGAAGGCAATCATACTTCCTTGATTTGAGAATTTACTTCGTAAATTGGGAGCCTGTTTAGCAGAACTAACTGAATTTGCACTCGCTGCACTTAAAATATAGTGATCACTTAAGCATCTTTTGGTTGCAAAATAACCCAAAAACTTTATGAAACTACCTACCAACCTCAAAACTTACTTTCCAAAAATAAATTACGTGCTATGGCCTTGGAATACGTGTCAATATTTTATAAGTATTGGATCCTGTTATCGATTCGACTTGGCTTACTAGAAACAGATTCAAAGCAAATGAAATTTCTTAGAAGCAAAAATATTTCTCGTTGAATTTTACAAGGAGAGAGCTGATTATGTTATGTTTTCAATTAGTGTTTAATCGCGCGCCCTACTCTACTCTCCCCTTTTGTTGATTGCGCTTGTTTGATGGCGCATTCATTATTAATTCTAGCTCAGAAACTTTAACTTTCTCTGAAATTTCTGAGAAAGAAGTCATCCGTGCTAGCCTGAGCTTTAAAACTTCTTTCTAATCAGGATTGGACAATGTTTCCAGTTTTTAACAAGGGCACACAAATTTTGATTTGTCTATTCTCCCTCATGTGAGTGCATCGCCTAAGTGGCATGCCTTGTGGGGAACTTATATTTCTATAAGAATGGTCCCTGTGCTACTAGGCCTCCAATTCCTAGTGACACCAAAAAACTCACACTTGTCACGACTGTTTCCTTGTTTCTATTGCCAATATCAAATATCCATCTACTAAGCATTAGCTAACCGTATGTATACCTTTACACTAATCAATCGAGAATATTCGAGACCTTAATCATGATTGCATGAGCCTATTGTATTTATCATATTGCATCACATTACATCATATTACGTCATATTCAAATAGTAGACCATTCTACACTGTAGAATATGCTACGTTACGAAGTAAGTATTATTGCTCTTTAGATTTTCCACCTGCTCAAAGGAGATATGTCCCTAGCCCTCCCTGGCACCAATCCTCCTTTATGTGCAGGGGTGTTGTAGCTACAAAAATGGGGCTGAGCAGTTCTGAAGATCTGGGAGCCCATTCATCGTCGGGCATCCTTTTATTAGCCTAGCCAGTGGAATACCGAATAAGGGTACCCGAAACGAATTCCTTGTAAAACGCATGCCGGAGATTCGTTTATTGGCTTTTGTTTTGTGTTAAGGGAGTTTTAGAGTAAAAAATAATTCAAATAGGAACACTGCCAACATTAGGGAAAGATGGAGTAAACGGGAAGTACATTTTGCATTATGGAAAGCAGCCTTACTGCAGCCATGGTGAGTTGGATAACTGGGAAAATTATTGGAAGGCTGTGACCTTGGAAGAGATTATCAGGCATGTGAGAACAGGGAGAATGTAACTAGGGGCTTGCCCCCAGAGAATGTTTTGAGGTAACTCCTAAAGCACCGGAAAACGCCCTTTTCATTTTAAAATATATATCATCATCATGGATCTTTATGCTGAGTAGTAAAAACTGGCCTCTCAGCCTGATTTCCAGGGACGTCACAAGTGCCCATTGGTTGGAGGCATGTGTTGGATACACTTTCGTATCCAGAGTCTACTATAGGGACAACCATGGCTTTTTAAAAAATGAAGGCTCTCAAATGGCTAGAAAAGGAGATTGTGATGTTGATTTTTGGAATTGCAGTATCTCGTAAGAGATAGATGTTGCTAATCTTTTATGTAGAATTCACAGAGAATGTGTGAAATATTCTTTTGTACCCAGAATCTACTATAGGGCTTACCATGGTTGGACCCGGAGAAAAATTTTCAAAGTAGACTTTCTCAAGCGGTTGGAAATCGCCATTTTGAGATTGGTTTTTGCAAATTGTACAAGCACTATGTAGTCTTCAACTGCTCAAAAAGTTCCTGAAAGTGACGATGTACTGACCCAATTCTACCTCAATTTTCTCAAGTTCCAAAAGTTGGGGGATGCTACACTACCTCATATTCCCCGGTTACTACGTCCCTTCTGGTTTCGTTGAAGTTGTAAGACTTAGAACGAGAAAAAAAAGCTATGCTAACTTTTCCTGTCTGCTGTTGCACGTCAACTCTATAAGCCAGCAAGGGGGCAGAGGAGAGCAAGGGGATTAAAAATGCCCTTTCTGAACTAAAATAGCGTGCTTTTCAACCATTAATATCATACAAAGTAGATCAAATGAGTTGTTGTAGTAAGCAACATTTGATTGGAAAAGAGCAGGCCACTGCCAAAGGATATGATGAAATGTCTCTGAGAGGTGCCTTCAGGGCCATTGGATTCTCGTCTCACGTTGCTGGTATATGGTAGGATGTGCCCTTTTGCTCATGCTGGCCCCCCTTGTCCCACTGTCCTTCCGGCGTAATTGATCTTAGGCTAGTATACGATGGGAAATGCATAGTCTACACCAGATATTTCATATAGTACAGATAAATCAAGTACTAAATATGTATTTAGGAACAGGAGAGAAATATAATCGTAATTTTAAAGCAATTTGCTTTTCCACAAAACATGAAAGATGGCTTGTGCGTTCATAATACTAGAAGTCTTTTCTACTTTCAATTGAAATTTGAGAGACTACAAAGTCCCTGTTTATATGAGACTTATAGCTTTAAGGAACCAGAAGAATTTCCTTGTGAACGCTTTTCGACAAGTTGCTTGAATTCAATGCATAGGAGTTGCTTAATTTAAAAAAATGAATGTTTCATATTTGGTATTTTGTAGGAGCTCTGATCGAGCAAAGTTTGATTCTAAACAAGAAGAGTATAGACACAGATGAAAACCGCATCGATTACAAAGAACGTGTTAAGAAAAGCCGCATTTATATTTGTACCACGATGTACCACGAAGCTGACTTTGAAATGAAGCAGCTTCTCCGATCAATTGCTGGAATTGACAATGCAGCTAAGAGAAGTTCTGAGAGGCAATTTGAGTCGCATGTATTTCTCGATGATGGAGCTCGCGATCAGGTCAGTGTTAAGGCCATTCTCCACCAAGGCAATCTACAGGGATCCCTAGCGATCGCTGATGTTTGAGTTTGTCCACTTCAATTTTTGAAAATAGCGAGCGATTGCACTGGGCTATTGCCCTACAATCCCTCTAGAAATGCCTTGATAGTATGTTATCTTCAATTAAACCTATTCATCGCCTGCTGACGTTCTTCTCTGAGCACCTCATGATCTAATTCCCTCTACGTTCCCTTTCTACATTGTCACTACATAATTCCCACTTGAGTCTCTCCACAAATGTCCAATGAATGCAGTTTTTTCTTTCCAATAATACTGAGTAATTGCATGCTCATCACAATCCTTTCTATTAATCTTTAGAACTCTACGATATACCCAGCATTCAAAAGCATTGATATTCTTCCATATGTTTTTTTCTTCCTAATTGTCCAAGCTTTACTGCCATATATCACCAATGATCAGATATAACTGCATATCATCTTTTTAGAGACGGACAATATCATGCAAACCATTTTAATATCACATCATGAAAACAAAGCAAAGTAACACCTACAAATGAGGGCAGAAATCTAAGTAAAGGCTAACAACTGAGAACACAAATCTATCAAAATAAAATCTAGTAAAGGAGGACGAAAATTTAGTTAAGTAAAGCCTAAATCTGTAATACAGCTCTTACACAATCTACAATTGGATATAAAATTCCAAACCAGGGATGGAGTTCTGGGGATGCTCAGGGGGCCCAGCCTACCTTGTTAAAATTTTGGCAGGTTTTAGGGGGTCGCAGCCCCCATTCATGTGCTAAGCTATTGAAAACTTTTCTTAAGTTCTTCTACTTTGCTCAGGATTTGCAAACTAAATTTAATATTTGTTTGCAACACACCCTTCCAAGCAGAATTTCTGACGGCAAATCAACCAAAATTTCAATTTCTGTTTGCAAAAATTTGCCATGTTGTCTTCAATAGAGAGCATGCGTCAACGCTTGAAGTTCTGTCAGGAAATCAAGCCAATTATCAACAAATACTACGACGTTTTGGGAAGCAATGTGACTTTAAAGGATAAGTGACACGGAATTTGGTGCCAAAGCTTTTTTTACTTAATCATGAAGTAAAATGCTATCTAAACATGTTGGTTAAATATATTAATTTCTTCTTTCGTTTTGCCCCGTAAAAATCCCTTTGAAATAATGGCGGGAAAGGTGTCACATGATGCTATGACGTAGATATTGACTGTCTTTGATTCTTACAGGTTGTCTGCTGCACAATTTTGCAGTCGATAAAACGTTTTTAAACGAATGTGAAGTAGCTTATCAGAGTATTTCTTTTGTAAATAATGTCAAAACGCTAAGTTGACCTTGTAAACTGCCAGTAAAAATAATGACATGCCTCATTGCATCCCTTACGGGTATATACCAAAAGTAGCTAAATAAACCGAATACCTGTTAGGAAAGCAGCTAACTAATTCTGGATGTTCTATAGCTCCTTTTTCCCAATAGCGGGACAATAACTTCAATTCCCCTGCAAAATTTTGCCTCACCTGGATTGTCCACCCCAACATAATTTCCACATGTCCACCTGTTGTGTCTTTAATTGAAACACACAAATCAAACAAATAGTTTGATTAACTATTTTAGTATATTCACAGGCTCGGTTACACTATAAGAAACGCTGTACATTTACTATGTCCGTAAAACTCACATTCAACGATTGATTATCCTTGAGAACGCTACTGTATTTATATACATGCAATAGAGACTTCTAGAAAGCTAAAGAACACTAATTACGTCATATATCATATTTAGACAATACAAGATTAGTCCCGAAAGTTCTGGTAACTGCGTCTAGAATATAGGGGAATGACCCGCAGGAATACTCAGTCTATTTATATATCGGGTTAAGCTTACGTCATTAGTATCTCTGTCCATAACACCACCCAAGTAACAATTTTAGGTTCGGCAAGTCTGCCCTAGCACAAACTGTAACAACTGGCACTTCAAGTATGCTTCGGTATCAAAAAGAACAACGCGCCAGTAGGTATTTTCAACTTGCTTACTTGCGCACTCCTCTTCTGTAACGTCTTAGGGTTCTTGTTGGTCGCCTGTGTTTTGATCAAGCCT
The DNA here is from genome assembly GCA_018155075.1 of Cassiopea andromeda. Taxonomy (NCBI): domain Eukaryota; kingdom Metazoa; phylum Cnidaria; class Scyphozoa; order Rhizostomeae; family Cassiopeidae; genus Cassiopea; species Cassiopea andromeda. The sequence continues at coordinate 12,466 of WIPJ01003190.1, read as the reverse complement.
AGGCCGAATGCTTAGGCCTAAAGTATAGTAGCACCATTGAATCTGCTATTGACATAGCATCACAACGGGGTTAACTAATTCAACAGAACTATACACAAATATGTAATATCAATTCGAAACATAATTCTAAATTGAATATGTGGCTCTAAGGCATTAATTTAAGTCTCAACACAAGTCCGACATATCAAACTTTCGCATCGCTATTCTCTGGATTATCCTCAGATCTCACTGCTTCCGTGATTATATCTGCTGTATTTGCTTGTGCAAGTAGTCCATGTTGGTATAAAGCAATTTGCAAAGAGTTACTTGTTATAATATCGAAGTCTATTTGAAATCACCACGCTTTTTGGTATTTTGTAAATTAATGTCTCAAACTGCTACTTGCAATAAATACTGCCCAATCCCAAGTCGTCAACGTCTACGTCATGTTGTCACGTGACAAAAACTAAAATCACTCATCCCAAGCCACCTAAAAAAAATTTTGAGTCAATCTGGACAGACGTTGCTGCTAGCAGATCCTCTTTAGCTTAGTGAGGAAAAACAGTAGGGTAAATTCCGCGTCACTTATCCTTTAAAGTGTAATGATGCTGTTGGTGATATCAATGGCAATAAGAAGTTTTATTTGCACACCCTAATTTTTCCTAGAAAATTTTGCAGTGTCGGCAAATGGCTCTTAGCTGACACCATACCTAATTTTAATGTGCACTAACTGCCACTTGATGCAGGTAGTGTTTCACACTACAGTGATGGAATGCAGCTTGATGCAGGGAGTGTTTTTGAAATGCATTCTTTTCTCTTGTTAACACTATTCATCTACGATGAAATCGATGTGAATTCTTTTGATGAGACATAACATTTACCAAGTTTTCATCTCTTTTCTAGTTCCTCTGTGGTGTGAAAAAGGGCATCAGTCGCATTTATATCCAAAGTAAAGGGCGTGGTTTTGAAAAATTTTCTTTGGACTTTGCCCCCAAAACACCCTTTCTCCCTCAGCTGTACACTTACTTATACCTTCGTGTAACTGTTACGTTCACCCCGTCAACATAATTCAATTTTGTAAATCCATCCAATGGTTGCCCCCACCCGCCTATTTTGGTAGGCAAAAATACAAGCCCTACATCCCCTAGAAACTTTTTAGGAACAGACCTGCGTACTTAACATTAATGTTAAAGCCTGGCACAGGTTTTGTGTTCAGTTTAATATAGAAAAATGAATTGGAGTTTTTCTGTACGATTCTATATGGCACGCCAATTAAAGGGTGTGGTCCCTATAACTCTAGTTTGAGCTCCCCTTGTTAAGAGTTTAGCACTACACCCCTGTTCCAAATCTTAACGTCTTCTTTATAATGCTTTACAGATTGGGACTTTTTTATATGCAATGGTAAATCTTGCCAGAGATTTTGCACTAGGAAACTTATACTTTCTAGTCCATAGGCCAGGGGTTGGCAACTCAGAATGTTCAAAGAGCCATTTTAACCAGTTTTACGCTGAAAGGAAAACACTCTGGGCCTTTTCTTCCTAATAAGGTCCTCATCTACTTATAATTTTTGCAGTGGGTAATTTCCTGGCTGACTAGTTTCCAAACTGAATTCCCAAATGTACTTGCACCAAAGGTTAGAAAGAGTTAAAATCATGGTGTGATTCAAAATCAGGATATATGTAAACCAAAATGCCGAAGCGTAATTACAGATCATTGAACTATATACAGATTGGCAAGCTATGGGAGCCACAAGATAGAGGTGAAAGAGCCGCTGGTTGCCGACCCCTGCCATAAGCTTTAGTCTTAGGTTTGCGTGAAAGCCCTGTTTGCTATTATTGATTTTGCTTTGAAGGTACTCAAACACTATGCGTTACAGCTGATATCGTTGCTGCCAGACATATTTAAGGAAGGTGAGCAAGCTGAACTAAAGCTAGAAGATGTGCTGAAGAAAAAATTGAATGAAATGCTAGAAACGCCGTACGGTTTGCAACTGAAATGGACCCTACCTGGTGGAACGCCTTTCATATTGCATTTAAAGGACAATCATAAGGTACCTTGCTTGTTATTTTAATTTTTCAGCAATTTTACTGACCAGAAAGATAAACAAGCAGGGACGTATTACGAATGAGGGATCTGCAAATACCTGAGCCACGGTTGGAGATCTCAAAAACAGATTTTCATTCGTCGGTGCAAAGGTCTGGAATGAGAGTCCAAACGCAGTTAAAAATGTGGGGTTTAATCACCTTTTCAAACAAAAAATGAAAGCCCACCTCTTGGACCAATACAATAAAATCAGTATAGAAATATACGATCCCAAACATCACCTCCAAGTAGGCCAGTTTAAAGTTTAGTTTTTGTTTTCTGTATAAATACCTTTATTTTCGTAAACGCTTTTATAGCTTTCTTTTTTGTTTATATAACCAAAGGAGTATCATGAGATATGAATACTGGGGGAGTATGCGATAGTCTGTCGATCTTCTTCCAAGTGCTCGGTAAATCTGAAGGTTCTCGTTGAAAAGAGCATAACTTGACAAAATACTGATAAGCTCGGCACAAGAATAATCAGTACCAAAAGTACAAGAGTACTTTGGTCAATAAATGGCAATAGTAATCGCTAATGTGGTAATACTAATTTTCGTCCATAGATGTGCCTTTTGCATCGCAGGTCCACTCAAGAATTTCAAGATGTGCCACGAGAAACTAGCTTTCGCTGTAAGTTTATATGACCACCTTCTAGGGCCCCGTTTTCACTGGGAACGGATTACCTTTGATATGAACCAAAAAGTGATCTGTACTAGTGTAGACATGATCCAAAAATGCCGCTTGTAAGTAGCCCAGATCACTTTTGGTCCTTTTCCTAAAAGGATCAAAAGTGATATGGCGAACCGTACCAATGTTGGTACAGATTACTGGGAGCAGTGTAGACGAAAGGCCAATCCATACCACGACCGATCAGCAAGATTCGAAATTCTAGCACTTACACATTTTGACAGTGAATCGGCACGTTCAATATCCTGAAAGTATGCGTGGTTTTGATGCATGAAAAGCAAATATTTTAGATGCAGGGAACTCAAACAATTGTGATTAGTTTTTTTTAATTTATAGCTATGTACAATTTGAGGGGAATTTAGTAAGAATTCAAGTTTGGATTTGATAAAATATTAGAAACATCCAAGCAGAAGTCAGAGATTTTGTTTTTTATTGATAAGAGTTTGTTTTGGGGTTGATGTATGGCTGTTTGAGATTGGCTGCATGGTCTTTCATAGAAACTTTGTCTGTATAGTTGCATAGGACTTACATTTTGCCGAAAAAATGGGCATGGCTTTCATTTTTCCCCAACACTATAGCCTCGTAGACTTCTGTTTGGGCCTATAGAATGCTGAAATTGGAAGGATTTTGTTGGCAGAAGCGGAAAATTTCGTGATTTGCTTATAGAATTTGTGTCAAGGTGGTGTGCTTTTTGCTGTTAGGGTGAAGTCATTAATTATGGGACAGACCGGGACGGAAGGGATTTCAAATCTTTCTATAAAATTTCGTAGCCCAACACAAACATGGAGAAGATTTCCTGGCCCCAATGTATCTAACCTGTATTAGCTGAAATCTAGGGCGAACCTAGGTTGGTTTGTGTAGTGTGGACAGGACTTAAGCTTTACTTTGATTTAGAACTGCAGACGTTATCGAAGCATTATCAGTGGCCGTGGCCTAATGTACTTGGTATAGGAGCGCTCCCATCAGTATCAGGTAGGTTGCTTATACAAAGCCCTAAGGACAGTCCTCCGTGACATATTAGATGGCTCTGGTTGGTAGTATGCATTGATAGAGAATAGAACCCATTACAAAGAAATTTTTTAGTATTTAACGTCATCTTTGAAAGTCTTGCCGCGATGAATTTTGATAGGGCTTTAAGAAACCCCTCTGGTTTCCCCAAAATGGGGAAATTTCCTGGATCTGATTCTGAAAACATTAGGATTGTATACCCAAAGCACCCTGCCAAATTTTATAAATTAGTCACAAAAAAGAAGATTTAGTGCTTAACAACCGGAACAAAAAGATTACTGTTTTTGACCACACCCTTTTTGGCTTAGAAGGTGTTTTTTTAGCAAAGAGATTTACAATCCATAGATGAAAAAGACTGCGTAAATGAAAGAGTAACATTGAAGGAGAGCAGGCGAAATGAAAGAAGTAAGTTTATAGGAACATGACCAAGAAATGCATTAGCATTTGGTAATTTGCTTTTAAGATGTTGTTTAAATGAAAAGTCAAAAGGTACAAAGGAAACTAAAGAGACGTGTTGTGTAAGTCAAAGTACTGTAGCAATCTAGAACTATCATGTTCATTCCCTGTAAATCTTCCTTATTCTCGATATGTTGCAATTACCTACTTATTCGAAATTCACAATTTTTTATACCTTCCTAGACTGATCATAATAACTAGAATACACACAAGCGTCATGTTTTGGTGAATCTTGAGCCTTGCATTATGCTTTATTAATCCTAAATTTCAGTGCATATCAAAGATATAGGTGCCAAATGTATCAAGGCCCCGAAAAGGACAATCTCGCGATCAAAAGCGGAACTACGAATTTTACCACTCTTTACTAACAAAAGTTCAACTGCCACAGGATTCTCGTTTTTTTGGTGTATGGACTCACATTTTGAATATAGGATTAGGAAAAATTAAGCCTTTTCAAAACATTGTGACTACAAGACATTGTATATTTTATGAAAAATTTCCAGCATTTTTGGACTTATGTTTAGGTTGATGAAATAATAGGCAGGGTACTGATTCAAAATAGTGGTTTACAGAATATCTCTCAAGGCATCCTTCTAGTGCACTTTATCGCTTTTTGATGTTTATATTCTGTTTTTTATTTTAAGAATATTTCTTATACTAAATCTTTGAGAAAAGGCGCTACAAATACATGGTCATTCTGAGTTTTTCTTGTCACACCACAAGTCTAAGATTTGATCAGCCGGTCTTATAGTAGTGACCAAAAGCAACTTTGCTGTTTCAGCAATGAATAGGCATACTAGCTCTAGTTCTAAGAGTTTGAACGAAGAAACGGTTATTAAGCAAGATCTAGGAGTGGAGAGTGCTTCGAAAATCAAGAACCACTTCATTCCCAAATAGAATTTACCCCCATAATACACTGTAAACAAGTTACGCTGCACGATACACATCACCTGCTAGAAGGACTTAGTCTGCACAGTAGCGTTATTGGACAACATCAATAAGCTTAATATAGAGTTTAAGCCTTGATATTCTTGCATTCTTCTAGAGTACATTTTTGTAGAAAGAGTGTGAGTCATTTTGGCTTCATCCCCTACTGCTACTGTCTCGTATTTCCAGTTAGTCTAGCAAAAGTTAAGACAGGCAAAGGTGCTTGCTCTATTTCATAGGGTAAATACTTTCCACCAAATTCAAAGTAGTCTTCAATTATCGGTCCTTACAAATTTCAGAATTTTACACTGTGTTGCGATATGTCCCATGTGGTGTGGTTGTTGTTGTCTATTCATTAGTATTCAAGCGTAGTGTTCGTGCGCTGTCTTTATTATGTCTTCCCTAGGGGCTTTATGCATGCGTGATATGGCATCATGTATATTGTTCTGTTTCGTATGGTTGATTTGCAATTATAGAATGCAAATTTCGAGAAGTTTATGTAAAGACTTTGAGCAATAGCATGATGATTTGAAGTTCGATAAGCTTTGTGTGAAAATATGAGAGTTAATTAGTAAACAGCTTCTGCAGTTGCAGTTTCAAGAGTTGTAAGAAATTAACAAATTTTAAACAAATAGATGTTGCCAAAGAACCATTTTGTTACACAATTCCATTTGCACATAGGCAAAATCACCTTGCTTGTTTATAATTCTTTTGTGCCAATCTTTACCACGAAAACAGTCAGTCCCTGTTATTGTGCAAGAAAATTAAGAATTTTGCACCTTTTGCTTTTGATTCAATCCCATACTTGCAGGTGATGTCGTAAACATTTAAATCCATCTTGACCTCAGACCGGACCTCGTGGTTGCCTTTATGTTCAGGGCTCAAGCTTCACTTTACTCGTCAAAAAAGAGATTCTGACTGAGCATCGCCGATCTTTCATGTTTGGTATCTGGCGTTGGTAGTTGAAATCATTCATATCTTCCAAGTAGTGGAAGATCTTTATCCTCTCTTTAAGGCTATCATTCTGCCTTTTAAAATTCCCCTTTCAACGATTGCTGATTGAGAATCAACTTCATCATTGAATCTTTTGACTTAGAAGCGCGGTTAATGTGATCCACTTGCAGCTAGGGAGAGCACACCTATCAAACGTAATTGTGTAATAAAGTTCTTTGTAGTGAAGACACGCGATGTTTTTGAATTACAAAATATAGTATAGCCAATAACGAACTGTCTATTGTGATTCAAGAGAAGCAAGGGAGCACACAGTGGTGTTGTTTTAAAATGCTAGGAAGTATAGCGCAGAATTTAAAACAAAGAGAGCGTTTCAGAGTTTACTTTTAGTGACATTTGCTTTAATAGGTAGCATAGCAATGAAGATCAAACCTCCTACGAATAAGCATGACGGTGCTATGCAACGTTACCCCTTAATTACACCCCTTTTAAATACACCAAGCAGGTGAAGTTCTACATAAATACGGTTGAACCTCTAGCAGCAGCCACTTTTAGATCCAAGGCCAAGTGGCCGTTATTGAGAGGTAGCCGTAATTCGGGGTTTACTAAACAAAATGCACAAATTCTTGCCCTAAGCGCATTTCCTGTGTCTCTATGTTGTTTTGAAGATATTTGAGTCACCATAACAATAGTCAGCCTTGAACCGGCAGCAGAAAATATCTCCGTAAAATTACCAACGAGCAAGACTTCAGTAAGACGACAGTTATAAAAGTTCAACTTCAGAACAAAATAGTATCTAATTTTTGTAAGTTAAGTACATAAGCCTGTACTATCTCAGTTTCCTCTTTTTCTCACGGCTTCTTTACATGCCTCATCGATGGATTTTGTTCTTTACTTCGATCTTCATGCGTACCCAGTCTATACTGAAAGAATCTCCTCTAAATCATAAAGACAGGGAATTCCATCTCAAAATTTGCTCCTCTATTAAGATTGCTTATATCAGAGTTAATGGCGCTCAATCTTGTCAAAGTGTATATTAGCTTCAAGACCGAATTTCAGCAATTTCTGGGGAAAATATTTGAACTATTCCAATAGTGCGGCCGCTTCTAGAGGGAAATTCGGTAACTTTTTCATTTGGGACTGAACGAGGTGGCCGCTAAAAGTTATTGGGAGGTTGCCGCTATTCAGAGGCTCACCATATAGGCAATGATATGGGATAGCTTTTGGGACTGAAAGTTAGTGCGAGAAATATCGCTGGTTTTCTCGTTCAATAGGACTGTATTAATTTCAATAAAAGAGTTTAAAAATTGACTAATAACCCACTGGGTCAGATTGTCCAAGCAAGAAGGAAAAAATATTCAATTTTCATTGGTCTTGAGTCGTTGTCTTCTTCTATATTGTCTCATTGTTCTTCATTATCTTCAAGTAATGCACGCCTCTATCCATAACGCTATCAAAGGTACTCCGTGCATCAAATCTCGTACACTGACTACTTCAAATCAACTCAATCAATAAGCAAATTAAAACCAATAAACAACAACGAAATAAAAATAACCTCAGCCTCCAGCCATTACCCCTTGCTCGCAACAACAAAAAAGGATGAAAATAAAAATGACAATTAAATTCGAAAGCGAGGCAGGACCATAATTTCTTACAGTTAGTGGCCGTTCTTAGGAGATGGCCGTTAGTCAGAGGTGGTGACTATTAGAGATTCGGCTGTATACTTTTGTAGAATGTACGTAAATTTTCGGTAGGACTTAATTAATATACCTCCGCAACAACCTACTTCGCTAAGCAGTTGCACTTTGGAGGAGGGCTCTCCCTAGCGGGTCTGTTATTTACGTATCGCAATTTTGATTTCACAATTTACCAACATTACAGCACGCGCACTGTAGCCTCCATCAAAACGGCACTGGTGCATGTCAATAAGTGCCATATATAACGAAAAACTCAGCAAATTTTTGCAGAGAAAAAGTAAGAATATAAGCATTTCCTGTGATTTCAGAAGATCTAGGTTTCCAGATCCTTGTTATCCCAAAATTTAAAATGCGTAGCAAAGGGACACTAAGATTTACTTGGCCTCGGACGATAGTCTATGTTGCCACGCTACTGGCTCTGCATGCATCTTCAAAAGATCCTTAATTCTATTTTAGGTGAGGAATAAGAAAAGATGGAGTCAAGTTATGTATATGTCTTATGTACTGGATTTGAAAGAGCGTGATAGACGTAAGTAATTTGCGCATTGAATAGATACTCACCATGGTGTGCGCTCTTGAATTAACTCGAAAAGCACACTAGGCTGACTTTATGCTTTCTGTTCAAGGAATGTGTAAATCCTTCTACATACTTCATTCTGCATAGTTGATCACCTGCTGAATATTTGAGGCATTTATCATCAGCATGTTTGCTGATGCTACATGCTGATGATATATGCCTCTGATATCCAGCAAGTGTTGAAATAACTTCTGACGAAATTCACATTGGAGTGCAGTCAAAAGGTAATGCGACACATTGCTGTTGTTTCCAAAACTGTCTAACCTTCACCGTTAGGCTACCTAATGAAGCAAATTGTAACGCTATGCTTTCTAAAATGCTTGGTCTACAAGGCAGTACTCCGAGTAAAGCAAGATACTGACGAATGGCTTATGACTTTGCAGCGAAAGGAAAGCAGCGAAATTATGTGTTTGTTTAATTACCAAGTAGGTTCAATTACTTTCTGATTTGCTAAAGCTTGTATTTGACGTTGTAATTGTCCGATTGCAAAGAAGATTTCCTGGCGCGCTAAAGAATTGAAGCGGCGCTCTATCAAATCCTAGGAATTATTGTCTTTCCATGAAGACACTAAAATATTACATTTGCTTACGACTGGACAGGAGGAACCGAGAATGAAGATTTAACATATATATTAGCAACCGATGCGGACGTGAAGTTTACCCCTGAGGATGTATCTGCATTGATGGACTTAATGACACGGGATCTTAAAGTTGGAGCTGTTTGTGGCCGCACAAGACCAATAGGCAATGGTCCAGTAGTTTGGTATCAAATCTTTGATTACGCAGTTGGTCATTGGTTCTTGAAGGCAAGTTGAACTTTATCTTTCATATAAATATGTGACTATCAAATTTCTTGTATTGCAGTACGTTGTGCTCAAATTTGCTTGCACCTTCAACTTCGTAGTTGATATGCGATCTCAGCCTCTTCTTTCTATGCCGTTTTTGAAAAGCTAGCCAATAGAGTGTAAGGAATAAAACATATGAGAATGCTCTCAGTATGTGAGGAATACTGCATTTTTATGATAAATTGTTGCAATGCCGTTGTTTATGATATGAGAGCTGTAGACACTTAACTGATTTTGTGCTTTGGACCAAGGTTGAACAGCGCGCATGCTTGGAAGGTGATCGATCTTTATGACTGAAATCATTGAAAATCTGAAAATTTTGAAAATTCCCTTTGTTATTAACTCACTCGAAATTTTCTTCAAACTTGAGCCAAAGAGTTTACACGAATTCTATTTTTATGAGAAAGTATGTATTTGTTACGTGACCTTAGATTTTTCTGTGTTAACTACCTATGAGAACAAGGAACAGCTAATGGGGTGCGTGAAAGTTAATTAGGAGTGCTATGCGATAATAGCAGAGCTTGATCACAATGGTATAGTAATAAAAAAGTTTACAAAATGTTTCAATTATACCGTGCCAGAATCGGATAAACTTTTATTTTACTCTAAACTAGTAAGTACCTGACATGTTTAAACTATTGGGCCTCTGGAGGCTATTCGTGGCGGTATATCATAGCGATGAAGCTACTTCAAGCCAAATATTACAAAGAAATAAACAATGTAACATCATTTTGCCTTTACTGTAATGTAAAGTGATATAATCGTTCAGTCTCAATTAAACATAAGTATATAATAGATATTTTGCAAAGCTTGCAGTTGCAGTTTTCTGTTTTCTAACTTTTTAGACGTTTTTTAAACACTTACAAGTTTTGAGACTTTTATATTTCATGGTGATGCTTCCCACAGCCTACTTTCAATGTACCTTATCATGTCAATCACACGAGCTGCTCTATATGACTGTTACTTCTAAGATAGTTTTTGTTCCTTTTCTTCTACAAAAATAGCCTCCATAAATGATGAGTTAAATTCTTCTCTTCGGTATTTCATATTTCTATCACTAGGAACGGCAGGCTTTTTTATACTGAGCTACCTATAGCCATTGTTAAAAGGGGGTTCAGTTCTTTTTTAGTAGCAAATGTTGGGGAAAGGCTGTAAGGCTTGTAGCAAAGCGCCGGCAAAGAAGAGATTAAGAAAATGGAAAAAAAATTGTAGGATTCAGGGAAAATAGTGGAAGGCAATATGCTCTATAGTTGAGAAATTCTTTGAATTAAAGATGATTTGCCAGCTGGTGCTCTTGGATTAGATAGCATACATTGGAAAGGGTATGATAAGGTAGAGCTTCTGATGGTTGAAACACCCCTCACCGTATCAGAAATAATATTTTTTATTTCAAGAAGGCAATATCCTTGAAAGGAATGATAGAAAATAGAAAAACCTGCAATCAGACCACGATAGGAGAGATACAAGAGCTTTGGTAAGGTTTGGGTTATTGATAAAATGGAATGCTTTGGGCAAGACTTTATTGAGAAGATGGAGAGAAGATTTAGGAGCACTATCGCAGACATGATATCAGTACTCCAGAGAAGGACGAATCTGGGATTTGCATGGATTTCCAAGTCAGATCAGATGAAATTACAATGCCAAGGTGGGCGAAAAAAGATGGAATGTCCAGTTCATGGCTTAATGAAAACAATGAGGGGACCTTGTTGATGCATGGTAGGACAGCCTGTGTTGTCTTTCCTTGATTCATCTTAACAAGGTTTTCGTTTCCTCACTTCTCTATATTTGTCAAGTCATTGGTGGGAAGTGCGGCTGAGGTGCCACGATACAGTGAAAAATTAGAATAGGCAAGTGCTATGGATTGGATGAAAAAGATGAACTTAAATATGTTTCATCGGCAAAAGTGTAGATGCAAGAAGATGAAGAGGAAAGCAGGTCATTTATGAAGAGGATAAATAGAAAAGGAAAGATAACAGAGCCTTGAGGTACACCAGATTTTTGTAGAATGAGGCTTGGAGAAAAAACTATCAGCCCTAATTACAATTGACTTATTAGACAGAAAGCAAGCGATCCATGCAATAAGGGTATGGTGGAGACCAAATATGTTTAGGAAAAAGACTTTTGTGTCAGCCGCAATCAAGAGCCTTGGAAATGTCATAGGAGATCGCTCTGTTCTCAACGTAGGATTCTACATCAGAGGACCAAGCATGAGCAGTACAAACTAGAAGATCACCAGTAGATCTAGCTTCTCAAAAGCCATGCTGGTGATCAAAAAGAAGGCTGTATCTTTCAAGGAATGTGAGCAGTTGTTTGTTGATAATGGTCCCATAGTCCCAGAGATGAGAGAAGTCATGGCAATAGGGCTATAATTTGCAGACTCAGATTTTCCCCCTTTTGGGAATAAGGAAAATGTGAGCAAGTTTCCAAGAAGAGAGAATATCCCAAGAATGAAGGTATGCTGCAAAGGTTTGTTCAGGATAGGGACAATCTTAGTGGCACAAGAGTTTAAAGCAATAGCAGGTATGTTATCAGGTCCATTGCATTTAGAGGTGTTGAGCTGATGAAGGGGAGAATGCAATGAGGCACATTTTGATGGTTGCCTTAGGGTAGAGAGGAGGCTGGGACTCTTGGCCATCGAGATTGGAATTGGAAGCAAAGGGTGATGCACAAATGTTAGCTTTACAAGAAGGAATGGAAGAAGATTGGCCAAAGTCTTCTTTTTGAGGTGACAAAGATTAATAGCAAAAGTTTTATAAGACAACTTTGGCTAAGTACCAGAAGGAGCAAGAGGCAATTTGACAAGAGCGATCTTATTGATGATGCGGTTGACAAAGGAGATTTGAGCATTATTGATGGCTTAAGCGAATGTGTTATGAGGCTGCACAAGTGAAGCTCAATAATGGAGAGTTTGATGGAGTTTCCATTCTTTTAAGCGATGGTTTTTATTTTTGACACCTTTTGCTTATTGGAGAATTTTTTTCCAGGTTTGTAGGAAGCAGGGCCTACTTTAGAGTAATCTTGGCCACACTTTGTGGTCTTGGGAATCTTGATTGTGGTCTTCGATATTTAATAGTAGGCCAACACTCATGAAATTGAAATTCTGCAATTTCTCTAATCCTGTTTGTTGCCTAAAGACTCCAAAAGTAACTATATTATAAAATAGTAAGAAATATTACTGAGCTGTGAAATTGGATGTAATGATATTCTTTGTTTGAAATAGTATAAAAGATAGGAAGAGCTTAATGCAAGCCGTCCGTA
>WIPJ01003189.1:316358-327709 GCA_018155075.1 Cassiopea andromeda | reverse complement strand
ATCATCATCATCATCATCATCATCATCATCATCATCATCATCATCAATCATCATCAATCATCATCATTGTAAAGTTCAGAAAGAAGCCACGTAGATAAATATATACAAAACGTGATACCATATATAACTATTTACAAATATAGCGATTAATAAAGTAAACGTAGGTTAAGCATAAACTCGTAAAACGTGAACCGAAGAGAAAGAAGAAGCACTGTTTTTGATATATACAGTCCTATATAAATGTTAGAACAATAAAGTAGTCTCCAGGCTACAAGAGCCATTAGTTCCCAGACCTCAGTATTTGACAATCATCATCATTATCATCATCATCACCATCATCATCATCATCATCATTATCATCAATCATCATCATCATCAATCATCATCATCATCAATCATCATCATCATCAATCATCATCATCATTATCATCATCATCATCATATTTCTCTATTAGGTATATTTATACCCTTTGAGTGTGTCTATTAATATATTCTATTAAGTAAAGGCATGAACTCAATTTTATTTTGGATTATCTTTTGCATTTGACCTTTGGTGATGTTCAAGTCTTTTTCAAATTTTAGCCATCTGTCACGTGCATGTTTTTGTGATCCACTGCGAAGTGTAGTTGTTTTTGAAGCGCATCGTTTCCTAATCTTGTTATATGTGCAATGTATTGAAGATGTTGCTTTTACAGAAATTAGCAATATTTGAGGTCTTTGTTATCGTTTCTAGATGGTCGTTACTGCATATATACGACCAATCCAAATCATTGGGTGGTGCTGTATCTGCTTCCATCTCGTTTTTTGATTTCTTGGATCTTTTTACTTCTTTGGAGTATTCAATTGGGACGTTTCTACGTCTAAATCCATCTTTGATCATTCTTCTGAAGAAAATTATGCCAGATTGACTCAATCTTTTTCAGTTCCCTTGTTATGATCTCCCTTGCTTGAACACTATACAACAGTCGGCTGCGTGGATATGCTTCATGGATCGTTATTCGGGTGGATATCAGTGTCTTTCTATCAGTTAATACATGTTTAAGTTCATTCCACTTAAGGAATGCAGGTAAAATGTGGGAGTTTTTGTAACAGGAAGGGTCTTCATTAGTGTTTGTGATAATCTGTCCTAGATATTAGACTTAGCGAACATTTTTAACAGCTGTACCACTAATTTTAAGGGGTAATGGTTTGGCTATAATTTTAAAGAAGTGCTATAAAACTGTAATTTATAGAGTCAATTCTGCAGTGACTGAATTATAGATGGTATACAACAATTACATATATAATTACAACTTACTTAGTTACTTGAAAAGCTATGCAAACGCTATTGAGACGATACCATAGGGAGCAGATGACAAATGACTACCCAGTGACCAACACGTATATAAAGACACACATTACCTAATTACACAACATTACTGAAGATATTTTACAAGAATAGCTGACAGCCACTATATAACTGAATCCAAAATCTTAGCCAAAGCATCCTGCTTCATAAGTAAAGCTCAAAGTCAACTGAAGTATGGTTCTGTTAAGGTCATCATGAAGATCATCATCACGATGTAATAGTTGCACCAGAGCCTTATTACGAAGATCGGTGAAGTTTAGAAACGGAAGTAGTAGCTCAGTAACTTTAGTTCGGAGATGTCGTGGTTGAGCGACAAATTCTTATTTCGTAGAATCGTTTTGCGCCTTGGTCTGCATGAGAAGAGCAAATTTTTTCAATGTGGCGTCAAACAACAAAATGCTTCAAAGAAAGTTTGGGTTGTTTGAAGGTCATGGTCCCAGAGAAGCTCATATTGGGCGTGATCAAGTTTTATCTTAGCACAGTGTGGTCTTGGGAAATTTCTCTAAAATAAGCCCTGGTAGGAAGAGGGAATAGAAAGATCCATATCGAATAGCATAAAATCAATGATGAAAGAAGCAAAAGACGATGGATCATGAGAGTAGCCAGATTGCTAGGGATATGCGGTGAAGTTGTTACAAAGGAAGTCCCTGTTAGCTTGACTGTAGTGGAAAACACTTTGAGCAGAGAGAGATCTCTCCTGGTAGGAGGCAAAGTTATATTGTAAGGTGATAAGGTAGTGATCGAGCTTCCAAAAAGAGAAGCCAGAGTAGAGTTGGAGCAAATGCTGGGATTTTATTTAAGAAGAAGATTGAGTTTATTAGCTTTGTCCCCTGTGCGTTCAGGGATACTTGTGGGCTCTGATATCGATATTTGAAGGTTGTTCACAGTGACAAAAGCCTCTGTATCTCAATAAGCAAAGTTGGTGATATTTTAAAAGTAGATAACCCAGTCTGTATTGTGGACATTGAAATCACAACGAATGATGATTTCAAAGCGTGGACATTGAAGAGTAATTGCTTCAATTGACTTAGATAGATGTCTAATACAAGTTTATTGTTATTTGAATTTATGAAATTTGAAGCACTATGAAGGGAAATCTCTAGCCAGAGCGGAGCGGTACACCAGAGCGGATAAATGCACAAACATTACAATTAGGAAAGAAAGAGGAAAACAACTCCTATCCAGGGTAAAAGGGGTCATTCAAAAAGTACATAACGGTAAGGGGATGGTGGGTATGAACTATTTTTGTGACAAACTGTAACAGACATATAGGCGTCGGGGATTGTAAGCTACTTTTGTTACATAACACCAAAATGTCAGTGTAATAGTTCTACCGCTTCACTTTCTGATGAGTGCTTTCAAATAATACGCAAATAAAAGAAGAAATTTAATTAAGAATTTGTCAAGCTTAAATTTTGTATTATCCCAAATCAATCTTTAACTTCAGCGATTTCGAGCTATTACCTGTTGCTATACTGCATCAAGTTAGGCCCTGGCCAAGCAGCTCGATTTTTCACTCGATTTTTTACTCGGCAGAACATCGAGCAAACACTCGAGCCGTTTGGTCACCTTGCTGAGTGAGTTGAGTGGAGTCGAGTGATGTTTAGTGAAGTTTGATCTTTGTCAAAAAAGTCGAGCAAAAGAATTTTTGTTGAGTGATAATCGAGCCGTTTGGCCACCTTGACGAGGAAGTCGAGTGAAAGCATGCGCAGTAGCGTCTCAGTGGCCGGCAAATATAAGTGATGGTAAGTAGTTTTAGCTGATACATGTTGCGGAAATGAGTTGTTGAAAGGTCAAGAGAAAAGTTGAGCGAAAATCGAGTCGTTTGGCCACACATGCTCGACTACGCTCAACCACCCCTCAACTTTGAGATCAAATGTTGAGGAAAACATCGAGTGAAAAATCGAGTCGTTTGGTCAATGTTGGGGTTTTCCATATACGTTGCATGCTTTGCGGACGCCTTCGCAGCGCTCTTTCTTCTTTCGTTCATTCACTAACTATTCACACACAGCTGACGCACATCATGCATGAGTAGTGGTTGTGATATGCACTAATATCGTTGTTTACTATATGTTTCATTCAAATATAGCCTTACATTAGTCATGTTTACGTTCAAGAGTTGTTTTTCCAAGTTGTTTATTAACCATATTTACGTAAATTCCGTATCCTGTTATTCTTAATTTTGATTGGTAGTAATTTATAGATTCTGTGTTACCTATAAAAAAGAGAGAGTGAAGATTGAGAGGAGAAGAGAAGAGAGAGATTGGAATAGATAGAGCAAAACAAATAAGATTGGATAGGAATCAAGAGAGAGACAAAATTAGAGAGAGAAATGGTAACGTTGGCTTCAAGTAGACAGCTTTAGAGAAATATTTTCACGAAGAGTAACTGGATACAAATTGGTGTCTCTCTGAGAGTTCTCTTGGCACTGTAACAACTAAATCCCTGAACCAGCAGATAGTTAGCGTGGGGACGCTGAAAAGTTTCTACAGTCAGTACCTTATATTATGCACATAAATAGGCTGATGTTGGGGGGGGGTGTAATGCAAACACGTTACGTGTCAAAGAGGGGTATCAGTTTAAGTGTGACGAGCAGGACGAGCAGCTACATAGGGAGTGTGGAATTTAAATTTTTTCTGTAACATGGTTTTTGAATGACCCCGTATGACGTTGTCATTAGGGTCAAGTGGTTTACGTTTAGTTACGATGAGGAGGAATGAATGAGGATAAGAGAACTGGAGATGTTTGTGTATAGAGTTGAGGTTGGAGGATAGTCAACAACTATTGCAAAATGAGAGTGAAAAGAGTTTAGAATGCGCCACGTAGGAAACTTCAAAGTCAGAGGGTACATGCAGCAATTGGTACCTTCACTAGCAAAATTGAGCAACTTTGTAAGCTTCAAAGGGGCAGTTGTCATTTTATATCGTATCATATGATTTGGTCTTTTTATGCGAAATGCTTTTCAGCATACAACAATAAAAAGCTAAGTTATTTAAGCTAAAATTATAGATATAAAGAAAAATAAAACTTTTGAAACTGAGCTATTGTTCCAGGGAGTCATGCTTTCATCTTGCTCTTCCAATGCCATAATTCCTCGATTAAGCGCCTCCAATAGACTAAGCACTTGAGATGCATTTGGAAAACAAGCGCCCCCTCACATGAACGCCCACCTTCTGGGCTCAAATATATTTTAAGCGACCGGACTCTTAATGGTGGGATTACAATACGCTTTCAGTTGTTTTGCGGCTTTTTCGGTTACTTTTTCTGTCTTCTTTGAGTTTTTAATTCCATTTCAGAAATAGCTAATCAAAATAACTAGGGCAATACGCTCTTTGCTACATAAAGTATTAGACCATTGACATGCGTTTTAGGTTGCAAATCACGTCTTTGGCTCTGTTCTTTGTTCACCTGGTTGCTTCAGTGTTTACCGGGCAACTGCTCTCAGAGATGTTTTGAAAACATACGCAGGAGAAATCGATAGTGCAATGGATTTCCTCACCAAGGATATGGGTAATGCCTTAGATTTTGCATGTTTATTTGTCAACATTGATAAGCATTGCCATTATTTGAACTCTGCTGGATGTTATATACCGGTAACTTTCTAAAGTAGACACAGTTGGTAATTTTAGGAAGTGATGAGGTGTCCACTTTATAGAATTTGCCGCTTCCGAGTGCGGATTGGCTCAATTGCAAAAAATCACATTGTCACCACTTCAATAGAAGAATAGGAAGTCACAGCGGCTGAGTTCCACAGTTCTCCTTTTTCTTGTCAACAATCGATATTTTCTCATTCATCTTCTGCGCATTCTGCAAATCCCGATACCGATAGCATTCTGCAAATCCCTAATTACCACATTTGGACCTCATTATTGTTGCGTGCACGCATTGTAGCATAACACAAGGTTGATATTGATATGCAATATGCTCGATGCAAGAAAATTTCAAAACAGTTACTATAAACATGACGCACGGATACTTTCAATGCAAAAGTGTTGCCAGTAGTGATCTGTTTGTAGAATTAACTCTTTCTGCGACTAGGGGAAGATCGTTGGCTCTGCACATTGATGGTTGAAGAAGGATGGCGCTTGGAGTACTGCGCAGCAGCAGAGAATAGCACTTATTGTCCAGATAATTTTGATGAGTTTTTTAAACAAAGAAGAAGATGGGGCCCATCATCACTGGCGAACCAAGTGCTATTAATCAACGAACAACGTAAAGTTAGAGAGAACAACGAACACATCAACTTCCTGTTTATTTTATACCAGATAGCTTTGCTGATATCAACTGTTATTGGGTAAGGGTACTCAGTATTTTTAACGTATCGAATATATTATCGAGTAGTCTTCATCATCGAATGCAGGAGCGGCCAATATGTGGCTCGCGAGCCGCATGCGGCTCTTTGCCTAGTTTCATGCAGCTCTTACACTCATATTAAAGTATGCACTTCTAAAATATGTTCACCTTGCTAGAGTTTAGTAAGATATTTTCGTGTGAGAGGAAAGGATGGGGGTAATGCTCATGTTTCCCTACAAGCTTGAGAAGGCTGTTTGCGGTATCGCAGTAAAGAATGTGGCTCTCAGCCTCTCAATGGTTGGGCACCCCTCTCCTCGAGTGGAAGCAGCCCTCAATCCTCGAATTCTGGACTTGGCCCCTCCTCAAAAACGTCCTATCTTGATATTGGTCCCCACCTTAAAACATTCATTTTTGATGAGATTTGCATATTCATTTCAATAAATTTATACCATGTTGTAATTATATTATCCCAGAAGTAGCAACTCATTTGTAGGAAATCTTCCTCTTGCTCTCTATAGGCAGGCAAGCAGCTATAGGTGGACACCAAGGGACAATTTCCCAAAGTACAAAAGTTGAAATCATACCCCCAAAGGATAATTGACCTGGTTATTAAAAGCCCAGCTATTGTGAAAAAGTTTCTTCTAATAGGTACCACTTCTATTAGGTATCTGTTTCCTGTATAGACTGTGGTCCCATCCAAATTGAGGCAGCATATCCAGCTGTGTGGTAGAGTGTAAGCGAGATTAGAACAATCTGAAATAGCCTTACCGGCTTTACGATATGTACTGGGATCATGTAGATTCTTGTCTCTCAATTTTAGTAACACTTTTTCTCCATTTCTATATTTCATACCCAAGATTATTAGCTTCCTTTATCATTCTTTTACTTCACTATATAGCACTTGATTAATATATTTTGGCTTTTGCATTCTACAATACTCTATTGATATAATGAACTTTAATTTGGCCAAGGATCCATTCGATGCATGGGGGCGACACTCTGGAATGACTTGCCATTAATGATTAGAAACTCTACTGCAAAGTTTTCGTTTAAGAGAAAACTAAAAGATCCATTTTCAAACTGCCATGAGAATGAAAACCAAAATCTTTGCAATCTAATATTAGTTATTGTCATAGTATATATTTTGCAATAAGGTCTGATCATGCTATCAACTAAAGCTCTGCAATGTCACGCTGCTGAGCACAAAGACAAAATTATTCATTGAACTATTGCAATGGTATTGCATGCAATTTTAATTAAGAAGAAAAGTGTGAAATGCCCAAAAAGCACAGTAAATGCAACAGTAAAATCAATTGCAGTTTTTACTACACACATCGTCCACAAATTTTCAATTTATGTTTCTTGTCACAAAGGAGTGGGCTCGCCTTGTTAGTCTAGCTACTTTGAGGTATTTTTTAAAAAATTCTGCTACA
Organism: Cassiopea andromeda; assembly: GCA_018155075.1. Lineage (NCBI taxonomy): Eukaryota > Metazoa > Cnidaria > Scyphozoa > Rhizostomeae > Cassiopeidae > Cassiopea > Cassiopea andromeda. Next base: position 320,635 of record WIPJ01003189.1, on the reverse strand, counting down.
TTTTGAATCCTAACTTTTGAATCTACAAGTGTAAGTTCGTCTTGTTTTAATAGTTGATGTTATAGTAGCGTTTTAAATGTTTTGTTTGAGCTAAACTGCTTGTTTGAATTGTTTGAACTAATATTTTCATATTGCTTCAACAGGCCAGCTACTGTACTGCTTATTGTTGGAGGTGGATTGGTATATTCATACCCTTCACTAAATGCTGAGGGAGTCAACATTACCTTGCTTTTAATCGTACTGTTCTTCATAGTAATTTGCTTGAAGACCAAACAAGATACTCAGCTAAAAGTAGCCAAAGTGCTTACCTTTTTCTTTGCAGTCGTCATGTCGGTCGTTATTGTTGGCTTGGTTCTAAAGGTTTGTTATGCTTCTCATCTTTACTACTTCATTTGCAATGTATTGATGCAGTGAAATAGGTAGTTGACAAATTTTGAGTGCTTATTCAATTTATTCTGGATTGTTGCTGCTGAGAAACAATGCTATCTATTCTGTTGTTTTTATTGTTTAGACAGTTCCTATTTAGCAATTTCAAGCTCTCTATCTGCTTACCAATGTTACTGTATTCATTTCAACTACAATGACATACTCGTATGGAATTGTACAACCATCGTGAACTAGATGTGCAAGAATAAAATACACCCATTTGGAAGGAAACTAAGTTTGCTCCTGTACTCAAGTCAACATGGCAAATATTCTAGCTTGTGCTTGCTGTTGCATTCACTTATGATATCGCATTTTGCTAACGCCTTCGTTTTCTAAGTTTATTTGAGAATTTGAAAGTTGTCAAGCTCTTAGAGCGTATCAGAAGGTGAAAAGGTAAAGAAAGATAAGGAGAGAAAGAGCACGAAAAATTCATGGTATTTCATGAACAAGTAAGAGGAGTTACTTGGAGCCACGCTTTATTGACGCCATAAAAATTACCTTGCAACTTCTATCATCGTAGAGTGTTGGAGATGTTGGTGGTTATATTAGGTACTATAGAAGCATAGCAACGGATAGTAGATACAAGGCCAATCACACAGCATATGCTGACTTGGTGATGCCTTCACGGCATAAGCTACTGCTTTTTTCATCAGCAACCTGGTATCTATTTTGCACGATTACCTTCTTCTTCCTGACTGCCTTGATGCATGGGTTTGAGCTCACAGCCTTGATTCATGGTATTTGGTATCTACTTTGCTTACCATCTGGATATCTATTGCTTACAATTTACTCTGCAGCTAACCTCACGGATAGATCTTGGGGTATGTCTATTTTTTACCAATGTCTTCAATTAATTCTAAGGTGATATGTAAAAGCTATAGAAAAGAGCAGCCATGGTCTAGCGTGATACACTCGACTCAGAACAACGTGGTCCTGGGTTCGAGGTCCACTGCAGGCCGTTGGTGACGTTAGTAAGGACATTTAGTCTTAAATGCTCATATCAGAACTAAATTCTTCTTACAGGCACCATCCAAGCCCCAAGGAATTAGGGGAAACGGAGGTAAAATCGAGTAAAAATAGAAAAGGTATAGCAAGCGACTTATGATGGAGCACTTTGTAACAAATGTTTGTTTGTATTTTGCTGCAGACCTTTTTGTTTTATTAACATCTGCCTGAATAAATGCTTGCAAATGTAATTTGGATCAAATTGTCAATATCCAAGAGCTCTTCTGGGCTGAAAGTAATGCTCTACTTTAGGAAAATAAATTTGAATTTTCTCATCTGGCTGCCCGAGGATTGCCTTTAAAGCTGTGACACCATAGCCTTTATTCGTATTGGCGTTGGAAGACTTTAAAAGTAGGGGGCAATAACAATTTGCCTCGGCGGATAGACTACAAAGTATATCATATCCAAACGAAGACATTTTGACTTAGTGGCTTTTGTTGTCATGCAGTGGAGAAACAAATAAGAAAATTTGATGAAGAATCCCTCCTCCGTTTTCCAGCTATTTGTTTATTGGGGGGGCATGAGGAACACCACGCCCACCAATATGTTTGAAATTTCTCATGGATTACACTATGGCCATCTCTCTTGCAGCATTACAAGAGAGATGACCACAGTGTAATCTGTGATATTTTTCTTTTAGTAACAGTAGTTGGTCAAATGGTCAAACATCCCCAACCCCAAACGGAAAGCGTCTTAATCAATTTCTGCCTTTTTCAAAGGGAGGTACGACGGGCTATTTTTGTATAATGGCAAGCAGACCCATAACCAGCATAACTAAGGGGGAGAACAGCTATCAAGTACACTTATCACAAAGGCATTGGGTGGACACTTGAGGAAAACCGGAGAGACTGGGGGTATGAAGCTTGCTCTCAGAGAACGTTTTAACTAGATGTGCTTTGGAATGTTTTGTTTTGCGAAGTATTTTCACTATGAGGAATTGTGATACTAATTTAGGGACCGTTTAATGCTTACAGAGGGGCTGGTACTGGGCTCTCTTTTCACTTTAAAAAGAGCCATTAAGGTACAAAATTATCTCATTATTGGTTAATATTAATTTGCGGTATGTTGTTGCTTTTCCAGTTTTATTGTAATGTTATTTTTTATCACGGCCCCCTGAAAATCAATCAGATTGATGGGGCTACTTTGACAACATACATTGAAATGAAATGAAATCATTGATTCCCAACCTAGCTTTTTCAAATTTTGAAAACTAAGAGCAAAATACGAAAGATCTGCTCCAAAATATCCTTTTCATGTTGTGTGCATGTAAGTGAACGCTAAAAGACCAAAACTATCTCTTGTCCTCACACCGAAAAAGAGGAGTCTACGAAACACACATCCGGCGTTGAATACGTGGGAAGCTTACTGGAATTGTGCCTCGAATGTATGCAAAGTTAGAAATCAGTTCGCTCGACATTCATATCAGAAATTAGAATAAGCTGCAGCATTCAATTGTCTATTTTTGAAGGTAAACGCTCGCAGTGCACACATTTATATGTAGCATTTCTGTTGTATACACCGGGGATTTCGACAAACTTTGCCATACTCCGCAGTCATGGCTGAAAGACTTAGGAGATTTGGACAAAATAATAAAACTTGCTATCAGTTTTTGTGAAAATATTATCCGAATCAAGTGGATTTCTTTCTGCCCGGATGGGGTGCTCGCAGCCCCACCCAGACCCTGCTCTTCCTATGTCTATGGCTGTAAGCTTGGCGGTATATTGACGTCATTTCTTGCTAGGTACGAGAGAAGAGAAAGTGGTTTCTAGTGAGCAGAGTAATTGGCTCGATACTGTCAACGAGTACTTCAGGAAGTTTTGTTGGTGCTGCCCACTGTCTCGAAAGCAAGCAGAAGAAGATGGTATAGAAGGGAACCAGCTACTTACTCCCACAGACGACGAAGAAGCAAAGCAAGGAGAACAGTGCAGCTCAGTATGTGTAGAATCTCCTTACATTATGGAGAGCATGGGTCAAGCTTTTGATTATACATCATGCTGCTCTACGTCATTCTAATTAATTGGAGATCTCAAAATGAATACTATTCGTGCTTTCATGGACTCAGTTAAAACAAACTTATTTCATACATTTTGGGGCACAAAATATGAAATGCGTTGAAGGGCCAGGTCAGTCTTGGATATGCAGGAAAATGAGACTATAGGGGGTAGTAGGCTCCAGAAAGCTGTTTGCTGATTCCCCCTTAAGAATCTTGGAAAACATGGAAAAGGTTCTTCCATGCATTGTCAACTACTTCACATTTGCCGGAAGCGCACCTTATGAACCATTGTTTCCAGCAGCAAGAGCATAAACAAAAAGTTGCATCATACATTCATTTACAAAAAAGAAAAAAGCAGTTTTATTTAGATACTAAAGCTTTTCTCAAATGGTTGATAGTGAAGTTCAGAATTTAGATGGAAATCAGCTATCACAAGGTCCGCAATGTGAAAAATACAAACACACCTACATTCAAATTTACGAGGCTTTAGGGGTCTGATAAGCCCCAGGATTTTAAGGCCTGGGGGTACTACTTAGTACATCCCTACTTAGTTTGGGCAATTCGAATACGAATTGTGGAATTTCGAATACGGAATATTCAGCATCCAGTCTTTGAATAAGCTTAAAATATGATGTTACCATTTTCAATACCAGCCTGGACAACCATTTTCAACTGACCGTTCGAATTCTTTTGTCATGGGATTCAAGTCATCAACACTTAACATTGCACTTAAGTTTTGTTGCTTGAAAACCCAAAGAGGAAAATGCCCTTTTTGATATTACAGATACACCGTTTGAAATTTCGGTTTTTGCTTTTTTTTGCTACGGTTTTTACAGTTTTCAATATATATATA
>WIPJ01003189.1:286779-305096 GCA_018155075.1 Cassiopea andromeda | reverse complement strand
AAAGCTGCAATGCCAGGAGAACATTACTAAACTGATCAGTAGGTTTCTCCAGGAAAAAACCTCCATTCTTAGCTAGAACGTTTCTACTTTTACTTTCATATGTAATCAACATTTGTGTATATATATTAAAATACAGCCCAGAAGAAGCTGCGAGAGGCAAGGAAGTGCATCGAAAAAGTTGAATGCCGGGAAATTGATCACGATTCAGAAGAATATCAATTATGGGATTATTTGAGGAAGACGTGCCTTTTGCCGGAGGAGGCGGCATTTATAAAGAGTGAAGAGTTGAAGGAAAAGCTGGGTGAATTGCGGAATACATCACTTACTGTGCTTGTCGTGGTAAACATTCTTTGGTTGACATTTATGTTAACTGTCATGAACCAAGGAGACAAGCTTGCAGTGTTTGGAACAGATTTTGCTAGCGTTGGCTTTCTCTTCATCTACTTTTTGGTGAGAAGCTTGAATTATATGTTTATACTCTAATCTACTAATTAGCCCTCTGGGGGCTTGTTTCTATTTTTGGATGCTTGCGTGGCTGATGTTTGAGGGGAGGGCTTGGTTGAGGGGGGTTTAAAATTGCTCTTATAGTTGATTATCTTCTGTTGCAGTCCTTTTACTAACAAACAGTCTTTAGTACATCAAAGAAACACTTTGACTTTTATTTATCTGTATTAGCAAAGCAACTCATAAATGGGATATTCAAGGAGGACATGACAGAAATGGACATGTCATCATCCGGTGCTAGACAGGAAAGGGCCATAAATATATGTCTTTAAAGCAAGCTTTAGTAGGAAATATAAGTACTGAAAGCAAATAAATTAAGTAAGTAGGTAACTATGCAAACAAACAAGCAGTATCGAAATGGCATCTCCAGTGATCACACGAGAATGCTCTAGCTAAACCTAGTTACTCTCTTAAAATATTTTCTACACATTTCGAATACCATGCTATGGTTGCACGAAATGCTGGTGTGCCATACTACGGTTGCACTGAATGCTGGAATGCCAAACTATTGTCGCACTAAATGCTGGACTGCCATGCTATGGTTGCACACAATGTTGGATTGCCATGCTATGGTTGCACTACATGCTGGTTTGCCACACTATGGCTGCACGAAATGCTGGACTGCCAAACACAAGCTCATTAAGTAAAACTTTTTCATAAATAGAATTGCACTGGATGCTCAACTTGCTATGGCCATTTTAGGAGTTGGGACTTGAAGCGGGCGGGTACTAGTGAAAACTTTTCTTCTTTAGGGTGGGGCTGATTTGAGGGAAGGACTGATTAGAGAGGAACCAGATCGAGGTTTTAACGTATTTCATAGGCACTTTGAAGTATAGTACCACAAAGCCATATACTGTAAAACCAGCTGCAACCCAATTACAGCACATGGTATCCCAGAAAAGTACAGATATTTTTTGCTGGATATTATAGGAATCTTTCCACTTTTTTGGGTATCATTAAAACTTTTGATACATATAATACAAAAATTTGATTCAGTTGTGTTTCAGTAGAATGAAGGGTAAGGGTGACAGGCATGTTCTATGCACCCACGCGTGGCCTCAAATATCATTTGATAATACAAATTTAATTCAAATGTCCGAAATTGTTCAGAGAAGAATTTTGACTTGATGTTAGTACTTTATTTTTTTGAGTCCTTCCACAAACTATTCAGCTTTTTATTGTCCATGGATAGCTATGAATGGTTGCAAACGTCATGTTATTTAGGTGATTCTTCCTGTCTATGTTTGCGGCTTTTTCTTGCAATTTCGCACTATGTTGAACGCACGTTTTTCAGTTGCTGATCTTAATGGCTGTTATGCAGTGATAATTTACATAAATTGTGATAATTAAGCAATCAACTTTATAATTAGGGAATTTAGCTTTGATTTTGCAGAATAAGACCACTATGATTGACACAGGTCGCATGACTTTATAGTGTTCTATTCATAATGGAAATGGAAAATAAATTTGTATTAGTCTATGAAATACTGGACACAATTCTATTGGAGACTTTCCGTTGAAAAGAGCTAGCTGCGGTTATTCGGGTGGCCAGGGAGGCATAGTGTTCCGATTTGCCATCGGCAAATTCTAGGCAAAACTAATTGACCAAAAGCTAGATACAAGGCTTTTTTGTAAAGAACACCACTGTTTTGTTCAAGCATACAATCTTCTTACAAACTTACTTCTATTAAGAAGGACGTATACTTGGCAAATACTCGGCTGCCTCTAATATACTCAGCCAATTCAGCACTGACCGCCACAGATAGAATAATCTTTACTTCTCACACACACCACGAGGGATCATTTACGTGCTGACCGGGACAACCCTGCTAGACAACACCACATATTAGCTACTCAGCATAATTTGAGCACAGCCGAATGAAAGCCCGAGATCATTTGAGTGGGACTTTGTAGCGTCAAGATATTGTAAACAACCTAATAAGTGCTCAAACTGGAAGGTAGGTGTTAACATTTGAGTTTGAAGATAAGTGCGTATTCAACGGGGGAATTTATCCAATAGCTTATGGTGCTGCTGAAATGAATTTTTCACTTGGGCTACTTAGATGTCAATGTAAAAGAAATGGAAGCAGTTGTTTACATTGCCTTGAAATTTGTTACTATTGTTGTTCAAGTACATACAACATCAAAAAGTCGATTTCATATGATAATACTGACCTAAAATGTCTAAGAAAAATATTCTGAAAGCAAAAGCCGAATTCAATTATTGTAAACTGTTCTTATTTCATAGCTTGTCAAAGTTAGGATTTTCTGAGAAAACAGGGTGAAATTTTTTTAGTCTCGTGACGTCACATGTATTACGAAGAATGCAAGGACTTTCTGATCTTGGCTTCTAAAAAACTCCCATCGTCCTGCAAAAGATTGATCAGAATACGATGTGCAACAGATGGCCAGACAGGACTTTGTTGTGATAAAAGTAATAAACCGCTAAATATTTCAATCCATCATTTTCTTCATAAAATTAAAGATCGTAAAGGACGTATACAGTGTGTTCGCTTCGTTCGCCGACATAGTTACACTACTTAATCCACGGACTCTATCTCACAAATCATACTTCATTCCTAGAACTACTCAACTGTGGAACTCATTGCCACCCACTACTTTCCCTGAATCCTACAATTTGTCATCTTTTAAATCTAACATCAACAAACTTGATCTTGTCTCCTTTTCTACTTAAACTTCCCCTCATTTTCTCAGTTTTTCCTTTGTCGGAGCTTTGTTATAGGCCCTACGGCCTTTCCCCGACATTACTTACTAAAAAAAAAAATTGGCCTAGCCGTTCTCCCGCGTCAAAGAAAGCAATTGCTTCCAGCACTCACTTAGAAGATTCTAATTATACGGTAAAGAGGGGCATTGCAACTTTACTGCGCATTCATGACTATGATTAAAGTAAAACTAGAAACTGATGCAATGCAGAACACTGAAACAGCAAATTACTACTACCAGATAGCAAGATAGCAAGTTAAGATCAAGGGAAGTTATACCCAACGGCAATCTCATTTCAGACTTAGAGCTTGCTCAAAAATTGACCTATACACAACTGGTCATTATATATCAGGAATATCGCACTGTTTCAACATTTCAATAGTTCCCCACAAAAGGAGCAAAATTATCTTTTATCGTGGAAAAGAAACACGTCATGCCTTGTCCATCAGCAAAAGACGGACTAAGTAAGCATTCAACTAACAAATTACCATGCAATCAGTGAGTCTTTCACTCACCCGTTCAATCTTGTGTTTCTGTTATTCGTACTTTCTCAACAAGGTTGAAAAATAATTCAACCAATCAACTCTTTATTTTCACATGATCTAGTAGCCAATCAGAGTTCATAAAATGCCGCTATATTTTACGAAAATTTCGATAATGTCTGCCAAAAGGCCTTCAAGCTGTGAGAGAATGAGAATTATATAGAAGCCAGCCTTACATGTTATCTTCTGGTCGATATTTCCGAACCCTCCACATGGTTGTGCTGCAGAAAGAAAATCTAACTATCGTTTCGTAAAACCGTTGTTCTTAAACCAAGCACCATTAAAGCCTCCCCCAAAAAGGCTCAAAACCCCAAACCGTTAATCAAAAACCGCAAAACCCTTGTTTTCAAAGTAAGAAACTGCGAAACCGTCTAAAAAATGATTTAAAACTGAAAGCCACCAATCCCTACGAGCCCCACCCCTTAAACTCAGCAGGCTTGTACTTTGCTGAAGTTTGCTTCAGGAGGCATCACTATCAGGTCTCTACATTAATTCACTATTACCTCTTCATTGCTTTTCACGGCTTTTCACTTACTGCTATCAAAAGAATGAAGCTCCCGTAAAGTTAAAGAAATGCTGCAAACAATTTGGTATAGAAATTTTCGAAGCCATCAAATTCGAAAGAGAAGAACGGCAGAACGGCTTCAGAAAATATCAATGAAAGGATTTTAGGTGGGCTTCATTCTTTCCATATTGTAAAATGATAAGATAGCGAATTGATATAGAGATTTGACAGTGACACCCCAGGAAACAAATTTCATCAAACTATAAATTTGGTGAGTTTAAGCGGTCATAACTTCAAAGAGAATTTCAAAAAATGCGCACGATTGAAGTCGAGAGTAACTTTTATATTTTGCAAAACACCTAAGGTGTGCTTGTTTAGGAAATTCTTCACTTGAAACACTTCGGAGATTGTAGTGCACTTTCTCACAGCTTGGAGGTCTTTTTGGCGGCCATTGTTGACATTTTCGCATCATTCAGGGGGTATTTTACGACCTCTGATTGGCTACTAGAATATTGGAGAGTAAAAAGCTGATTGGCTATAACATTTGTCGTTATCTCTCCCTTCGTGTGTGTTTCTTCTATTCTCGTTCTGCCCCCTTTGTAAAATAAAACTCATTTCCGTCCCTCATAACTTATCAATCCACTTTTTCGAGCAACATTTTGGGTCACTAAAATAAGTCTCGCTGATTGGCTGAAGCTGGCTGTATACAATTGTGCTTATATATGCTATGAGAAAGTGATAAAATTGGAGGGAAGATCATCAAACGGAATGATATTCAGTCCATGAGAGCTTAAGATATGACGAGATTTTTGGTTTCGAGAGGAATAACAGTTTCCAAAAGCAAAAAATATGAATTGATCAAGCTAGCAGAGGCAGCATTTGACTTAGGCCGACTTAGGCCTAATGAAGAATGTTTACTTCCATGCCGATGAGGTGATTTACAGCTTTTATCGCCTCTTCTGTTTCTCCAGGCTCCGCACTATGCAACCCTTTTTTTGTTTATTTGACTGATTGGGTCTATTTGCACCAAAGGCACCTTTTCCGATGATTTCCAGCTTCTGCCCGTTTTCTTTTGAGAACCCTGCGCGTAACGGATTTGGATATTGGTTAGAGGGACCATTATCACACACAAGGTGCAATGAACAAGCAAATTGATGGCATTACAAAGATAATATCAAGAGCTGATGCTTAGGCCGGCGACACGCTTGAATCAACTTCAAAGCTTTACTAGCTTGACCCTTCTTTGAGGGAAAATGCCAAACTCTGATAGCTTATCCATATCTTTTGGTCACTGAGTAACGTTTCTGTGACTTCTCTTGAAGATCGGTGATTCTCTTAATGCCATAAGCCTTTGAGCCTTGGCCATTGGCCTAAACTAGAACTGCACAATGAAACTATGCCTTGCTCTTTGCTATTTCGCTGTAACAGTAAGACTGAATTAAAACATCAATACAAAGAATATATGCTAGGTGCTAAACAACAGATTTTACGTCAGAACACAGGACACATTAACAGACACCGATACATCACCCGGAAGGGTGATACTGACTCTTCATGGAGGTTGACTGACACAGCGTAACTTTACGCGAGCGTGCGATTTTAGCACATGGCATCAAAGGTAAAGCAGCACGACATACAACGTAGAATCAATTAAAAATACAACAGCAATACATTACAGCTTTTTTTCTATCAAACAAACTAAGAACTACATTAAATTTGCATCTCCTGTGACTGCCATAGATGGAAAGGACATTTTGTCAGCGGGTTCCATCTACGACAGCCACTTACGATAATTATACAATACAATTCAACCATTAAACTAAAATCTAAACAAGTAGCAAAAATCAACCTCAACCTGGTGTCTCAAAAAAGACTCACACCTTAAATCACCTGCAAAGGAGGCGCTAGATAAAAGAAATATGATAAGTGTAAACACCAAAAGAAGAGATATAAGAAAAATTAGTGTTAGACCAGGTTGGCCAGGTGCGAATAGGAGTATTCCTTTCAAGACGTCTAATTCAGTTTTCAAAAATAAAAAAACAAAAAGATAGGAACAGCTCAAATATTGCCACTGCTACTGCTGAATTAGTAAAAGAAAACATTTTCGTATTTTTAATAAAACAAATCGTTGCTTTAAGGATTTTTCGATTACTAGCAACATTAACTTGTGTATTTCCAAAAAGAAGCAACTCACACAGAGGTTTATTATATAAATTTAGTGTTAAACCAGGAATATGAAAAAGCTGACCAAAGAGAGTCTGACGCATCAATTGAAACTGGGGGTAGAGCAGGAGAAAGTGCTCATTATCCTCATTTTCCATGCCACAAGCACATAAAGGAGTTAGGATGTTAAAGTTGTGTCTAAATTTATGTTCATTTAGCAAACTAAATCTTAAACGCAACTTAGTAAGGTTCAAATACCCTCGATATCACAAATATTAGAAGTGGATTTTTTGTGGTTATTACAACTAATGGGTCATTAGGATATCTTAAATCCCGAAGCCACAGCACTTCAACATTTTCAAGAAACACTTGCTATCAAACTTCAATGATCGCCAAGTGTTTGTCCCAAAGTCTAATCAGCTTAAATCAGCGAGTTTTATCTTGATGACGCATTTTTTGCTCGAAAAGGTGGATTCTACACTCAGCAAAAAGTGTTTATATAGGACTAATAGTTTATTGCTCAAAGACAAAAACCTCTCCGTAAGCTGTTGGGATTTCATTCAATATGGAGCCATGTGCTTGGTCTCTTGATCTAGCATGGCTGTAGGTGCATGAACGCAAAATGGAGTGAGTATTTGCGACGCTTGTGGTTATTTCTTTATACCTCATTTATTACAAACATGCGTTCAGATTTTTTCCTCACTTTCTCACACTTATACACAATTCAAAATTCCTCATGTGAACTTTACAGAAATAAAGAGCTGAGTAGGTTATGTGAAGCAGCAAAGAATTCCCCCATTCCCTTCTATAGCAATGCCAGACGACATGTCCTGCATATGACGTTACAATCCTAACCTTTTTGCCTTGGGTGCCAAAGTAAAACATGTTCCTAAACCCTTTCCTGAGCTCAAAAAGATAAAGTTTGATAAAAAACTGACCAGCAAGGATACAATTTTAACAAACTGAAAAAACTATTCATTGAAAAAGTAGTGTCAGGTATTTGACGCTATGAGGGCGCTTCTGGAGAACTATATACATTGCTTCGCTGCGGATTGTTTATGTTGTATTGACTTTCAATTTTGTTCTGTTGTTTCATTGGTTAATCTCAATTAATATTATTAACATCATAACGGGTGTGCCAAGTTTAGAGAGAACGTCTTGAAGAAAACAATCGAAAAAAGTAGCAGCCATGTTGTGAAGGTTTAGAAGACGTTTAGCCGAAGTTTATAGTAAAGGTTCGAGCTCTAAAGTTGGTCGCCCTTCATAATAGGAAAGTCGTGAGTTTATATTGCTAAAGTACATTTCGTTGATTAATTATTAATACTTGTTGTGTTGTCTAAGAAATCAATCATCTTAGCCTTTCCTGCATAACCCAGGCGAAAGGTTAACAGGCACTTTACAGGAATCTTTTTCACTGAATTAAGGTAAGGGAGTAGTCATTACATGTCTATCAAGGTGGGACGGGGTTTTTTGGGAGGGGCATGTAACAAAAATGCAATTTTAAGGAGGAGTTTTCAACAAATCAGAGAAATAGGGAGAGAGTATGTAACGGAAACTAGTTATATTTCAAACTTTTATAAATAATTCAACAAGTCAAATAGTGTAAAGTCTCAGTCATCATCAGGTGATTCTACTGCAGTGCTAACACCTGTAGCAAGTTTATCTCCAGTATGAAAGCAATTAAATAAGCGTTTCTGACATCTTTTAGTAGCATATTTGGGAGGGGGTATGAAATGTTTTTTAGGTCATTTTAAGGGGCATTAATTAAATTTTTGAGTTGTAGGGTGGGGTACCAAATTTTATTTGAAACTTAAGAAAAGCCTCCTCCCTTGACAGATCTTTAATGACCACTCCCTAAGATTGGAATGTGGAATTGCAATGGTTTATCTGCAAAATCTTTTCAATTGTCATGACAGACTGGCAACAGAATCTACACAGAGTCTATTTTATTTCGTCTCCTTTTATGAACGATGCCTAACGTTAACTTCTATTCAAGAATTTTGGGAATGTCACTTCTATTCGCACTCTTCGTAGGTCCTACTTGCTCAAGTTATTGCGATGCTCAGGCACCGTTTTAAGACATTTGTCCATATGGTGGCTAGAATACCATTCAAACCTGGAAAATTCGTGCGAAGGTGGTCATTTCAAGATGATGTCCCTCTTACTGCACATCTTGAGGAACCAATAGAGGGAGGATCGCGACCTCAAGAGAGTTCATCACCGGTCACAGAACCAGGCGGTTCAGCTGAACAAGTTCTATCCTCAGCTTCAGCTACGGCTTAATTTTATGCTCCAGCTCCAGATCAAGCCGCAGCTTCAGTATAGAGATTGTCAAATTTAGTCATTTCAAGATATAGTTGAAAAAGTCAAGTTTACATGCACCTGAAGTCTAGAAAGTCAACTACTATTGACTTATGATTTTCTATTTTTTGGTACACAATTCTATGGAGCCATCACTTTCACTCTTTCGATGACTATGATTCTTATATATTACAGGATAACATATTGACTTATCGTATTTTGCGCGTTTCCTAGTTTTCGTTGGGTGTCGCACACGACCTCCTCATATCGACTATGATTTGTAATATTCTGACTAGACAACATCCAGATTGCATAGTAGCTTCACTTACCAGTAGTCGAATTGGATAGTAGCCCAACAAGATAGGCACTGCAGTAAGGATGTGTTATCCTAGCAGACAATCTTTCATGCATAGAAGCCCAGTGGTCATTTAATATACTCAAATATACGATTGCTTTTAGATGCTTGTTCAGGGACGCCGGAGAAGTGGGCAGGGGGGAGCAAGCGCTGTTTCTGCCTTTCCTTTGAGGGAGCATGGGGAACCAAAGCGTCTTCTTCAAATGCAATAGCTTGCTTTCCTATCGTTAAGATGATGCAGCAGAGAACACATATGCAGTTTAAATATACCATATTTGATTGCAAAGGAAGAATAAATATAGCCCAGATAAGGGAGGAATTCAAATCTTCCGAGGAAGCTGCTGTGGAAATCATGACACTTAGGGTTGCTTTGTACGTCGCACTTAACTCGACTCGAATCAATTACACAACTGATTCGTCTCAAGTGCGACTTAAATCCGTCAATTGCTTTATACGTCGCACTTAACTTGACGCGAATCAATTGCATATTTGAATCCAGCAAGGGCGCTTGTCACGCGGGTTCATTGAAAACGAACGTTCCTTGCCCTCAGCCAAAATGGAAAATGAGGGGAAAATGTGCCCTTTTGAGTGGGGGTACTTAATTATCATACGATATTACTCTAGGGTGCTTTGGTAAGAGATAAACAATACGGATTGACTAATTTTAGGTTCCTAGCTCAACGATCATTCAAGATCGATGAGCAAAACGCGCAGAAGAACAAAAAATCGGAAAGAACTTGACACGTACCCGATAAAGGGGTAGCCTCAAGTCTTCTAAAAATTCTGAACTTTCTGAAAATTCTGAAAAAATTGATTATGTTATAAATCTAGTAAGGCGTAATTTAGGGATTTAATCTTGACTAACAGGAAACGCAGCTGTACAAATACATCACCATTGAAATAGAATTGTCTGACTTTCATAAAATGATTTTTATATTACTTAGGAACGTGTTATACAATATCTACGATAGGGGGCGGAGGACATGTGGCTTTATCCAAAAAGATTTTCATAGCCCCTATAAAAAGGGACAGAAAAGGTCCATGACCCATTGTAAAAAGGCAAAAGCTTTTCGTGGCCCTTATCAAAACTGTATGGTTTGCTTTTCAGCTTGCTAATAGTATTTAGTTATCTAGATGTTCTATTTTGTGTTTATTCATCATGTCATTAAAATTTTTGTCATAAACATCTTGAACCATTATTTACACTAATTCACCCTGACCTGTTGAAACTAAATTTTTATATCTATATGAAACGAACCCTGATGTAGTTTGTGGTCACACGACTCCTTTTTATTTTTATGAAGATCCCTCAGGGGCAAGGTCATTATCACTACGTTCACTTTCACCACCACTATCATCATCTCCCTCTTCACTGTCACCATCGTTACTGACTGTTGCACGAATCACATCATCCTCTGTGCTGCTGCTATCATCTCCTAAAGTGCTATCATTTTCATTTTCTGAAATATCATCTTCCATTGCTATTACTGTTTTGTCTCTAGCATCATCTCCTGCTTCATTCACTGAAACAATTGTTGTTGCAATATGGTGTTGAATGAAGTTTACTTTTGCGGGCTTTTTAAAGTACAAAAGTACAAATTAAACAGAGGACATTATTTTCATGCTTTCAAGGAAAAATGGAGACACCTACAGAAAGTGCAGCCAGTTGTGAAAGTTCATCTTCAGATTCTGACTGTTAATAACAATTTGAACTTTTCTTTTAATTTTCCGGGCCCATTAAGAATCTGCAAACATCTTTGTGGCCCATTGAGAAGCAGTGAAAATGTTTGGTGGCCCTGGCCTATATCTTCCACCCCCCTGTAGCAGATACTTTATGATACGTCCCTTAGTGGAGCATTTTGTTCGAATGTAGCTTGGAATGCATAGTTAGGTTTTTGTGGACCCGGTAGCTCTGCTTACATTTTCTTAGGCTATGTTTCTGCCTAATCTTATCCAAACAATCTTTTCTTCCTTACTGCCTTTGAGACAATCATTGAAAAGTCTGCACATAACTTTTCTTGCCGTTTGGATAACCGGAAGCTAAAATATTGCCCATGAATATTGAGAAGTAGTGAAAATTCCTAGGGGGAAGGGGTGGCACCAAGAGAGGGCTAGAGAGCTATAGCCCCCAGCTGGAACATGCTCGCCCCCCGCCGGAAGGTGAAAAACTATTTTTCGGGGATTATTGGCGTTTGTAGTACCCTGAGAACCACATTTTTGCCCCCTCATCGGAAGAGTCAGTCCCCGTCGGAAAATTCTTGTGGGGGGACAAGAATGAGCTTAGCATGGTATTAAAACTGCTAAAATAGTTGTGAGAAAACAGCTCTTCTCCTCAGTGGAGACCATTATGCTCTAACGAAGGACATAGCCCATATAAATTCTCGAGAAGCATCCTCTGGAAAACAGATCTTTGTATATTAGGGGCCACAATGTTTAAAGAATTGAAAATGAATGAAATGAAAAATCTCTTGTTACGTGCAAAAGTGAAATAGATAGGACAGCAAAATAAGGTACATTTTCGAGGATCCTCCGTTTCAGGGCAGTTTTTTTCTTTTTAATCTTATCAGGGACTATGATCCTCCTATTTTCAAAACATATCATATTGGCATCAAAAACATAGAAGAGAAACTTTCCGTTTCCTTAAAATTGTCCTTAGACAATCTATTTCCATAAAATGTTCCTTGTGGAGGTCAAATATCTATAAAATAAGGAAGCACTGATTTCCATACCGTCACAGAAACAAGCGGTTACCATTGTAACCGAGGCCAGGTCGATTAAGAGGGAGGCTTGATACTGATGGGCTACGTGGATAGCCCATCAGTATCACTCAATTTAAAAAGTGAAATCATTTTTAGTTATAAGTAAAAATGGAAAAAAATTAAATGCAAATTGATTCTTACTTTGAAGATGAAAGCGACTTCAAAAATACCAACCGATTTTTTAGGGAAAGTTTGATTTTGCATTCAAAATAATTGTTGATACTCATAGGCCTCCATATACGTGTTAATAATGGTTCAAGATATTCATGGCAACAATTGTAATGACATGATGGAAGCATACATACAAAATCTAGTTAACTACATGCTATCAGCACGCTGAAAAGCAAACCATGAAGTTTTGACATGGGCCACGAAAAACTTTTGCCTTTTCACAATGGGCCATGGACCTTTTCTATCCCTTTTTATAGGGAAAATGAAATTTCTTTTGGATAAAGCCACATGTCCTCCGTCCCCTGTCGTAGTTACACGTCCCAAAACACTGCTGAACACTTGCTGCGCCAACTGGGGCAACGGGTAGAAGAAAACGTCATTATTGAAAAAGGCGGTATATTGGGGAAAGTTCTGTACTTGATTTTTAAATGATAGAATTGTTTTTATGTTTGTTACATAATTAGCCAAAAATACCATTTTTTGCGGAACTTTTCGCATGCAAACAACTAGACATGGTTAGTATAATAATTCAAGTGGCGAAAAAATTTTCAAACTGTGAAGACTTCAAAGTTTAGCTTTGCATCATTTTCAATCGTTCCATACGAGTTTTAAAGAAGCAGGAAACCAAAACAAAATTCAATGCTTTGCCGAGCTTAGGCTGAGCGGGTGCGCCAATTGGGGCGAGAAGGCTCTAGATATTTAGTGTTACAAGGCTCTATCTATGATAGCAGCGGTAGGACTGATGGCATCAAACAGCAAGGTGGCTGGTCCTGCAGCTGTAATTGCAGAGCAAATCTTCCATATACCATAAATCCCCGAATTAGTCCCCTAGTGGCTTATTTATTTTTTGGATTTTTGCATGGGGGCTTATTCGGAGGGGGCTTAAGAAATTTCCTTAGTGGTTGATCATATTCCAGCTGAAATTTTTGTACTAGTAAACTATATCTTCGATGCTACACAAAGGTGCAACAGGATATCTTTTAAAGGAAAGACAAATTTTCGTTAATTAATGACTGCTTTTTCTTTCCTAGCTCTATAGAGCACTAACGGACTCCCAAATAGGTACAGTCACATGCTTGGGATAGGGCTTATTAACAATTCGGAGCTAGGGCGGGGCTTATTGAAAGGGGGGTCATTCAAAGGGGAGGTTAATTCAAGAATTTACGGTAAATAGTGGTGTAAACGATTTTAGTTCAGATGAAGAACATTTTAAATGCGTATTGTGAAAAGTAACAAAATGTCACTTACACACTTGTAATTCTCAGCTCGCAATATATAAAAACTTATTCCATATACTTAAAGGCAATGACATAGAGAATGATTTTTCTGTGATGAGTGCTCCTTTGCATATGTTTAGAGGTGCTTACACGTATAATCCTGATTGCTCTTCTCCAGTGCAAAGAAACACTTTAGAGTGAATATGTAAAATCCTAAATAAAAGCTCTGGGCTTATAGAGGCTCGTAAGCATTTTTTCGTGGGTTGTACTCGGGAGAGCTTGTATTCTGGGGGGTTTTTTCTGAAGTTATACGTATTAAATATTAGTCCCTCTAATCGGCCAAAAATTCACCATTTGATGTCCAATTAGAGGGACTAATATTTAATACGTATAACTTCAGAAAAGAACTAAAATAAATACATTGGGGAGTTATATTTTAAAGGTTATTTAAGGTAGGTCCCTAGTCGAAAAATATGTCACTTGAATTTTTGTGGGGTTGATTAGTTTCCATGGAAACCAACTGCAATGAGTGATAAAGTGGGACTCATTAGGTACAGCCTCTTTTTTAATACTTGTTCAAAAATCCAGTACATTTAGTATCAAATTGCTCCCTATAGCCTGCAGAGTGCAACTATCTAATCTGAATTTATATACAGTGAGCTTGTAGAAAAATATTTCAGAAAATCCATACACGTTTCTTTTATAAGAAAATCATCATTTTACCTGAGCCTCAATTTTCTTATTTTTTCCCGAAATTGAGCATTAAAATTTCTTAAATTTTTCTAAACTTTTTCTGAAATAAACTGGCTAAGATGGTTTACACATTCGTTATTAATATTTGATACTTGATATTTGATACTTGATATGTGATTCGATAGTTAATGACTGCTTTTTCTTTCCTAGCTCTATAGAGCACTAACAGACTCCCAAATAGGTGCAGTAACATGCTTGGGATGGGGCTTATTAACATTGAGCCTGAAATTTTCTTACATTTTTTTAACTTTTTCTGAATAAACTGGCTAAAATGGTTTACACATTCGTTATTGATATTTGATACTTGAATATAAATTCCATTTTTAACATTTTGAAAGCAATAACGACCAAATATCGATTTTTGGCCTAAAAACACGAAACTTTGGAAATTGAGCCTGGTAATTTTCTTATGATTTTCTTAAGATTTTGACCATTTGAGCCTCATTTTCTTATAAACTGTTTCTTATAAAAAAACGTGCAAGCCTCAGAATTTTGAAATCACGGGTACCAAAAAAACAAGAAAAGTCTTAAACATTAAGCATGTAATGATAAAACAAACCAGATACTTGTACTCTCCATAAAAAATAGATTAAAATGATATGTAGTTTTAATGTATTACGAAACAAATGTAGAAATGAGGCTTTCACTTGGGTCGCAAACTGACTGAAATTCCAAATTTGAAGGAAACAGCAAAAAAGTTGTGATTGACACATTTACACACAAATGCAGTTCATCAACCAAACTTGGCAATGCTAAGGTAAGTAAAGTACAGAAAAATACAGAAGATACAGAACATGGGAATATAGCAGCCAATACTGTTTGAAAATTCTCAAAATGATCCGCCTCTATAAGTTGCACCTTTCCTTCAGTTTCTGATTGTTGGCAACTGTCCTGTACTTCATTTGTCTTCTTCTTCTTTTTACTTCATTTGTTGAGGCATTGCATGCCCTTTTCACTCTTTTTAGGCTCTTCTTTCTAACAAATTCCTCTGAGTATGTTCCTACTCCAGTTCCATTTATATCAAAATGTGCCTTTCTAAAGGATGTACCCATAGAGAATTGGCAGATAGCAAGGGTAGCTGCTGTTTCAATTGTCCTTTTACCAACAAAAGGTGACTTAGGACACAATTTCCAAATGATGTTATGTAGTGACTCATTATCATTTTGTGTCCTGTTTTTGGTACACCTCTTGAGCAAATTTTCCTCATTAAACCTTTTGAATAAGGGGACAAGTTTTTTCCCTACATCTGGGAAGAAAGTTTAATGCTCTGAATGGCCACCTGGAGTGCTACTTTTTGCTATGGCTCTCTGTCAGAAGTACCAAGATTTCTCTCCAGGAGGACAATGATGATGCTTTGGGAATACCTCAGATGAAAACATATAGCATATATTCTCTTCTTCATAAATTCAATGCAAAATCCTAAGTGCACTGCCTATTCTTTTAGATACATGATTCACGCTCTCTTTTTTATGGATGGGTTTATCTCCATACACATTAGATTCAGCTAGTGCTAGGATAGATTTGCTGTCACCATCTAAAAGGATAGTTATGTAGCGAAACTTGTGCTTCTCTATTGACCTTTGCCATATTCTTTTAGCAGCCTCTACTTCCATGGCATTAGCTGAACCAGTGAAGTTTTTAAGGCAGTTTTCAGCATGAGCAGCTTTCCATTCATCTGTTGCGCCAGAGTCTTCCGAGGCAATTTTGCATTTTAGGCAAAAATTGGACAATGCTTCATAGTCTAAGGAAATCTTGTCAACAATTCAATAGCAAAACCAATTCAATTGTGGGAAGGGTGGCCTCTTTTCTGCCCTGTGCCATTTTTGATGCTGCTATACCAGCTCCCTTTCATCATCGGGTACTATCCCAAATTCCTTGTAGGCTGCTCTGATAGATTCATGGTTTTGGTCAGAAATTTTGTCAAAAACACTTCTGCTGGTCAGCTCTAAGTTATTCTGATGTGATGAAAATGTACCATAAGCAAAAGAACTTGGAAAGTTCATGGTTCCACACCAGTCCTTCATCGATGAAAAACCACAACCATATCCTCGAAAGGCAAGCAGTGCTCGTAAGTTAATATCGAACGGTGTCCTGCTTGAAGTTACACTGCCAACTCTCCGACACAAAAACATGCTCAAAATATCTTTTCCACAATCACTACACTGGACTTTTATTTTGAAAGAAAAGCCGCAATGTTCCTTGTCAACCAAGAAACCTTCAAGCACATGTGATTTCAAGCAGAGTGGACAAGCATGGAATTTAAGAAGCGTACTTTAACAGGCAAACATGATGAAATAGCAATTTGTTGACTCATCCATGACTGGAAGCTTTGAGTATTGACCAATATCAATTCCAAACACATCAAACTTTCGAGTCTAAGCACATTTCTGAGCAGTAGGCATGCTTACGAGTTGCGTAGTTGAAGTTCCCTGATGAATTGAATCCACTGAAAGCATCTACTTGGCAAAGATGTGATATTGTTTCCCTGAAAGAGCAATGCAGATATGTATGAATTTCGTCCAAGTGATCCTTGTTCAATGCTTGAAATGCGATTATTTGAGATATCCAAGGTTTCGTATGCCAGTCCAGAGAAATTGAAAGATTGTATCTCATTTTATGCAAAGTAGATGCGGAGAATGTTCTGAATTCCAAAGCTACTACCGTTCACAATCTTAATTCGATTTCTCGATAGAACCAAACGAAATAGGCTTGATACTCCACTGAGATCGGGAATGCTTCTCAAATAGCTATTTTGCAAAATCACGTCGTGAAGTTTTGGAATATGCTGAAAAACTTTCTTTGGGAGACCTCATGTGTTGTTATGAGACAATGTAATGTGACTGAGTCCTTCAAGATCATCAAAAGCTGCAGCTGCTATGCATTAAAGACCTTTTTCAAGATGTTATTATTTAAGGCTAGGTATTTGACAGATTTGGGGAAAACAGAGAGATTTCCATCGAGTGTTAAGTTATTTGCTACCAAGCTTATCGCCATGATACGAGACTTCTGCATCATATTGAACATTGCTGTAACACTTTTCATTGATAATGAACTGTTTTATAAATCAATATCCTTTAAGTGATTCTGTAAATGAAGTGGTTTATCTATGTTACGATGCAACGTTAAGGACCATAAGTTAGTGAATCTAACAAAAGAATCCTGTTGTAGCTTTAAGATTGGATTGTCATAGAAATGCATCGGTTATGTTTGATGGTATCCAATTGATGGGACCCACATAGGGAAAAAGCAAAATTTCCAGAAAGTACGTTTTAGCTGGAAGAATTTGTCCTGAGGGACCTGGCCCGTACCGATGGGAGATATGGAGGTTGTCACACCCTCCAGCCAAAATCCTGTCAGCAAATTTGAGCTATTTTATCGTGGCAAAGTAGGAGGAATATATCACCACTTCTTCGTCTCTTTCCTGGTACTTTTGTGGCGCTAAAAAAGGACGTTGGTCGCATTTATAGCCAATGTAAGAGGCTTAGTTAAAAAAAATTTTGGAGACTCTACCTTTAGACCCTCTCTTTCCTTCCTTTCGAATTTTGCACATTCTATACACTTAAATGTGGCTAACAAATCTACCATGTTCAGACTGTACAATACACTGAGGGACAACGTCAGCATAACTATGCTGAGGGATGTAAAAGATGAAGATCAAAGGCGTTTTTGAGGGCAAGCCCCCAGACCCCGGTTTGCAAACAGCATACTAATCAAAAACGACTGTTTAGGTACGCACACGTCTATCTGATGGGACAAATGTGGAACATATCGCCTCTGGGCTCTTAGCTGCACTTCTAGAGTTGTGCTCCCCCCACCCCCCAATCAAGTTTAGCTTACAGCTCTGACCGTGTAGCAGAGGTGGACTCTCTGATCGGGAAATTCGGGCAAATCCCCGAAGGTCCGACTGCATGAAGTGTAGAGAATTTATACGGGTTTGTATGAACCTTTTGCTTTTGGCCACTGAACTGAGTACGTTGCAAAGAGATTATACTGTGCTAATTTTGTATGCGTGTGTTTTTTGAGATTGAAGTTGATTCTGCTTCGCTTCCCACATATTGCACTGAGAAATATGGAAATAAATGTACTATATGAATCAGCATTCCACGGTTGCAAGGTTATTGACATAAAGTTATGTGATTGCTATCTTAGTTTCATCTGGTGAGAGGTTCAAACTAGGGAGCTTACTTAATCTATGCTGCTGTTAATCTTGAAAAACAAGTTGAATCTTCTTAGCTTCTCTACAGTTAATTAATAACCTGGCTATGGAATATACTTTCGTATTCAAGGAATACATTGTAAGTTACCTATAAGGCAAAGTAATTC
>WIPJ01003189.1:260875-271345 GCA_018155075.1 Cassiopea andromeda | reverse complement strand
GGAACACATGCATCCAAGGGTACCCTCACAAGCTGAAAAAGGCTACTACTTACGCTGCAAAGGATTAATTTGCTAACGTATTAGTAAAGAGTGGCAGGATATGTCCGTTGTCCCTCCCCCTCCCCCCAGTTTCTATATCTAAGGAGAGCATGTAAATTTCATTTGAATCATTAAAATCAGTGTTGGTACAGTAATATCATTTTAAAAATTTGTGTTAGAATTCTCCTGGAGATAGCTTTTTAAATTTGAATGCAAATGTCTCAAATTGCATATAAAGTGACTCTTTGCCCTTGGTTGTACATTGAACATACTGGCAACACCTCTATGATTCAACTTTCACGTTGTTCACATGGCAATATAGTAGTTATTTTGTGAAGTGATGCTACAGATTTGGTTGCTCATTGAGTACAAGTCAGGCTTGTAGTGGCAGGGGCCATGGAGGGGCAATGCTCCTCAAACAAAAATTTTGCATGGTTCCCCCCAACAAATTTTTTGCTTGGATATTTCTATTGTCAAATAATGCTTTTAACCCCTTAAAGTGATGCTACAGGCAGGTGTTGCTCCTCCAGGGTAGTTTGCATTCTTTGGTTTGTGCATGGGAAGGCCATTTTGAAGTTAATGTTGGCGCTATTTGATGTTGGGTTTTTACTATATTATGACACATTCACAGGCAAACACAATGAAAGTGGCACCCCCAATAAAGCTTTCACCAAATTATAGCATGTGCACAGAAGTGAAAATGATGTGGGAATAAATTTCACTCACACTCTAATGAATGCAATCTGGTCTTCAGGGTATTCCTTCCAGCTATGTTCTTGTGATGTTAATGTTTCTCTTTGTCAAAATATTTTCCAGAATATGAAATTCCTGGCTAGTACATGTTTGTCTTTGTGATGACATTGCTTGTACAAGTGAGGGGTTTCTTTTGGTTTTTACCCATAGTATAGTTTATGGGTGTAGTCTAAATAAATTTTTCTACATGATAATGGTATTTTTACCTGATGGTGGTACTCTAAAAATGCTTTTTATCAGTAAATTCCTAAATTTCATTTCTTGGATGAAAGGGAATAGGTAATTTTATTGTATTTTAAAATTTAGATATCTAATTTTTCCACAGCAGCTGACTTGAAGGAGGGCATGCAAGTATAATGCATTTAAACCTTTTCTTTGTAGTTTTAAAGTAATTGAATTAAGGAAGGAAAGAAATTACAAGTGAGGACAACTAGAACATGATGTAATGTGCATTGGTTATGGACAGCAGTTTGCTGTCAAATATATGTACCTCATAGTATTGAAAATATAGTATTACATCTAAAGGTAGGTGTGCTTGCAAATGTGATAAATGTTAAATTATGTAGATTTCAAAAGATGCTTTTCTTGTAAAGGCTGTTTGATGTATTTTTATTTCTACAATTGTCATTGTGAATATGTTGTTCAATAAGGATTTCATTTCTTGGATTCCTGTGTAATAATTTCCACAGGGTTATTGCACAAGTAAGCTTCAAAATTATGGATTCTTCCATTCTTTTGCTTATAGTTTCTCACTGTGGAACCTCATTAAGAGTTCCCACAGAAGCCCATGCATCTCATCATTCCCCCAGCCAGTAGACCAATGACAGTAGGAGCCTTATAATTTGTTGACACAGCCTTGAAAACAGTCTTTTCCAATATTGTAACTTTTCTGTTACCTTGTCAAAACTAGTAATATCTGCTACACCTCATCTGTAATTTCAATTACACAAAACTTTTCAGTTTGCACAAAACTGGAGTGGAATAGAAACAAATAACCATCAATTTTCACAAATTTCTTACATCTGTAATTGACATTCAGTTAGTGTAGTTTGATAGAGTTAGAGATTCAATTTAGTTCGCAATTTGAAAAAGTGTACTGGTGCTTGCTGATGTTTTGATATAATGTCTGTTACAGTCATAAAAATATCAATTAGTTAAATATGCAACAATTTTCAATTGTTGTGGAAATAACCCTTGGTCATATTGGGTTAAAAAGCATGTCAGTCTTTTTGAAAAGTGGCTTCTCAATGAATATGAATTTGAAGCAAAACATAGCAAATTTCATTGAGCTGTAATATCTGTTACATTGAATCACCATATACAACTACCACCTATATGCACACTGTTTCTGTAAATTAAGTCAAGCCTTCTGAGCCCCATTTGATATGTTGCAGTTAGCTAAATTCCAGTGACCCAAATGACAAGTTACATCCATTTTGGTTGTATAGGACCAAAGCTGTAGCAGAATGAGTAGAATTTGGGGCACTTAAATTTTTGGCATGATAGAAGTTTGAAATGCTTGCTTTCAAGTGCAGACTTATGTTCAAGAGATAATTCTATGTATTTATAGCTAGGATAAAAAGTCACTAGATGTGTAGGTGTAGAGCCATGACCATGGTCTATTCCTCAGTTTTTTTTAGATAACGTGTATCTCTCAACATCAAATATTAAGTTTTGCCATCATGTTTGCTTCTCCCAGAATTAAGGATTTTAGAAAGTTACATATCCATGCTTGTTAATTTTCTTACCATTTTTTTATAGAAAAAATGACATGTAGTTCATTAGAAGAAATTTGCAATTTAAGGTGCTACATTTGATAGAGAGGAAAATAATGGGATCTGGTAAGCTGGTTTGCCTGTTGTAGAAAAATATTGATCAGGTGTACTTGGCATGTTTCAGTCACTTGTGGTATCTGATTTTTATCATTTGAATTTTTTGACCAAGGTTATTGATTATATTTGAATGGTGGTGCATGCATTTTGATCCTGAAGCAAGACATTTCCTGATTCAATGATTGAATTTTTTTCCTTCAATTGATTCTTGGTAGAAATGCTGCCCTTGATTTTCTATGAAATAACCATGCAACTGCCTGAAAGAATTTTTCAACTACAAATAGCAGTTAAATGCAAATTTTCTTGTGTATTCAAACAACAATTTGGGAGTTTATAATGGGAAATGGGAAGTTGGAGTTGTGATGGGTTGCTGTCAAATACTTCACTTTTGTTCATTGCTAGGCTATTTTATTAGTAATAGTCATATCCATAAATGCTATATTTTTGAGTAGATCAATGATAAGGTCTTAACTGATTTGAGCCGATGCCTCCCTAAGTTTTACATGGTGCTAATAGGCAGATATGTAGTGCTGATATAATAGACAGTATAATTTAAATTTTGAAGATAACTTGGCCTGCAACTGCACATTATTTAGCTTATTAATATTTAATTTCAATCTTTTATGTCGGTATGTTTTTGAAATACTGTGTGTAGTCTACAGGTAGGCCTATTGCAGGTACAAGTCTGGAACAGATTATGCATAAAAATTGAATTGAATTAATGATATGATTAGCATATTTGAAAGACTTCTAAAGATTGACTTCAATCACAGACAAACTTCAGTTTACAATGAGGAAAATGCATTTGCATTGAAATGTAAATCAGACTTAGTGTTGAGGCTTTTTGCATGGAATTTGAAATTCTATTTGATTTAATTTATCATTAAATTAATTATATTATTCAGTTGTAAAATTTATGGTTTCCTACTTTTAGATTTCCAGCTTTGTCATACTGTAAATAATTGAATAGCTACCCAGTGTCAAATGGCCTCTGCCCCTACCCATATGATGCCACAGGGTTCAAGACAATTTTTAAAAACAAGCACATATGCAGAAAAAGCACCCCCAAAGTCGGAAGAGCCTTTCTTTGAACTGATGAAACTTACACAAGCGTGCTTAATTGGGTCCTGCAATAAGCAACTAAGCATTTCACTGTGACCATGACATTTTGTTACTAATTGCACAAATTATTTGAAAGATCCTTTCTTCACACTGTTGGGAGCACAAGAGCTCAATTCAAAAATGAAAATTTATTGATTTTTCCAGAAGTGTCATACAAAGTCAATAATGTGAGTAGCAACGACGCATCTCTTTTTACTTGATTTTACTCTTATAATTAATGCAACTATTCTGTATTCATTGTGATCTAGGATGCACAAGAATTGCTACCAGAAATGTTGTTTTACCTCAAGAAACTGCATCAACTATTTCAGTTGCCAGTACAAAGTAAGCTATTCTTTGACACAATAATTTTTCGTCCCTTGTGTGGTTCAGGGTTCAGTTATGTTAGTAGAAAATAAATAAATAAATCAACTTGAAACCTGCCTTACCGTAAGTCCTTAAATAAGCCCTCACCTCCTAATAAACCCCCACCTAAAAATCATTTTTACAAGTAAGCCCCACCCTTAAATAAGCCCCCAAGGGGGGTTATTCGGGGGAAGCAGAATGGCAGAATAATATCTTCAAAACTACAAGAAGAAATGCGACTCTCATGATTTAATGAAGAAATCGTTAGTGAATATTGACTATCGTTTGCGAAATAGTCTTTTTGCAATTTTTTAATTCAGTTGATTGAGAAAATTGTGTCATTTTTATGTCAGCCTTTGAGGACAATGCCAAACTTTGAAATAAACCCCGCCAAAAAATTAATTTTTGCAAATAAGCCCCCGGCGGCTTACTCGAGGATTTACCTTATTTCAGCCCTTTGCAAGCGAATTTGAACTGCATTGTGCAGTACTAAGATATTGCCACCCTTCCTTATCTTCTTAGTATTTAGTAGAACGCGTAGAATATGCTTGAATTGGTTTACAAAAAGTGTCATATATTCAAGTTAGAAGTGGAAGAAATTGAATATTAAAGAGCTAATGGAGTCGCTATCTTTAGGAGTAATTTTGGGACCATTATAGATGATTAAAGCTTTGTCTGTTTCTGTTAACATTGCAAACTAATTTGGCAAGTTTATTGTTGTTCTTATTAATCTGCTCCCTTTTTATGTTTCCGGTAATAAGGAAGGTTTTAACTATCTTAAGAATGCGGTATTAATTATCTCCATTTTCTGCTGAATGTTTCTCAAAGTTTCAAGATTTTTTTTCTGTTTTAAGCAAGTGTAAAATTCTCTCTCATTTTCCAGCTTCCCATTTTGCCTGTATTTAAAGAGTGCGTTTTACCTTGAAAATGTTCCATTCGTTTGTAATATTGCATTGTAGGGAGAAAGTTAGGAAGATTCCCCCTTCTCCAGTAAACCCAAGGAATGAAGCCAAGAGGATCAAACCCGCAAGACTCACTGTCAATTCACACAAGGCTACAAGTGTTAATAGCATCAATTCTGAAACTCGAGAAGAAAGTCTTAAACATTATGATGGCCAAGCGAATTTACTCGACATAAAAACGCAGAAAAGAAAATCTGAGACTGATGATCCCTTTGAAAGTGACGTAGGCAGCAAAGTTGATGACCGACCTCCTCTTCCGCCTGCGGCTCAAAGAAGGTATAAAAGACAGCCAACCATAGAAAATGCTGTCTGTTTTCAAGAAGTAAGTGCAGTTATTGATGATTTCAACGTAATTTTAATCATATTGCCTTCTTATTTTGCATGCAATTTCTATGGATATTTTTTTGTACTCCATTTGGTATGACGTCGGTCTTTGAAATTATTGTTACTTCTTTCCGCATACTACTGGTATGCGATGTTATAGAATACTTCAATAGTGTTCTATGGAAAGAACATGATTCAAATAGCCATCTGATTGGTTATTACAAAATCCTCGTTGAAATCTATATTTTCTGTTCTGTTGCTTAACTCAAACGGAATTTAAGTTGTCGATGTACTTTCCTGATCAAGTGATAGCAGTTGTCTTCTGTCCTAAGTTTGTATTACATTATTTTTGTCTTTGGCTTCTACTCTTGTAGTTTGTCCTTACAAACATCAGTTTACCTGTATTTTATTGTGTTGTACATTAATATTGAAAAGTAGAATTTTTACGTATAAGTGAGTGATTTGTCTGTTTTTATGATTAGGGATCTTGATAATTGAAACGCCCACGTCTGAAAGGAGTTGTAGATATAACTTCAGCAATTTTTATCAATTTCGCAACTCAAGTAATCACAGCACGATCTTCAGTGCTGATAGTACTTCTTATCTATGGCCTTGAACTTCAAATAACTAAAACGCATAAATTGTCGCGCGCATAAAATGTCGTGAAAGTCACGAATTTGATTGTCGAAATTAATCGCGCGCATTAAATGTCGCGTAGACGTGACTGTACAAAGCTCGCACGCATTGAATGTTGCGAGAAGCTGATTAAAAAAAGTTGGGCGCATTTAATGACGCGTATCATTGAAACCCTCCAGTAAAGTAATAGGGAGCTTAAGCAGCACATACGCTAACGTTAACGTTAGCTTTTCAGACATGAGATGACAACACGCCTCCGCGTCAAAATCATATGACTAGACATGAGGGCATGCACGTGTGCAGATGTCTGATACCAAATGTATACTTTTTCCGTCTATTTCTTTTGCTGAATAAAATGCAGTAGCAATCTATTTAAGTAAGTTTCAAAAGTGCGTTTGGCAAGCAACCTATATTAATCCGTAAAACCTAGTGTGCCCTTTATCTGAAATTCACTGCTATTTTATTTCTTAATAAACTCAGAGTATTTCCAACAATGCGAAGAATGATAGATATCATAAGCTAAAGGCAATGTAAGCCAACGGCATTGCCCAACCGCTTCTCTTCTGCACATCAATGAATGAAAAGAAGCGAAAACTATTAGGTTTTTAAAACATGGAATTTAAGCATAAATATTTTGCCTACTTTGCCGCATTTATTATATCTACGTTGGTAATGAATGCAAGTATCTTCATGAAAAAAATGTGTTGAAAAAGCAAAAGTTACACGTTGGAAAATGCTAACGTTTGGCTCAACGTTAGCTTGGTGAAGCTAACGTGTATAAAAAATGAGTAGAAACGCAAACGTTAGGGACGTCCCCTTCAAAACTTGGCTGCTCACATGATTCTATAGGTGTTGATATCATCGAGATGCCAGGACAATAGATTTTGACGCAATGTAGCTAACGTTAACGTTAGTGAAACTTGTGTTTCTATATGGGCCAAGGCTGTCCCATGTGTTGCAGGTTCGGTTCTCTTACTCATACTTTACTTAAGAACACTTTTAGATAAGAACAGCTCTTTACTTCTGCAAACGATGACTACGAACAACAACTAACTACTAAAACAGAAACGACAGATACATAAAACAGATAAGATTGACGGTTGTTAATTAACGAAAGCAGTCAATGTTTTAATTAGCTGTCACTTTATGGTGCCTCTCTAAGTTTCTCTTACTGTTTGGCATCAGGGGTTCCCATCATGAACCCTACATTAGCGTATGTACTGCTTATGCTCCCTAATATTGTGTAGACGTCCATATCGAAAATTTCTGTTTAGTTTGATCACACGATAACATCTACCGTCTAAAAAGAACCTAATATCGTCAGTATCTTAAGAGATTTCGTATTGCACTTTTTATAAGAGTACCTTCAATTTTTTGAAAATGTTCTATTTTCAATTGCTAAACTATTCCTGTCTTTGAGCACCAATATGTAAAAACCGTTAATCAGCACTGAGGGTGCCGTTTTTTCTAGCTTATGGGTGTGCGTATGTGTGTGTTTTTTTACTGTTTATCTCGTTTTGAAATTTGAAAGCTTGCCCAAGAAATCGAAAAGTGGAAGCTCTTTTACCTTATTAGGCACATAAAAATAAAAGAAATCGCGAGCTGTATCATGGGAAATGCTTGATAGTAGCAACAAGCATGTATGGGAGGGCTTACTTATCGCCTTAGGCTTGTGCATACATTATAGAGGTGTATCAATAGGAAGGTTTCCCGCCAGAAAATAAGTGTTTTCCAAAAGTTAACAAGTTGCTCAAAACAGAGCATTTGAAGAATTAAAAAATTAGCGCGCATCAAATGTCGCGAATGGCCGTTTTGATAAAAGTCACGCGCATTAAAAGTCGCGAATGACCAGATAAGTAAATGTTGCGGGCATAAAATGTTGCGACTTTAACGGGAAATGCGTATGAAATTTATTGCGTGGAACATTTTATGCGCGCGACATTTTATGTGTTGGCGGTAGTTTATCATGACCCTCTTGATCTCTTCTCATTTCATTTTAGATTTAGTTCTCCGATAGTCGTTTCATTTGAAATGAATGTGCTAATTTTATGTGTGTATTTACGGGAATAACCTAATTTGTTTTTTGCAAAAGTATTTTCATGTTCAAAATGGAATTTGTTTCAAGCTTTGTGTATTATTTGGCTGTTGAGAATTCCTAGATTCATTTTTAATTTTCTCGTCTTTTTGGTACCACAGGATGACCAAATTAATCACTACCAAATTCAAGAAGAGATTGGGAGGGTAAGCCATACTTTTTATTGTCCAAGACAGGTATTGTTCATAGTTTATCATTGAGTCATTTGATACCTAATGCTATCAGATTTGCATTTAGGAGCGAATGTTATGTCATATTTATATCAATTTGGTAGAGAGTACCATGAAAAAAACCTTTCTTATATCAGCATTTGTAGATATGTATCCCAAGGGTGTTCTATTTACGGACAGTTTACTTTTCGCACCAGTGCTTGGTGTTTTAAATATTTAATAATTTGTTTTGAAACTTCTGATATTGATGTAATATTCAAAAATACAAATACAAGTCTCACTATAATTAGGTAACTTGCATCTGACAGACTTAATATGGAAAGAAAAAAAATTACACTGTAAGAAAGAAAATACATGTATGAAATATAAATCTTAGTGTAAGAGTATCCTGTAAGCAGTTAGTATGTTAATAGGTCAGGTTTAGTCCAGGGCTTGTTATGCATACAGAAAATATAATAGGTTGATCGGATAATGATTGTAGGTAGCTTTCGCACTATAGAATCTCTGTGTTGCTTATCAAACTCTACTTTCTTGCACACGTCAATACAAGGCTGGCATTTTTTTTCAAACGTCATTCATCAATATATTATTAAATCTACAAATACAAATCTCAATGACAGGTAATTTGTACTTGGCTGTCTTCAAAGAACATGCATAACTAATACTGAAATCATTACATAAAATAGAATGATGATATTAATAGTTAAGAGCTCAGGCTGGCTCCATGGCTTATTCCTCATACAAAATATTTAATAAGTTGTTCAGATCTGAATACCAGGGATTGAAAAGTTGTCTGAAATAATGTATGAATGGAAGTAATGGATTTGCTGCTATCAATCAAGGTCCTGTTTACCTAAAAAACTAACATCAAATTATGTACAAATGAACAACTTCAAACAGTATCTACCTTTTGAATCTATCTTTTGTTTTCAGATTCAATAATTATTATCTATTCCAAAGTGCATTTTCTGCATGATAGTGGAAATAGCAATGCTAAATGGATCTAACAAAAGAGAAGTTTTCGATGTTTAGAATTGATCGTTACTTTGAGAGTCTGGCTGATGCAAAAGGCAAAAATTGGAAAAAATCAGTTTTTGCCTTGTATCCCTAAGCCATTTGTTTGCTCGAGTGGATTCTCTCTAATTCATAGGCCATTGCTGATAAGAAGTAGTTACATACTTTGACATAAGTAGATACATCGATCCTTGTTCATGGCTACAGTCTCGTTTAGAGTACATCAATCAACTGTTCTCAAAGTGAAGTTTATGACTCCGCAATAGGTGAATTTTGGAGCTGCACTGTAAAGTTTCTAATATTCCAGGCCCACAACTATGGGAGGCGTCTTCGGTGTCTAGACCCTTCCCTTTTTAGCAAAAGAACGAAAGTGTCCTTTTTTGCAGTTCCCTCTCTATTCAAAAGGGGGATTGCATAACATAGAAAAGGCGTAGTCCCAAATATGTTCCGGGACTTCCCCCTCCCAAATTTTCCTTTCTCTGCCGTACTAAAAAGTAGCAATAAGAATCATTGGCATTCAGAGTGACGATATCAGTAATGCTCACACAGTATACATTGCGGGGTGAGCGGCCAAGCGGCCCAGCCAGCTCCATTAGCTTAACTGAAGTTAAGCATGGCTGTGTACGGTCAGAAACTGGATGGGTGCCCTCACTCCACCGTCCTTCGGAAGCGACATTAAACTAGGCGTCCCATGCCTGGATGCGGCATGCATAGTAGGCTTGAATTAGCTGAAAAAGCCAGGTATAACAGCCTACTCAAAATGAAGTAAACAACAACAACAACAACAAAGTATCTCCTCCACTTACGAATCTAAAAAACAGTATTCGAAGGCCGTGTCATGTTTACAAAACCTTATTGTGCCATTTTTCGCGAATTAGACCCCTGCCCTCGAAAATTTGTAGTTGCGTGCCTGTATTCTGATTGTTGGAACTGTCGGCATCCTCATTATGTGACCGACTTTGATAAATCTTCAACCGAGTAGTGGCGAGTCTTGATCATGGTCGACATAGTTCAGAATTTGGAGTGATAGCTAGCATTTATTGCAATGGCCATGAATTTTGATGCAAAATTTGTTTCACTACATTTTCATCATCATCATCATCATCATCATCATCATCATCATCATCATCATCATCATCACCATCATCATCATCATCATCATCATCATCATCATCATA
>WIPJ01003189.1:195277-258593 GCA_018155075.1 Cassiopea andromeda | reverse complement strand
TTGAACTATGGTGCCCTAAACTGCGCTACACCATTGAGCCATACTTTATCCACTGGCCGTATATCTTAGAATTTCACATTTTCTCTTCAGCTGTAAATGCGGATAGCTTGCTGGAGAAGGATACATTTAATGTTGTCGTTTCTTTATTACTAAAGGGCTCCTTTGCAACTGTATACCGATGCCATTCAAAAAAGCATGAAGACAGTTATGTGAGTTTGCTACTAATTTACTGTATTTTTGTTATGGTTGCTGGCCACAGTGATAATTCTTGCTCTATTTTCATATACATACATAAATTTGGAAAGTGTATGGTAAATCATATATAAACATGACATCTATTCCTTTTACTTGAAGGCTATGAAAGTGATTTCAAAGAAGAGATTGATAAGAAAAGTTGGCTTGATGCGTAAGTCGCTCAATACATGCTATTAGTGACAAAGGGTGCATGATAAAATTTGATATACCATGATAGATGGCATTGATTAGAGTAATGTAATGTATTGTTCTTTTCATGTCAGCTTGTAAAATTTTTCAACTGTACCGGTAAGAAGAGCCTTAGTATTAATAATCTTTAAATTTGGCAAACATTGATACTTCATACCTTCACTAATCACTTTTTCTGTTATTGTCTTTGCTGTTCATCGTATCGTTTTATATAGTTCTGTATATCAACAATAAGGGCGAGGTGGCATAATGGTTAGAGCGCACGCCTGCCGTGCGGAAGGTCTACGGCTTGAGTCCGACCCGATGCCCTGACTGAATGCTCGCTCACTGTTCACCCAGTAGCAAATGGGTACCTGGTAGCAACACTTGACAGATAAAGGCGGCGAGGAAAGGAACTGGCCACCCTACCTCCCATGCCAATGGCTCAAGTTAAGTGTCCTCTCTAACAGGCACTCCCTTACATATGAAATTATACGGTACTACCTTTACTTTTACTTATATCAGCAATGGATTGCACAATTGTGATAATTAATTGCATATTTTTATAGCTCGTAACCCTAAAAAGAGATCAAATCCATTAGATGCATTGCACAGAGAGATTGCAATCTTAAAGAAAGTTGACCACCCCAATGTTGTCAAGTTAATTGAGGTAAAGTTTCAGCTTTTTTTACTGTATATGAATGCGCTTTACAGCAAACTTGAGCTTCTATATCTAAAGTGTAAAAGTGTTTAGATGACGGAAATGTCTGATGCTATAAGCCATGCAATACTTAAAACAAATCCATTTAAAGATTTGTTATAGGTCATAGCTATAAGATTGAAATATCTTTCTATCCCATGTGCTATTAACGCTGTAGCTCTGAGGATCATAACATCGCTGTTGTATGGCTTCTTTCTTCCCTCTTCTCTAAGCAACAGTGTTTCAGTTTCTTACATGCAAAATAATTGTTCGAAACAGTAAAAGTTTTGTCTGAAAATTTATAGCTGAAAGTTTTTTTGTCCGAAGCTTGAAAAGGCCGTCGTTTTCAATTTTAATAGGCGCTATTACCACCGGAATTATTTCCAGCAGCAATTAACGGAATAAGTGTATTATAAATAGCATTTGTTTCAAATGTGTTTATCTACTTTTTGCAGGTGATTGATGATCCCGAAATTGATAATGTTTATTTGAGTAAGTATTTGTCTTCTGTTTTTATAGAATTTGTTTCTTTTCTTGTTTTCTAAATAAATCATTGTTTTTAGTGAATTAGTTTAAATATTTTCTTGATACGTGTATTTGAATATGAAGATGATAAGTACATAATTATGTATATAGGAGAGCTTAATTTTGAAGTTAACTGCAGTCAACTTCAAAATTACTTTACCCTTCATATGCTGCTATTGAGCAATGCATTTATTGTTTGGTCTCTGATTTCAAATTATCTAGTCATTAGTAACCCTTCGAATGTATCTTCTTTTTTCAGTATTTGAGTTGGTTGAACGAGGGTAAGCATACAAACATTTTTGAAGTGCCATATGAATGTTAGTATTAATATGGGGCATCG
This sequence comes from Cassiopea andromeda, assembly GCA_018155075.1. Taxonomy (NCBI): domain Eukaryota; kingdom Metazoa; phylum Cnidaria; class Scyphozoa; order Rhizostomeae; family Cassiopeidae; genus Cassiopea; species Cassiopea andromeda. Next base: position 256,605 of record WIPJ01003189.1, on the reverse strand, counting down.
GGAGGGGAGTGGATTGAATAAGAGGATATGTTGCAAGTAAAAGATTAGAAGATTTCTGGACACTTCCTGGTACTCAAAGTTGTATGTTCTCATTATAGGCCAGCGCAGGATATTCCGACTGAGCACCCAATGAGTGAAGCCACAGCTCGTAGTTATTTTAGAGATGCAGTTCTTGGTCTTGAGTATCGTAAGTTCTTTGCTTTTATTGTATCTTTATGAACTAATGAAGAAAAATGACATTGAATGCCATTCTTTCCTCAATGAGAATGGATACTAATTGTATACAGTATTGAGTAGGTATAAATCAATTGCTTTCTTTGTTTTAGTACATTATACAAAGATTATTCATAGAGATATAAAACCAACGAACCTCCTTCTAGACAAGAATGACCATATCAAGGTTGGTAAACATAAATACAGAATTATTTTTGCTAGTGACGTACAACAGTTTAGCAATTCTCTGAGTCGTAGGGAGTATTGTATAAAATGGGAAGTCCTTATTGCAGCCGATGGCTTTCTCATTCGCTGTTATGTTGCAAATGGGCAGTAGCGTTTTGTATTAGGCGATTGGAGGCTTTTTGCCTGCACTATTTCACTATCCCACAGAAAATTTTTACCATCTTTTGATAGACAGGAACTCGCAAAATTCCACCACTGTCGTCCATGAGTTGCTAACGAGATGCAAAGACTTTCTCCACATGCTTTGTTTCGTGAAAATGAGGCAGCATTTGGTATGATGGGGATGTGCGGCATATTGGCTAGGGGTACAAGGGATGTTGTAGTACGTTGAAAAGAATTTGATCGATGACCGTTGTCTACTTATTCAGAGTAAGTGGTTTCAGACGGCACCCCAATCAACTTCTTGTCAGCATATTGTTTTTCAGCGTAATGGAATGGCCCCGTAGAGAGTCAGGCTGGCACGAATGCTTCACAATATTATGTGTAATTGCAATTATTATTATCCCTTGATAAGAAACCTGATGCATCCCATGGAAGCCTTTGGAGCTTGCCAGTAAAATAATCCTTTTCCAATAAATAATTGTTCACTTTTGATCAGTGGCAGAAACTTTTACATTTATCATGAAAAGGGGCTGAAAATTTCTTGAATGTTGATGATTATTGCTACATGTTAGCAATTGTTCATTAGAATTGCTTGGGGAAGGGGGGAATGGGCGTAACTGCTTTTGATCATTGTTGACGTGTAACAATCATCTGGACAACTTGTTTTCAGATAGCAGATTTTGGCGTTTCTGACATTTTTGAAGGAGAAGATGATACTATGAATCGATTTGCTGGCTCTCCCGCATTTCAAGCACCAGAAGCAATTGCAGGTTAGCAGTGTGTCATTGCTGTTTCACATTTCTCAAAGCATATGCAAACTCATCTTTATAAGAAGTCTGAACACTTGAACCACGTTTTCGGTGGTCCTTGAAGATTACTTCTCGTATTTGGTGAAATTGTCATTTCTAGAACTTATTGGCACCTGACTGCCAGTTCTGCTGCGTTTAGTACGTTTGTTTGTTTTCCATTTCTGCAACAACTTCATTGCTATGCCATAAAGCCCCGAATATAAGCCTCGAGAATATAGGCTTCCCTATAAGCTAGCCTACATACCCTTCTGAGTATAAGCCTCCCCCGAAAATAAGCCCAGGGATTATATTTGGGATTCTGTGTGTATAGTTAGGATTTAAAGGAAAGCATTGTTTCTTGAGTGAGCGTAAATAGAATGACAGTTTTCTTGTGCTCTGAATGTCTTATTTCTTTACAAAACCTTTGTATACATCATGTTAGTCCTATCTTTCCCATTGATCTTGTATTTGCTTTTGTTCTTTGTTCAGTTTTCAGCATTGCTTGCTGCTATTAGTCTCTCTGATTGGACACAGAATTGTGAATTTTGGCGTACTTAAGTCACCTGTTAATCCAAAAGACCCTCCGAATATAAGCTCACCAAAAATGCTTACGAACGTCTACAAGCCCAGGGCTTATATTCGGGATTTTGTGGATTTTGCCAAGATTGAACAGTCTCGATAGCTCCAACTATGCTCACATCCGTGGCACTAGAGCCACCCAAGTCTTAAGGCCAGTCTATGAAATAAAATGTCATCATACAAAACAGCGTCAGACATCATCGAACATGAGTTTGATAGCGTGTTTGACTATGTTCGAGGTGCACAAAACACTACTCTCAAGTGGCTAACTTATGAGAATCAAACGCCGTCGAACACCCTCAAACTTTTGTATTGTGAGCACCTACCAGCATGCTGCATAAGCGCTAATTCAGCAAACTTGATTGGTTAATGACTAGAGCATCTTCAAACATCATCAGGTTTTTGCTGCATGCTGTATGCTCGAACATCACCCAACATGTTTAGCAATATTCAAGATTGCATGATGAAGTAGTCTACATGATCAAACATTTATATTTGAACATTATCAAACTCATGCTCGATGATGTTTGACGTCGTTTTGTATGATGATGCTTATCGTGTAGATGCCTTAAGTGTAGATGTCGTATGCCTTAAGACATGGATAGTTCTAGTGGGCTCACTTCTTAAAATAGTGGATATGTTTGTGAACAGGCCCTTCGAAATACCTATCTTGGCTTTGCCTTCGGTAAAGTGACCATACGATCACTACCAATAGAGCAAATTGCACGCTTGCAACTGCAGGCTTCTGTAAATCGCATCGTCACTCTTTTGGCGTGTGGCCGACTACTATATTTTAATAGTGTGGTGAGCAGGCTTTCATAAAATTCACCCTTCTCAAGACATTTAGATGATCCTACTATCTATATCTAAACTGCATCTTTATAGTATTCGGAAATTTCTGTGAAGAACCTTAAAAGCACAATCAATGTTTGTTACCAATGGTGTTATGATCTTTTGGTTTATGACTTCCTGAGTAATTTTTTGATGTTGTCAGAGCAATCCTTTGTGTGATAGCGAAGCCTTTTACTATATATCTTTATACTCAATACCTTGCTATTAAGTATTTCTTCATGTAGTGGTAATTCTCGTTTTAGATGGGCGTGTCAAATTTAGTGGAAAAGCTGCTGATATTTGGGCAATGGGTGTCACTCTTTATTCATTTGTTTATGGAAAGGTAACTTTTAATTTCACACATTATTTTTTTAATAAATCCATTTATTTTTGTACCTTTCGCCTTGTAGTTACTATCGCAGATTGTCAGAAATATCAGTTGCTCCATCTTCGTAATCTTCTAGTGCTTTATATTCCTCTGTAGGAACTTGTTCATATGTAGAACTATGCAGATCATATGTAGCACTTTTGAACTTGAACCTTGTTTACATTTGTTTGAAGTGTCCTTTCTACGACAATGATCTCACGATTCTCTATGAAAAGATCAGAAATGAATGGTAGGTGTTTAATGCAATTGTTACTGTCTTTTGAACGATGCGATTTGAGTTGAGACAAAGCAGCAGGAAATAGCTGTAGAAGATTAAGCATGCCATTGTTTCATTGTTCACTAAATATGATTTGCTCTTCTACAATTATTGTAAGCCAATTGTTGTATGCTTGTATCGATTACGATCCATGCTGCTTAGGAATAAGATTATAACCATTCTGTCCGCAAATAACGATTCTACGATTACTATAGTTTATCAATAATTATAGCTTTTCAAACTCTAGCTTTTGTAAGGTAAGCATTGAACTTAAATTCATACATCTTTTTATGAAGCCATTGCCAATTGAGAAGTTTTTTTGGAGCTCATTTTGCCTCCAATTCTCCTGGTACATTGCCTATTCTTACCCTTGCCTCTCTTTTCACATTCAATTCGTCAAGTTTAACATTTATTTCTTGGCGTACTTTATTTGTTGTGTTTTGCTTTCATTTAGAAAATAGGATCAGATTTTATCAACTTCTTGTTCTCCTTTTTAGCTTGCAGTTTCCTGAAATGTGAGTTTCCTTTCCAGTATTTATTTGATATTTCAGAGTTTTATGCTAACCGAAAACAAATATTCTCTTTAAAAACGTATTTTTTGCCAAGTTGTGAGATGGGTAGTATTTCTGGGGTACACTAGAAAGTGGGAGCTATTTCTTTTGATAATACCAATAGATGGTATTTCCAAGTAGCATTCCAATTTGGTTATCAGTATTAATGAAATATGCTATTATAAAAAAATATTCGTTTGAGTTTTGTATGGAAGTTTTGGTAAAACTCATTCAGGCTCAAAGTGTTTTGCTTATCCCTAGAAGAATTTAAATACTATTCAACAGACTATACAAGATGTTGAGGAAGTTGAATGAATTCTATTGGCTTTTTGTTGACTGATCCCTCGTATGTTTTTGTTTATGCAGCTCATAATTTTTGTTTTGTTTAATAGACTTCGTGGAATTACTTCTTCGTGTAGGCCACTTATGTCCAAGTTTTGTACTTAGTTTATTTTTTGCAATTTTTTACAGGCCATTAGTTGATCCTCAATTGCAAGATCTGATTTCGAGGCTCCTTGCAAAGATACCAGAGGAACGAATAAAAATGCAGGAAATTAAGGTATTTTGTTTTTGTTTGAAGGTTTTCGATTCCTGACACTCAATCAATGAACAGTGAGGGCCCTATTGCATTTGAGGCCAAGTTCAGTCTGAATGCCCCTTGATTTCCCACCAAGTATCAATAGCAAGAAAGCCAATTTGAATTTCATCGCTAAGCAAGCTGAGCAAAGTCCAAGCTAATAGGCTAAAAGTCTAATATTTTGCCTTTATTTAATTAGCCGGGGAGAGGGGCTACTTGCACAGTAGCTCAGTACTCTTTGGCATCAAATAGAGGGGGGTATAATATGGGAGAACTTAGAATTTTTGCTAAACAGGTATAATTAGGAGGGTGTTAATAGTTGGGGGGGGGGTCAATGTTCAATAGAAAGTATGGGGAGTCAAACATTTCAAAACTATTGCAATTAGTTGTTAACATTGCATAAGGGAAAGTTTGTTTTGATTTCCTTAGTTATTAATATTGATTTGCTTTCACAAAGTCAATGCGTTTTACTTACTTATCCTTGTTAAAACTTCGAAGTCTTTAGGTTAGTAAAATGGGAGGTTGGATTTTTTTCAAAATTGCGTAGTTGGGGGAGGTTTTTTTAATAAATGAAAATGGGTGGGGAAATTTTCAAAAATCTGCACTTGGGGGCTCGCCTAATATTCGGTGCCAAATGACAGTGACGATGTTTAAATATGCCATGTCTCCTGTTGTTAATATTCTATCTTTCTATTTTCCTCTACCCTTTGCTCACCTTAATCTTCTTACATTTCATCTATTACTTTCCCATCTCTCAGAGAGTGTGTCCGACACTTTTGACATTGCTGCATTATCTGATTCTTAAGAAGTGATTGTATTTTGTACACGTCAATTAATTTTTTTATGACACATTGTCAGGCTAATACTGTCTATTCAATCATCTGTAGCATCGCAGCAGATTATGACATTAATATTTTTGTCATTAAATCGTTCATTTCACTATGGATATCTGAGTTCTGCCACAGCCTCTATGTAGTTCCATCATGATTTCTGGAGCCCAGCAGCCTCTGTATTAATATGTTTGTTATGCATTTATGATCATTTCATAGTTTTTTGGCCACATGATTGTTGATAGATGAAGAGCATAATGTGCTTTATGAATTCAACTGCCTTGTAGTTTCACATTAGCTATTCCTTCTATTTTTATTGCACCTTTGTTATTCCAATGAGTTTTGACTGTTTTTGCATCATTCAGGAACACCCTTGGTTGACAAGAGGTGGACGCGAACCAATGCCAAAGACGGAGGAGCACTGCGTAGCAATTGAAATCAGCGATGACGACATAAGGAATAGCGTCACTCTTATATCAAAGTTATCATCCCTTGTAAGCTCATCACTCTTTGGTTTTTTTATGATGCTATCAGTATTTCAAAAACGTTTAATGGATTTTTTTTATTTGGCCAGTTGTCATTGAAATTAGGGGTTTGCATCGGACCGGATTGGAGATTTATAATCCGATAATTGATTTCCAGTACGTGCCAAAAGTCCCTGGGACACTTTCAAAAAAGTTATGAGAAGCTATAGCCTTCTGCATTTCTATCATTATGCCTTCTACGCACCCCCTTCCCCCTAAGACAGTATTGGTCTGTTCCTGAGACACTTGGCGTTATTGTGCACGAAAAATTTTTCCGTTACCGCATGTATTTCTCCCAAAAACCAACATTTTTTAGGGGAAGGGGGGACGAATGTTTCATCCATATTAAGAATATGCAAAGCGTCCCAGGACTTTTGGTGAGTATTGTATGTTTACAATCCGAATCCGATCCAAAGTAAAATGTTCTGATCCGAATCCGATCCGACCTAGAATTGTCCTTTCCGAAAATGGCTTTGTAACAAGTGTAGGCAAATTTTATTTATTATGTTAATTCACGGATATTTTTAGGTTTATCGAATGTTCTTTATGCAATGTTCAGTCCTATGCTTAAGGATGAGGAGATTTTTGCTATTTCCATATTATGAGAAGCTATAGCTTGGTTTCTGTTTGTCCGGGCAAAGCTTGTGCATGACTTAATAGGTCACAAAGTTCCTATTAAAGTAGTAGATTTCGCTCTCTGCATTTTCCCAAGGGCATGACCAAGTATCTTTGATATTGTTATTCTTGACTATTGTCAACGCGCGAACTTGGAGACACTGAAAGGCAGTCAGTTTTGCTTTCGACAAGCTACCCCAAACACTATTTCTATAGCCTACACGTAAGGTCTACACGTAAGGCTGCTTGTCATTTTCACTAACAGTTCTGTGTCTTTGGAATCTTGTATGGTATCTGCAAGCCTGTTACAGAGCATAAATGATAGAGAATCTTTGCCCTATCAAAATTGCCTGGTATCTGGTAGACGAAAAGATCTCTTTTTCGAAGATTATAGGTGACTTGCATACTGTTGAAGAAATCCTGGTGTAAAGTGGACTGATATCATTCAAGCAATTGTAGACTTCGGTCACTGACTTTTCTGATTTGAATCCAATCACTCAATATATTACAAAAATTATGTGAACAGTTTGCCTTCTACTAATGTTTATTTTTTTCATGAATAACTAATTTAATTGATTTCGTATTTGGAAATCGACATCCTGTCCGAACCAAACCGACTGTGAAACAGCCTTTTAAATCCGACGCTATCCGAAATAAGCATTTTCGTTCCGAAATCCAAATGCATCTTATTGGATCGAATTCGGATCCGATGCTGATCTGCACACCTCTAGAGGAAGGGCTCAGATCATTTGCTCTAGGTCTTAGTGAAGCTGATGGGGTTGTTTATCGCATAGGCTTGGCATATCTGATATTTTAAAAACATTTCTTCCCAAATCTAGAGAAAGAAAGATCTATGTCAATATAGCATGATAGTTTGACGCCTTGGATAAAGCAATGTAGCCCGAGTTTCGAACAGACGTGTTGCGGGAATAAGCTTAAGGGATGGAGAATTCGGCTATTTTAGGTGGGCGTGGTGGTTGGTACAAAAGAATGATACAAACAAAGTTACAAAGCAGTAAGCGATTCACATTGGACTATTCTCTGTTGTCTGGAACACAACTGCTGCTTACACATATCAAACATTTTTTTCTACGTGGTTTCTGAAATAAGAGTATTTTGGTTGGAAAAATTTCTGAGAATTAATTGCCGTGACGCCAGGCTTATTCGGGACTCAGGAGTAAGCGACCTTGATTATAATCAAGGGCGCTTATAAGCCGTCCTTGGTTTTAATCCGCAGAAATATTTTCCAGAAGGGCTTATTGGCTACGTCTTTATTTTTGAAAAATTGCAGTAATCTGGGAACCATTTTACCAGAAATACTAGAAATAGTCGTGTTCTTTCGATTGTGAGTCTGTTCACATGCCTCAATATTTTAGCTTATTTCAAGAAACTTTAAATGTAAATGCTTTTGAAATGATCAAAGAACAAGCAAGTTGGAATTGCTTAATATGGTGATTCAAGTAGGTCTATTTCTGTTGTGTTTAGAAATTCTTGTAATCTTTAAAATATCTAGAATTTCTTGCAATGGAATTTCTTTAGGAGAATTGCCATCGCTAAGTCTATTTAAAAGTCATCTGAAAATGTACATTGTGGGCAATGAAGATAAATTTATGCCACCTCAAAGAACGACTCCCTGTAAAATCAGTGTTTGTGTTTTTTTCTTATTGTAGTTTATTGTATGTATATCAGTTTCTTTCAAGTATTGCTGATGGGATATCGTTGTGAAAGATTATTACTATTATTATTAGGTTTGAAATTTATGCAGAGCTTATTTTGAGATGTATTGAAATAATGATTATGTTAAAGATATAAAGGTTATAGCTCCCTTTATGATGTTTTTCATTGCCTTCGCTCTAATGACTATTTTGTTGCTTTAACAGGTACTTGTTAAAACGATACTGAGAAAAAGGACATTTTCTTCTTCTCGAAGAAAGGACAAACATAATTTGAGATCAAACTCAACGCCTGATATAAGTCAATCACAAAATACGTACCTTGATATGCAGAGGAGAGTTTCAAAGTCTGCGGCCTCATTGTATTCCAGAAAAATAAGATAGCGCTTTACATCTTTACATAGAGGGTAATTATTACTAATAAATTACGCATAATTAGATTAAATTAGGTGTTTGTATACTTGTTTTTAACGTATTGTTTTAGTGTTATATTAATACAGTATTCAAACATCGAAGACGAAATTTCAGACATGGACGTAAGAAGTTGGGGTGGCACAGGGGGCATGTGCCCCTTTTTTCACAAATCAGTATATAAAGTGCCCCTTTTCAGCTTATGCAGTTGCCCCTAAGTACATGTGCCCCCACTTTGAATGCTTCCATGTCCCTAACTTTGAAAATTTGTGGTCAAAGAGTAAACTGCTTTATCCCATGATTTACTCCCAAAGATGGCTAAACTTCTCAATTAGCCCTATTTTGTAGTGAAGCCATCATTTTATTTCCAGGTTGTTTCCCCAGGGAAGTATTAGTCCTGAATTTTCATTTTGCAATAGATAATGATGTTTTGTAGTATATACATTGGTGAGTGTCTAGCTCCAATCTGATTCAAATTATTATTGATTTGTAAAAAACTTCAGTTCCATTTGATTAGCTGCGCAAATAGAGCGTCTTAGCCTGACCAAAATTGCATGACAGTGCAGTATGATAAAGTTCCCTGTATCATCATTTTTTAAGAGTTTCTTCTACTTCTAATGTTGCAGTTATTTGGGTAAGGCATCGTAGGCTCCATTGTTACAAAGGCTTGTTCTTGCAGATGTGTCTTTTGGAATTTTGTCCACGTTGCTGGTGAGAAAACTTTGTTCGCATTCTGACTCATCTGCTGTAACGGCCTGACAGGGGGGCCAGCTCCCAAGAGACAATTTTTCATGGGCACCAGATTAAGAAAGGGAGCGAAAAAATATCAAAGGCAAATATGTTTCTATGCTTGATATTAATTAATGGCAGGAGCTCGTTAAGATAAACTCTAAAATCTGATTCCCACACACGAAGCAATTTAGCGCATAGCATAGCTAAAAAGATTAGTGTAACTTGTAATATCAGCGTAAATGATCTCGATTTTTAACTCAGAAACTCAAACTTTGCTTTATTGAAATTCGCTAACTCTTGACATGGATTTGAAAATGTGCTTTCTATCAGTGTTAACGTAGTAAGCAAGCGCTTTCTCAAACCCTTCAATGATCGTCTTAAGCTTGCATCTGACAAATTTTTCTCATGTGTACACTAGATGCTTAAATTATAGTGTATATGCATTTCCAGTCCATCTATCTTTTTAATTGTTATACAAAAGTTTCACATGAATCTTCCCTTCAATTCTTTGAGTACTACATAAAATGTTAACTTTAGAGATCACTTGGCTTTACTAATACCATTGGGAACCTAGTAGTAGAATTGCAAATTTTTGAAAATTTCATCACTAATTTCCATTTATCAACTACCCACGAAACTAAAGAATTTTGTAGAAAATCCAACTTCCCTAATTTATAAACATACCACTTCTACTAAGATTTGAAAGATCTAAATAGGGTAGTTAGATGAAATACAGTGGCTTTGTGATCGCAAATCATTATTAACAAAGAAAGGACATCAAAATATACCCCGAAAGGTAGTAGCAAGTACAAATACACACTTGTGGAGATGGTCATAAAGTAGTTGTTATTGACAATGATAATTGCAGGTAGATGAAAAACTGTCAATGTACATTGCCTTTTGGCTTGAACTGGTGACAATAATGATGAATTGTTTAACCCCCCTGCCCCTATATTGCACTAATAATGGAAAAACTATACCCATTTGCATTCGTTAAAGTCTTCCCTTATTATGCTTATTTAAATTATGATGTCATCCCCCTCATTATTATACTCCCTTACTATTGAGTGTCCAAGAGCATATTTCCCCTGTTTTCTACCTAATGTGGCTCCTTAGCAAAAGAAGCAGAATTTATAATACTGACATTCCCAGTACAGTAAAAACCCGCATATAAGAAGCTTTATCTAATAAGAAGCTACACCCTTATATTTCCTATTTTTGACTATTATTCTGCATCGGACCATCTATAATATTCCCTGTTTTCTGCAGGCACATTCTACCTCAGATCTGCGTTCGCAAGCACAAAATAAAAAGCCGCACATAAGAGCCTTCATGCAATAAGGACCTAAACCTGAAATTTTACATTTTAACTTAAAATAATTAGAACCTCTTCAGCCTCATATTCAAACTAGATTAATATAAAGGGCTCATTTTTCATCCACTGGGAAATTAGCTCACTATTCTTGTCAATTAACCCCTTTCATGGATCCTTCAAAAATAGTACATACATATTTGAGATGGGTAGGTTTATACAAATGTTGTGATCCACAAGGCTTTTCAGTGGTACGAAGTATATACTGCCATAGTTTTTGAATGCTATATGGTCAACTATCCTTATTTCTAGTGTTTTTATTGGGCCATCTGGTAAGAACCAGCACCCTGATTACTGGAACTGCCTCACCAGATGAGAGAACACGCGCAGGCTCATTTCAAAACTATTGGTTCTTATTTGCGGGCTTTTTCTGTAGTGCAGGTTTGTAATGCTTTATAGAAACGCCACGAAGAAGCGCAAATTTCCTCAGAACAAAACCAGAAAACAGCAGAGCAAGAAGTGCAAACTCAAGCAAAACACAAGAGTGTGCTTCGTATAATGATCCTAATAGTAAATTGTGAAAAGGGCTGTCAGGATAAATTCACATCAGAATTTGCTGTACCACGTGATGCAATTTTCAAAACTCCAAAACTGGAAGAATTCTAGACGTGTTTAAACTTCGGCTTTTAAGATTTGTCTTTGAAGTGTCAAACAAGCTTGTGCCGCACTTCTTTCATAACTTTTCCTCATTAAATTCTTCAATTCATGCATGCGAAATAAGACATTCTACACGTGGAAACATATATGTAGAAAAGAAGTATAGGTTACAGTTTTGTTTAAGATCCATTCGATACATGGGGGCAAAGACTCTGGAATGAATCGCCATTAGAGAGTAAACGCTCTGTCTCAAAATTTTTACTTAGCAAAAGCTAATACTTCGGTTGCTATGAGAATGAAAGTCAAGTGCACTCTGAATATACCCAACAGCCATTGACATTCAATTGTTTCTTACAACGAAGGAAGGGGTGAGTTTGTTGTATTGTTGAGTTTGTTTACCCTGCTGCATTTAAAACCCATAAATGTTTGTTTTGTTTTACCTTTGTTGTCGTTGTAGTAGTGGTTTAATTGAAATAAAAGCAATAAATGAAAGGAAGATGAATGCAAGCAATTTTCAACGGGATGCATCCCACACCCAAGTGAAGAAGCTCTGTAACAGAGTGGCTATTCTCCCTAAACACCCTGGAAATTACCACTATGTGAGAATACATAGCAGACATTTTCACATTGTTCGGGGGGACGAAAACGTCGTGAAAGCAAAGGTGCATGTCATGTAATACTTACCCTGGACAACTTTGACCAATATCGTGTCGAAAGGTAAACCATTAATTGGAAGGCTACAAAGATGAAGAAATGCAGAAGGATTGAGGGAAAACCGGGGTTCTGGGGGCTTGCACACAGAAAAAGTCTGAGAAGTAAACCCTTTAGAACGTCGGAAAACACCCTTCTGCAAAGCAGGATATAAATTGCTTTCCTCTTTGATCACTATGCTAAGAAAGGAAAGCTGATCCCCTAACTTGTGTTCATCGAGTTTTGCTGACTAAGAACAACGTAGGAAAAAGCTACACCAAAGCTATGCCAGCACGCCACTGAACATAATGGCCCTCCCTATGTGCTGTCCAATGCATTTACGTCAAAAGCTTAAGAAGAATCAATATGACTCCAGTACGCTGACTTCTACAATGTTCTTTATGGATTCCTGTGAGCTGCTACTATTGAATGGTATGTCACATTTGGCAGGTCTGAAATTATTGGGGGCGGGAGGGGGCGATCGCCTTTTGGTTGATTAACACGAATGAGTTATTCAAAGTTGAAAGCAAGTGTGGATATGGATATCTCTTAAAATGGCGTTCTTGTTCAAGGAACATGGGAACGAACTGACTTTATTCAGGCTTCCTACAAACTACCTTAACAATATTTCCAAAACTTTTCCAAAACTTCGCTAAAGCCAACTTACCAAATTTTTAAAGCCATGTAATATTTTCATTCGCATTGTGAATCCTCACAGAAACATAAAAACTTAGTTTTCAATACTATATTTTTTATTTTTCTGGTGGATTATATTTTATATTATAAGTAATAAAATGAACAAACATAGCATTGACTGTGCTTGGTATGACACTTACTTCTTTCTCGGACTGCTCATTTGCGTTCTCTTTTTCGAATCGAGGTTATTGCAGTGAATTTCTCACAAAATGGTAGCACTTTCTCATGTGGCAAAAGTGGAAGACTTGTAATTGCGGTTGACTAGAAGCACTACTCTTTGTAGTTACTGCTGCATGAACATGGAAGAATGCGAAATTACCTTGAAAAATTGCTACAATGATGCATCTACATCTTCAATGATAAAGAGAAGGCACATATTCTCAATCCTGCTTCCCCCATGTATCCAACGCCAAGGTACGCTTCGCCATTACGCGTAGGACCAAAGCTATCACGTCTAGATTCTCACCTTTAAGACAATAGAAATTGTATAGTGACAAAAAGAAAAAACAGTGGTAGTAAAAACGTAGAATATATCTCGTAGAAATGCGTCATGTCCGAATCAGTCTAATCTTTCTTCAATTGCAAAGTATTTAGCAAGAATGATTTTATCTTGATATTGAAAAAGCATTGACATTGGTATTGCAGAGTATGGTTCTCTTTTTAAGACTCCAGGGCATGCCAGGTTTCATTTGTTTGGAGCTCCTTGTAGCTCAAATATTTGAAACCTGGCCAGAAGATGAATATATTTTGCTGTGCCTGAATGCCGCTTTGCAGAGTATGGCGTGTTTGTGCGAGATCTCTGGCGTGCAAAGGGAAATTGCCTGGTGTACCGGTGTGTACAGGCAGATACTGTATTTTGGTGTGCACTGAACAATTTGAGTTGGGTTGGCTCCGGCCCCAGAAATAAATATCTCGTTTATAATCCCACTCCATCCTGTTTCGCAAACCAAATACTCTAGAGTTTACATGCGGCAATTTTTTCCATTACTTTCCACTCCAAACGCCAATTGCTTACATTCTACTAGAAGCAACCAAGATCACGCCCATATAGCCTTCTTGCATTGGCCACACACAAAGTGTAACTGGTGTGCATTAGCTTCAGGGCAAAAATTTCTCCAGTTTGCTCATGCCATACTCTGCAGACTGGCCTAAATGTAAAAATGCATTCTTATTATTGGCCACATTCAGGCTAACTTTGATTGAAGTTTATTCTAGAAGTTTGTTTATCAATGGAAAAAAGGTAATGTCAATGTGAGCTTGTATGCCAAGTGGGCTCGATCAAATGATATAGAAAATCATAGTGTGGAGTTTTTCCAGTGGTCTTCCAATGAGGGGTTTGGTTTTTTTAAAAAGCTGTTCTCAAAAGATATTGAAGCAATCATTGAAATTCTCTTACTGTTTCTATATGTTATTACTAGAATAAAAAGTGAAATTAATGTAGTGTTCATGTTTGATGTACATTTTTGCTTTATCTGTTGTAGATCTTGCTCAAGCTCACCTTAAAGCAATTGCAAAGATTCTCATCCGAACTGTGTTCATATATAGGTAGGTAGAAATTTATGATCTTTGCTTTTAGAGTTTCAGTGAAATTAATCTTAAGACTTTTATTCAAAACTCTATAAATTTAAAAAGTACCTGGTTATAGATAGTTCAGATGCAAATCAAAATTATCTAGAAGTAGGTACATTCCTTTTTCATCAGTTCATCATGCAATTAAGTGTCTTACTACAGGGGTGCCCTCCGCATGTTAGTTTTTGAACTAATAGCCAAAATTCTCCTTGAGAAATTCCATTATGTGCAAGTTTGACAATTTCAATATTTTGAAATGCATTTGTGCTGTTGTTATTTGGAATTTTGAAATTATAATTAATTGATTTACTGATTGATGTACCAATCCATAAATCAGGAGGAGTTTAGCAAAATTGTTGAGTGTCCTACAGTAGTGCCACTACATGATGTGCCACAATGCTACATGAGGGCTCATCTGTAACAATTTGTGAAGTAATCTATAGTTGTGTAGTCACTTTACTCTCACATGATTATTGTCTTCCTCAGTAGTGCTGTCCTAAAATGGTAAGTGTGCTGTAGAAAATATATTAGCCATGCGCTTGACCATACTTTTTGGTAATTCTATTGATAGGACTGTGCCTTCCCTCTCCTCCTGTATGCGTCCTCTCTCCTCCTGTATGCGTCCTCTCTCCTCCTGTATGTTTCCTCTCTCCTCCTTTTACAAATGCTTTGTTAAGAACTTTTCCAGCTTTGCAAATGAACAATACAGGGACTGGCCCCCAAAAGTTCCAACAATTTTAACAATGGGAATTTGGCTCCCCTGAGACCCCCTACACAATAGGCCTGGTCTTCCTTCATCTGTTCATGTTGTGGCTATAGCATAGACCCAATATCTTTTTCAAATATGATCCAGAGCAAGGAGAATTAAGCCATCATAGTGATCAATCTATCTGTCGAAGAGAAAAGTGAAAATCGAACAGGGCTATTTCACAAGACTGTTCTGTGATAAGTGGAAATTGGCAGGTGAATATATTTCTTGCTTTTCCTGTAGAAGGCAGATGTGCATGGCTATCCATCACAATTCATATGCTCATGTACAGTGATTAGGAGTGGCTGCCCATAGTATAAAAGTTTTGTACAATATATATCTTTTTGATGTTGTAGAAAACCCATTCCAAAATCCTAATCACAGGCTATGAACCTAATCTAATATAGAAATGGATTTGTGCTAATAGGGTAAAATGAAATAGGGTAAAGGGGCTAGGAGATTAACATAATTTCCAAGTTCACCCCATTTCTGCTTCTACTCACCCTTTTTGGAATAAATGTTAAGGGTAATAGCTCCAAGTATTGAACATTTGCATTGCATGTTGCAAATGTGAAAAAATGATAAGCATTATCCTTAAGGTTTGAATGCTTTATTTTACAAGTAGCAATACTTATTACAGAGCTTTCAGTAGAAGGTAGCTACTGGTGATTTATCTCTGGCTACATCTGCCTAAACTGCTATGCACTTTGACCTAAATTGATGTAAAGAAGTACACATAATATGTGACCTCTATGGAACACAGCTGCATACTGTTCATCATCTGCTGACTCTAAATAGTATCAAAAACTCTGTATTAGCTAGGGGGAACTGTTGCATACGCTTGAATCCCTTTCCACATAGGGTAAATCACTTCATTTTCAGCCCCTTCCCACATAGGGTATGTCATTTCATTTCAACAGCATTAAGCAAGCTCAGATTTCTGAATGGATGAATACATCCATGTCATGAGTATATTTTGAAACTTAAAGTTTGAAAAGTGTTATTTGTACTACACAACCTAGCTTAGGTTCACCCTAGGTTAAATAAAACCTAGATTTTTTAGTCTTTGCTGTAGGCATTGGGACTGTTCAATGAAGGCTGATTATTTGGTATTTGTTATCAGTTTTAGTATTTAGTCAGCAGATTCTATGATTAATTATTCAGGAGGAGTCAAATTAGTCTATTAATCAGGTGTAAGATTCTTTGGTTACCTGGATGTAGTTAAAGACTTTTATTATTTGTTAGGAGTTGACTAATTCTATTATCCAGATGTAGTCAGATACACCAATTATCTGGTTGTTGTCAAAAAAATTGATTCCATGGTTGAAGTGCAAATAATCCAGCTGTTACTATGTTAATAATCAATTGAATGGCTCTCTGTAATGCTGTTGAACAGCACCCAAACAGACAGTTTCTTTGCATTGCTGTTGCAAGGAGCCTGCTCATAAGAAGTTTTGTACTAGAAAACCCTACATCTGACCATGCCTAAAGTGAAATCAGCCAAAACTATAACCACACCTAGATTACCAAATAATTGATTATTCAATAAATATCAGGCCAAATAACCAAGTAGTGAAATCAAGAAATATTGGCAGCCCTAGTAGGTATGTGCTAACTGGTGTTCACCCAAAGGTTATAACAGTACTTTTATGGGAATAGGGTGACTTGACCTTGGTTGAGTCTGAGCTATTTGGTATAGAGTAATTAAAGCTTGGGTGCAATTTAGACTGCTTGAATCCCTCACTTCAGGAATAAACAAATTATGCTTCTGAGACTTCATAGCAAGGAAAGAATAATACTAAATTGCAGTTTTTATGCTCTGTCTGACAAGGTATGTTTTAGTTTCACTGTCCCTGATGGCAGAAATTTGCTAGTCTCAGGAGTTTTAATTTCATTTATCATTTGCTCTTTTGTACAATAAGTATGACTGGTATATGCTACTTGTCAGACTTTTGTTAGTTACGCAGTCGAATTTCGTGAATTGCATTGCAGTACATGATTATTTCATTTTATAGTGACAATGCATCAAGGAATCTGGTGATGCAAGCACTGAAAAAATTTTTGTCAAGCAATGGTAATGAAGTTTGTTTATTATTATTGGCTATTTTGTATAATCTGACTCACATCTAGAATATCTGGACTCAATGCAATTTTGTTCAGAGTCCTTAAAGTGCACTTCAGAATGTGCTTATTAGCTGAAATGCCTGGAATGTAAGAGCACTTGTTTCAGAAGTCAGTGACTTTGTTTGCATATCACATGAAACTAAAATAGAGGACACTGTTCAAGCACCTTGTCTTGTTAACTCTTATGGGTGAAGCTAATGTCAGGTATAAAGTTTTTGTAAAATACATGACAAATGAAGTTTGTGCTCTCTCAGTATTTAAGGATGAGCTGTTGGGATGATATATGGAACTTCTAGTAATGCATTATAACACTGGTATGGTAGTTATTGAACACTTAAAGAAGAACTCAGCTAATTTAGACTAGCCATTGCATAGAATAGGAAGCCTTCAAGAATAATACAGTGTGTCATTTGGTGCTGTGCTGCCTTCTTTCCTTTGCAAGACTGGAATCATGACCCAGAAATTTGTTTCATGATAGAATGCCATTTTATTTTTTAACAAATATTTCATCTGCTACATATTTCATCTGCAAGCATGCCATATATTTGTACACTGGCATTTGAAAGATTGAACAGTTGAATTTGAGGGAGAGGGGCACAGTAAGGGTAGAAAAATGAGAACAAACTATTTTATTCAGTCTGACTTGCGTGGCTCTATCTATTTTCAGCTGTGTCTGATAGCTAGAAATTGTTCTGATTGGATACCATTGGGCAGATTTTAGAGAGACATTAAACTTCATTGATATAAAACCTGTTTTGTTTCTTTCTTTATTTAGATTAATATGATTATATTATTTATGGTTATACAGTTTCCTATCTAATGAATCCTAGTTAGTGAATTCTTTGCTGTCTAAGGAAGCAATAACAAATTTGAATGCATTCTGGTTTTTCATTTATTTTTATTCAGAATTCCCTATGCCTGTTTCCTTTGTGTTATTTATATAGTTTTATTTTCATCTCATCCTTGTATAAATAAATAAATTTTGCTGTAATACCAGGTGCAAATGCAGCAGATACACTACTTGCTGAGCTTGATGGTACTGCAAAAGTAATTAACAAAACTGGTCATAGGTATTTATAGATTTTAGAATTATAGAAAGTTAGTCATACATACATAGTGCTTTCATGCCTCTGCTTTGATAAGGTTGTTTTACTTATATCATGTGTTTGAGTTACTTCTTTCAAAATGTTAGATGTTGCTCAACAATTATGGTACATATTTATTAGCCATAGTCAGTGTTATCCCATTGAAATATGTTGGCTATGTTGGTTATGATGGCTATGTTGATCCTTTTATCATTTTTTGTAATGTGTTTGTAGTTTTAAATATATGTCTGTAATTCCTCAAGCTTTCAGTCAACCCATTTGAAAACTATTCCATGAATGTTTTATACTAAGTTCACTAATTTTCTGTTGCAGCTTGTCATTTGCTAAGACAGCTTTGACACTTCTGTTTTGGTGCAAAATCATATGTGAAACTGTCCATGAGGGTTTAAAAGATGAGTCTTTTGCAATGTTATCAAAATTATCAGCTGTCTTCTATGCTCGAGCTTCTTCTACTGAAAATGAGAAATTGGCACGCAAAGCATTCAAAATGCTCACCTCCATGTGGAGAAGTCATCCTGATGTCCTTGAAAAATGTTTTGACAAGCTTCTTGAAGTTGATATGTATCAGGTTGGTTGAAGTTTTACTTTTAGTGCTTACTTAGAATGTGATTTCTACCAGAATTTGGTTGTATTTTTAATGCAAAATGATTCTTCATTACATGGTGATAATTGGATTTATGATGACATCTTTCCTTTGTGAGTTAATGGTTCTCATTTAATTTGATGCTATAGCCAACTTGTAAAGGTAGAAACCTAGTCAGTTTGGACTAAGCCTATGTTGCAATTTTAAGTATCACCTAATCAGGAAATTTAAAGCTATATGTGTGAATTAGCAAAATTAGTGTATTGTTTTTTCAAGGTTATTGCACTATTTGATTTTGTAGCTTTGTCTGTAATAGAATGTTAAGAATGGAATAATCATATTCTTTTGTATGTTGTAAGTTGAGGAGCAAACTCACCCAATTTACTGCCAGAGGTTTTTGATACTTTTAGTCCTTCAGAACAGAAGTGTGCCACCTATTAATAACATAGTTTTGGATAATTGGCATTCTTTTGTGTTTCTTCAACATTAGATCCAAAGTGCCACTAGCTATGTAGATAATAGCTATATTGATATACTTTTGCAGATTTCTTTAGTTGTTATAAATGTAGAAGGTGTCTTTCCTGTTCTTAGCAAATGTTGTTGAATGGCTTGAATATACACTCTAGGTAGAAAAGCATGGAAGCGATGGCCCTCAGCAATTTAAAAACCTGGTCACATATAACAGTGCTTGTCTTTTGTATTTTTTGATGCCATACTGTTGTAGAATTATTTTCACAAGCCATATTGGTATTTATTCTGATGGAAAATTGTGAAGCTGCAGGTTTTATCTCACACATAATTCAAAATCTCATTTATCTATGAAATTACTTAAGAATATGTGAGAAAGGTAAACATGTTTTGAAAATGGAAGCATTTATTTACATATGAATTAGTTTTGTTCACACCAGTATCATACATCATTTTTAAAATGAATTTTTAGGTCCTTCATTTCCATACTTTTGTACCCTAAGTGTATAACCTGGCATTAATGTGTGCTTTGCTGCCAGCTAAATAGCTTATTTAGCTCTTGGTAATGGCTTTTGATACAAAAGATTGTTTGTGCATGCTGACATTATTGGCTTTTCTCTCTTTCAATGCATGATCTGTTTATCTTTTAAATCAGTTTAGAAGGAGAGATTTCCAAATGTTATCTTTGCCACCATTTTAGGTTGAGGCTTTGTCTTATGCTTCTATTTGCATTCGATTTTTCACTGAAGAAAAAGAGATGAAGAAAGTTCATGACAAGAAGGTATATATTTCACATGCAAATAAAACATGTGACACCTCCAGCTGTAAAGTATACAGTATTTAGCAGTTCTTTGTATATTACAACTTTTGTAAATATCATCACAGAAGTGTGATTCAATTCTATCACCTACCAAAATCTTCATATACACTATGCAGAAGGATTGATGTACCATTTTTTTAGTGGTAGTTAATGCTAGAATTTAAAAATGCGGATGTTATGAGTTGTACCCCACTATTTGAGATAGAGGTTAATTCTTCACTATATATGCGTACAATATACATATATTAATTATTTGAGATGTTAAATGTTTTAATTTTGTGTTGCAAGATGCAGAGCCCATTTCTTTAATATTATTTTTGGGTGGAAGGTCCATTCAGAAATTTCTTCTTCTTCTTCTCAGCTTGTGAAGGTCCGTAGTTGGACATAAGCCTTCCCTAGTTCTTTCCATCTTTGACGATCTTGTGCTGTTCTGTGCCAGTTCTTCTCTGCTTTGTCTAGGTCGTCTCGCCATCTGGTTTTTTTCCTTCTTCTGCTTCTCTTATGGCCTCTCGGTGTCCAATGTGTTATCTTAGTTGTCCATCGGTTGTCGGTTCTTCTCGCTAAGTGACCGGTCCAGCTCCATTTTAATTCACTGATGGTTTGCATAATATCCCTTACTTTTGTTTGGATTCTAATCCACTCTGCTGTTTCTCTATCGCGCCATTTTCTAATTCAGAAATTTACTCTATTATTACTTGTGATGGTTCCATTGCATTTGTCTTAAAAGATTGATAGTTAATTTGTTGACATATAGTAGGATATATAAGTATTAATATAAGTATTGTATGTTACTATATGCTAATTGCAACCCAATGACATATTCTACATATTGCGTACTGGTTTTCCAATATTAGTAAGATTGTTTTGTTTTTGTAGGGCAAATTGTTAGAGACGTACTTAAAGTTATTCATCAACACCAAAACTTTGCCAAATCTAAAGTATATGGTATGTTGCATGTAGTTTTGGCAGTTTTTGAGTACTTCTATGAACTACCTACTTAGTCATGTTGAAATGATGATCAATCTTAGGACACCTCTGATAAAATATGATTAATAACCAGTTATCATTTCTGATCAACGTGACTCAAATTGTAAATAGCCATGTAACTGCTTGCTAGCAGTTTTCTTCCACATTGCTCGTATATCATTCAGAGCTAAAAGTTTATCAAATGCATTCTGTTGCATTTTGTGTATCACAAGTACTGTATTTACTGCATTATATATGAATTAAAATTAAATAGTTACAAATTAAATGCGCTATATTAATTACGTAAATGTGAGAATATACTTATAATTCATTTTACATGCGAACTGTGCTTGCCATCAGTTCGAATATACCTGGAAGACACTTTAAAAATTGGCATATTTTGATACTTCTTATAACAAAAAGATTCATTTTATGTAATACCAAGAGAATCTTATGGTCAAATGACGAAGCACCGAACGGTCTCCAGGCATTACAAAAGCATGGATCTTTTGATTATAAAGTGAATCTCTTCTTTTGATTTGTTTTCCAAGTGCTGATAACCCTCATAGATACCAAGTTGACATCAGCTTTTTGACTTGGGTATTAATATGTAGCTCTAATTCTCAATTTCAATTTGGATTTTCATCCAGTTGCAATAAAAGTACCTGGATCTTTAGGTAGTAGGATAGCAAATAATACGACAAAGGAAATACGTAATGGCCTAGCTAAAAGGACGAAAAAGTGGAGTGATTCTCATCAACTCAAATGGTATCATTTTACTAGAAGATAATTGAATTAGGTCAAGATGCGGAGCCTGAAGCTATCTCTCAAGCGCTGTGAATTTTAATTTCGAGCACCTTGAAAATTTTTATTTTAGCCCTTAAAAACTCCTTGAATTTGCAAATAAAAATCATGCACTAACCCTGATAAAAGAAAAATTTATTTTCAAGAATTATTGTCCTCGCACAGCATATCCACTCAGAACCTGTAAAGAGTTTCGTTTTCCCACCATGTAACAATACCTTATAGCATTGAGTTCAAGTTCCTTTCCTTATTTTCTTCATTTGTTTCTAGTATGGCATAAAATTTCTGCTGAAGCACGTCAATCATGAAACGTTCAAAGATCTTATGTTGCCTTCAATCCAAAAGTCGATTCTTAGAAATCCCGAAATCATCATTCCTTGTAAGTATTATTGTAGTTTTCGATTATTTTCCATTCATTTCCATGTTTATTTGCAACATCTATTTGTAATATGCCAATGCTATATCTCACTGCTCATCGTGCTTTCCATATTGCTCCACCGTTATTGCATCGACTGAAGCTCTAAATGTCAAGTTATCTTTACAATCCTGTCATGTTTTCGAAGTAGTACTGCAAACTATGCCTCTGCCCAGAGCCACTGAGAGGGAGGGAGAGGGGGCAAGTTGCCCTATGGCCTCAACGTCCTAAGGATCTCATAACATCTAATGCTTCAAGGTCTGGGGGTCTTATAAACTATACCAGCTGTAATTTTTCAAAGTTATTTTATAGACCCTGAAAATGGCTCTCTGGGGGTCTCATCTTTCCTTTTCACTCTGGGATGATTTGAGATTGGGTGACTTGGTTTGTTTTGCTTTGACTTGCTTTTCACGCAGATTATACCAAGTCTTACATTTTTCTTCTGTAATTGCGGATGCCATTTATATTGCTGTGAGCAAAGAACTAAAGCTTAATTGTTAGCCCGTTGTTTTTGGCACTTTGTGAACTGATAGTTTGAATTCATTTCCTGTAATTGTTGTTATGTAGTAAAAGTAATTGACTTTATTAGCAACACATTTCTATGCCGTGCTACTTTAGGGTCTAATCATCGAATTTGCTCACAATGTCTGGTATCCGATGCTTTGAAGTAGCTGGTAGGCATATGGATTATGTGTATGCGAGCCAAACTGTTGTGCAATAATCTCACTTCTAAGGAAACATCCTCAAACTAAAGAAATCTCTGCTTTTCTAAGGACTTTTTTGAAGAATTTTAGAATGTAAAGAAATTTCAAGGAATTCTACAGAATATTCAGAACATGTGTTGATCGTTATTCAGAATGGAATTTGTGATCATAGTGTTTCTTTTTGGCCGAAGAACACAAAGTATAATCTGCGATTACTCTTTTGTGTATAATTGTAGGGTAGTCGAATTGGCAGGGGGTGGATATTTTTCTAGATTTTTATAAAGTGGAGGGGTGGTAAAAAAATTTCCTACTTGGAAAATCGCAACTACCCTGAAGGAAGTAGAAGAGTTGATGATCCCACCAGATGGTGTTAAGCGAAAGCAAATTGGATGGAGTGGTAGACAGTGTTCTACCTGGCAAGTGTTGTGAAGTGCTTGATGGAGTATTGCCTCATGATTAACGGGATGAAAATGACAGTGAAAATTTCGCTGATAGTGATGATGGCCGCATTTTGCTAAAATGGGGGGTCATTATAAAATACTATGAGGGGTGAAAATTTTCAAAAGTGCGATACGACCCTCCTGCAATTAATCACAAAGGAGTATCAAATTCATGGGTGTAAAGCAACAATCTTGCAACTTTTATCGTAGAGCTTGGAGTGTTGCCATGTTTTATCTTATTCCTTAAGGCTGATTTCCATTCACCAATTTCTGGCACGCGCGCGACATTTTGCGATTGATCGTGCATCTAGGCATGCGTACTTACAACAGAAAAACACGTGAGTATGATTGAGCGATCGCCAGAAAAAGTTGAAGTTTTTTCAAATTTTTTGAGATCGCCAGTAGTAGCCAATCAAAAGAATAGAAGTTTCATAGTGATCAAGGAAGGTAGGTAGGTGGGAAGTTAGCAGAGAAAGTAGTTTCTGCCATCTACTTTAAGAAAAATTAGGATATTTCAGAAGCAACAGCCACTAGCCACTCTGAAAATAACAGCTGTTATCATAGCTTTAAGAGTGCAAGCAGGAAGTTTGTTTTGCCCCCATGAAAAACATTCTTATTATGCAGCAATTGATTGCATTTCAAAGCCCTCATTTTGCGTAGGTGTAGCTAAAGTGTAATTTGATATTCACCATTTTTTCGCAAAAGTCGCGCGCGCCAGAAATTGGTGAAGAGAAATCAGCCATTAAACAGTCTAGATTTATCCTTGACACCCAGAAAGTCACGTGACTAATACAAGTTTCCTTCGTCAATTTTTTAGAATACGGACTAACTCTGACAAATTGTAAACCGCAATTTCACTCCTGCTCTCACAGTGATTTTTGTAAAGGAAACAGGAAGGTTTACGAATCTAATAAAATGTTCATGCAAATCTAAGAAATTTTGGACGAAGAAAAGTGGGAAAACTATTTTTATGTGCATGCAGACCAAATTATTACTTACATGCAAACCTTATTGGTATATTCCAGCAGAACACTTTTTTACGTGACTGCAGACCATTCATATAAGATATATATTGTGCTGAGGATAGGAATATGAAGCTATGAAATGTAATGGCGACACAAACAGCTATTGGCTCATTCAGTAATTTCCTTTCAAGCAACATAATTGTATTCACAGAAAGAGCCTTCATTTGAAGAAGCCTAAAGTTTATGTTGTTCTATTTAAATTGATTTGCTATACTCATCAGTGGCAAAGAAGGAGTTAGATTTTGCAGTACCTTGCAGTACCTTTGCAGTACCTTTGCAGAACCCCTTAGATTTCAGTCAGGACTTGTGATTGTCGTATTGCAAGAAAGAATCAACTTACAATGGGCTTTAGAATATCTACATCACGTGCTTCATATACAACCATTGTTATTTGAAATTGTCTGTCAAATCAATAGTTGAAGTTTATCATTTAATTACTGTTAATAGTAAATTTTCCTTTTGCTATTCAGAAATTTTAAGGTAAGCTCTTTTTTGTATGGTTTAATTTAAGTATTAATGTTATTCTATTGAATTATTTAATAGCGGTTAGCAAGTTTTTAAATTATGTGACCATTGACCTGTCACAATATGCTGAAGAAATTGGAAAATCTTTATCAAGTGAGTACTTAGCCCATACTGGATACTATAATTCTGTATTTTACCTGAAACAGTCAAGGTTTACTTTCAGCTTTGGCTTTCATGTGACAAATTTCATGCAGTGAATTCTTTGATTGTACATAGAATTCGAATACTCTCTGGTTATTTCCATTTTCAGTGCATCCATTACTATTCGTGCCAATCAGTTTTCTAGTGTGTTATTTTTTCAAAACTCTGCTGTATTTGAAAATTTTTTGCTTCTTGCTCTCATTTAATTTTTGAGTTAATTTTTTTGCTAATTATGATATGAGCATGCTGTTGTGGGGAGGGGGGGTGTGAGATTTACCTTGTAATGAGATGGCATATTTTTGGTTATTGGTTGGCAAATTTGCAGAGGTGTTTTATATAACTAAGGATGTTTTCTGTATTAAAGTAAAAGTTGTCCCTTGCTTTTGTGAAGATATCGTATTGCATAAATAAATGCTAAAAATTCTGGAGATCTTTCTGTCTCAATTCTAATTGATCGAGAAAGTTATAATGCCACTATTTGATCTTGGGTTATCTTTTTGTTTAATTACTTTACATCTATTTTTTGCCAACTTGATTCTACTCTATATTGTCTTTGGACATCAGGACGCAATTTTCAATTATTTTCAATTTGCATTTCAGTCAATCTTTTTCGCTCATCTAGCATATCTTTTACACTTTGTTCTTTTTTAAGGCCATCTTGTCGCCCAGAATGACCAGCTACGGTCCACTACTGTGGATGCCTTTGGGAATTTATCGAAACAATGCAGTGACGTTGATGCAATAGGAAAACTTATTGACGTGATTGGGGATGTGTTCTATAGTAAGAATGTCTTGCTATTTGGTATATTTTTGATAAATTGTTTTATTGGAAATATTTTGGTCATTATGTATTTTGTTTTAGTTCATTTACTCTCATGGATGTTTTGGAATGTATGCTTTGCTACTTTCTATCTTTTTTTGGTTTCTAATTTGTATGCGTCCTTTGCTGTGTACCTTTGCTATGTGCTATGTCCTTGGCTTTGCTATGTATGTCCATATCCGGATGCTTGTATCCGCATGTATGCATCCATATGCATGTATCCGGATTCTTTTATCTGGGTGTATGTATCTGGATGGTTGTATTCGATTGCTTACATCCACACGTATATAGCCGTATGTATCTATCTATATGTAGGTATCTGCAAGTATGTTTCCGTACTTATATAGTCAGATGTTTGAATCATATTCGTCAGTGTGTCCTCTTGTATGGCTTTCGTACATGTTCTGGTATATTTCTACATGCATCAGAAGTAGTGAAGTTGTAGATTGAGCTATTATGTCATATGGTAGGTGTTGATTTGCATTGCCTGTTGTTATTGAAGGCTCCGAAGGAAAACTAACTAGTGTGGATCAAAAGCATTCCGTTATTCAAGGTTAGTTGAATATCTCCTTTTTCACAGTGTTATTTTCTTTCAAAATTGATGATGGAATGTCTAAATTATCTCTGCAAAAGACGTAAATCCAATATTGGAAATACGCTTTTCATGCAAGTTTCTTAATGCTCAATATGTGTACTTTAGCATAAGTGCATTGCAAGATTTATTTTACATAGCCTAATTGGTACACAATCAAAGTACCACTCAAACCGTGGACCTTCTGTGAAGGTGACTAGCGTTTTAGTTGTTAATAAGAAACTTTTTGGGAAGGATTAATTTGTGAATTTTGAATGGCACTCCTGTTCTACATTAACTGTATCTCGCATTGCTACCGTACGCGATAAACTGTTATGACCTTGTTTCTTTGAGATTAAGCTATTGCGATAGGCTATGTCCAGTTAAGACAATGATTCATTATTGAATTATACAGTATTTCGTTTCTCCTCCTGTCAGCACCTTCATTCCTTTTGTTTCTACAGAATCCAAAAGATTGTTAAGCAATGTTTTCATGATATCTTTAATAGTTCTTATTGTAATGAATAACAGGATATCTATGTGCTGCATTACTTCTTGTAAATCTACTACAGCAAGCTCACTTTTCAAAATAATCCATGCTAGAACTGTTAGTGTTAACTTTCACAATTTTTTATTCATCACAAGTGTTGTGTTCGTCATCAAAACTGCAGATCTGATGCCAGCGTAGTGTTGTGACTCTAAGTTTTACAAGTTTCTAAGCTTCATGACTTTCTAGGTTTCACACATGTGTTTCACAATTTTCCATTCACAGCAGTTATTGCCATCAGTTTAGAATGTACATATCTTGTTTCAACGTATTAATGTGTTATTTTGCTTCTCACTTGGCGTTATTGCTTTCCAGCCTTGCATGCCATTAGCAACAATGCTGTCAGCGGTAAATCGAATCGGGAAAAGCTTGCACATCAGCTGTACAATAAAGTTTTAAAATTTTTGGAAACTGAAGGTATTACTCTGTTCTTTGTTTACTTATGATTAGTTCCTTTCACATCCTTAAAAGTCAAAAAGGTGTTAAACAGTTATTTTATACAGCTCTCTCTTACTTGTTCAGGGTTTATACGGTCAAGGAAAACTGTCCTTTTCACTTAGACCAGAGAATATCAGGGAAAGTCAGGAAAAATTGCAATGGTCAGGGGAGAAAAGCACTTTCTCACTGTAGGTCAGGGAAAAAATGTCATGTTGATTATCACGAAAATGTTTAATTTTTTTTATTCTATATTTCATATTTATGCTTATACAAGTTTTTCTTTAACTTTGTAATGTAAGCAATCCATAAAAGATGTGGACTATTTCTGCCATTTACAGTCCTTAGTCAACAGTATTGTTAGTGCCGTTCTAGAAATAGCGGTTGTCACATGTCAGTGTCTGAATGTTGACGTCATAGTTCTGGGGAAAAAGTTGTTTTTTCAGAGAAAGTCAATGGAAATATATAGGTTTTCACGAAAAAAGTAGGAAAATTTGTACTTTCCAGTTAAAGGCCAGGGAAATTTTTGTTAAAAAGCCCATATAAACCCAGTTGTTAATCTGTATCCATTTGTGTATAATCTTTCTATCCTATTGAAATATGTTTTGAACTTCCCTTTTGTGCAGTTAGTCAATAAGAGAACCATTTGCCACTGTCTCACTATCTTGAATACCTTTACAGGTCATGAAGGAATTCTCTGCGAATCTTTGAAAATGTTATCTGTTTGGACGTATTTTATCTCAGAAAATGTTCCATCTACCTTTCCTGATGTTTTGAAGGTATGAAATGCAATTTTGTTCTGATTGAGAAGTTTAGTTTGTGCACGCGTACATCATGTTTGCAGCAGATTCTAGTAGCAGCTATTGCTTTAGTGGTGGATGTTTTTTGTTTAGCGTTGAAAAATTGCAAATTTCCGTTCACAGGTGCTTTTTGCAAGTGAATGACTTAGATCGCGTGTGTTAAAACTCAAATTGTATTTTGGTAGTTTCATACCTTTAGTAACTACAGTAGAGCCATAGTTATTAACACACAAAAATACTTACATTAGTTAGTTCTCAAAATCTTCGTTGCCCTTCGGCAACCTCCTCAGTAAGAATACAGTATGAAAAAATCATTGCTGAGAAGAGAGGAGAATTGATGAACTTTGAATTAAAGAATATTAAAATTTAAGCTTTATAAAAGATGCTAGTGCCAATAGAGTTTTTTGAGTGACTTTTGCACAACAACACATTGTCGTTGTAATGCTAAATGGACAATGTGATGCAGATGTGCATGAAACGAAATCAAGGACGCCTATGTTTGGATAGGGCAGGATAGTGACAAGCAGTGATTTTGAAGACAGAACTTTCCAAGCTAAAATCTACTCTTGTGAAAACTCATACATGTACAAGCGATACTTAATGCACCACTGGGAATAGGTCATTTTCAGTGGAAGTATCCACTGAGACCCTCAGTGGAAATCTTGCCCGTACCCATGGGCATGCAGGTGTCTCTGAAGGGAATATGCAATAAGAGGATTCCTCTGTTTATACATCGCTAACTTATTGCCCATTTCGCTAGACAGTGATCCTAGAATGACATTGAAACCTTGGTCAAAAATTTTATTGATGGTAGTATTTAATTCTTAAGTGATATAAACAATGCATTGGCAAGTATTTTGTTCTAAAACTGTTTTAGCGGGCATTTACATCGAAATCTTCTACATCATTGGTTAGGACTATGTACCTTCAGGTCGCAGCATCGATCTACAAAGGTACGTATCTTTTGCGTTAATTTTGAAATGGATGTAGATATGAATCTTGCGCATGAAATTTGGAATTTTCAAAAATAGACAGGTATGCTGGTTTGACTGACAATTTGAATTAGGATTTGCTTGTTTGACTTTAAAAATCTGGAGTAGGATTTGAAGTAAGACGTACGCGATAGGTATGCGTGCGCTAGACCTTTTCTTCTTTCTCTTGATCCTTGAGCTTCCCAGTCGTGTCTGTTTATCGGCAATTGAAACTCTTGACGCAAAGTTATTTATTTCGATTTCATGCATGTGTTATGTTGTGAAGCATCTTTAGCAAGGTTTTTGCATGTAATTGTTCATTGCAGCAACGACACGTACTTCCATTATATCTACGCTTTCAGCCAACAGAATTTGTAATCATTCGAAAGGAATTGACTTGCTTTCTACTTGCAACAATGCTTCGAACAATTTTGCTTCAACATAAAGTTGGTCACGCAAACGTCTTCACCTTAGTTCCGCTTACACCAGCGTTTTCGCTGTGGATTTTGTTCTGGTTTTATGAACAGCTTTTGACTTTGAATGAGAAAGTAACGCCATCCATGAAGTTTAATGTACAATATTTATTTTCGTTTTCAAATTATATTCAGTCTTCGTATTTTCATAAAACAGGAAACACCTTATCTGACGGGATACCGCTGATAGATTTGTTTCTCAATGTAAGTATCCTTCACTTATTATTTTCACCAAATTTTATAAATTTTGTTAAAGCTTTCAAATATGTTATTTTTCATGTTAGTTTGTAGAATTTCTGCCAAATTTTGTAGAGATCGTTATAAATTGCAGTGGTTGTATTTTGTATGTTAATTCGTAAAATTTCTGCCAAAGGTTCTTGCAACAGCATTAGTTAATTGTATTTGAGATTAGCATGATTCATGCCTATATCGGAAAATTTAATAGGGTGGGTACCTGCAAAATCAAGGAGTGAAAGGAAATCAGGAAAAATGAGAGAAATTGATTTTGTCAAAAAATATCAGGAAATAATCAGGGAATACAACTAATTTTAGAGACAATCTGGGAAATATCTGGGAACTTATTTGCCTTTCTTTCTTCAATCAAGCGATTCCCTAATATGGTGAACTAGGAAGAAAACAGTGTCCTTTTGTTTTGCAATATGATAAGAAGTTAGTTTTCTTTTGTCATTTGAAAATTAAAGCACGCTTCTTTGGTCAAATAGGGGTAACGTAAATATACTTGCATTTTGATATGGGTAACGTGTCGTATTTGCACAGGACCTATATTTAATTAACGAAACCAGGGCAGAACTTGAGATAAAATCAGGCTAATATCAAGCAGAATGACTTTGTTGATTTGACAGACACCCTATTAAACCCCCATTAAAACAATACTTTGATGGACGTTTGCACTACCAGAGAGTTATCTGCAAACATATTAACTAGTGTTATAACTCTATATTGTATTGAGGGAAAGGAGTGTTGTTACTCAATCGGCCTAGAAAGCAGTGTAAGTGCCCAAGACCTTTGGCATAGGTTCTGCGCATGCTTGTACGTTTATATATTTCCGTGAGCATGTGTAGAGAAACAGCTAGGAAAACACGCTGTCCCCATATGCGCTCACCGCAATGATTGTGAGAAATTAGAGTCCCCGCAACGTAGGAAAGGTCCCTCTCCCGCTCTCTGTTGTTTCTGCAAATAATCATGTTTTTTAGATCTGTAGCAGCAGGAGTGTTAGTATGCTTTCAGTGTTTCGAATGGAGTCTTAGGATGATTCTTAATTCTTGTCTTTCCATTCATTAACAGCTAATTGATGTCATAATCCACAATCCTTTGAGATTCATACCCTTACTAAAGATTTACCGAATATTTTAGATCTTTCAAAAAGCGAAGGGCCAAGCCCACGTGGCTCAAGCCGTTACGGAATCCTTGACAGCTGGGATTGTTTTGGAGAAATTTGCAGCTCTCGATGATGATGCTATATGTAAGTTATTTCTAATTTGCTGTAGAGAAAGTTCTAGAAAAGGGATATAGCTACTTTGCCTTGTTGTGGATTGTCACACAAATTCATAGATTTTTACGTAAATTTAGTTAGTAGGTACTGCTTCTATTGCATTTGCTAGCATATTGGAATTGATAGACAATACGTTGTTTTTATAAGAAGCCTGTCTAAATGAAGCATGAGGCGGACATTAGGCAAAAATTAAGAAACATGTAAGTAACATAGACAGGGTGAGTTTCAAACGATAGCTTGAAGACACTGCGTTTACGAGAAAATTTTTGATTAAACAAGAAACGAAGTAGGAAAAGCATCAATTACATGCTTCACAAAAACCTGAACATCCTATTTCTTGCATCTCAGTTGCTTATTGTAAGTTGTTGTTGTTGTTAGAAATCATAAGACTTAAAGAAACAGCTAAGAAATATTCATGGATGGGTTTGATGAAATATTGAGAAATATCTGCGCTGAAGGCAGACAGTTTGTTTTTTACAAAAATGAAAAGTGTAACTTTTATACTCACCAGTCAAAGTCATTCTGTCATTAGGTGTTATTAATGTAGAGCTTCAGCTACGACACGTAATTTTACATTGAAAGTATGTAGCACCATTTTCAATGCTTGTTAGAATGATCCTTAGGCAATATTGGAAATTCCTTGTTTTGTTTTCATTATGAATATTTCCTTCTTTTTAGCACAAAAACTTCAGCCAGTTTTCTCACTTTCTTTGGATAACGAAAAACAGTTTTTCACCTCTGATAAATTTTTGACTTCTGCCACTCAATTTGGTAAGCTGTTCAATTTTCATAACTGAATTTTTATTTGAATCGGTGATAGCTGATGTTGAAATGAAAAATATGAGAAGTGCACTGTATGTGCTTATGTGCAATGTATTATTTGCCAATCTCTAGCGTTGGTGAACAATCAGATGGCCAGGGTTTTAAATCAGCCAATCACGATTGATCCACTATATTACTGCCAATGGGTTTAGCAATATTGCGCTTGTTTTTATCCATTTGAACTTCTATGTTTCTATGCACTGTTTCAAATGGCAGTCTTCTCTCCTTTTTCGGTTTGATGTTTTGTGAAAAGCAAGAATTTCCTTCTTTACAAGACGGAAAATTCAAAGAATGAAATTTGGTGAAGTGCTAATGTTATGTGATCAATAGTTTCAATATCATCCTTCAAATATTTTACCCTTTTCTCTTTGAATTTTTAGGATATGAGCAGCTAATCGTTTTTACGAATCTTCTATTTGCAAATCATTCAAGACTTTTTTGTGAAAAAACTTCAAGGTTCGAAACTGTGTTTTATGCTTTCCTAAATTTCCAAAAGCACATGTTTAGATTTTATATCATTTCAAATGCTACTTAGAGAAGCTGGTGACAGACAGATATTTGGTTGTGTATCATTCTTTTCAAGTGCCTTCTGCAATTGTCTTCATCGAGTAGTTCTTTGTTGGAGCTACTTAACAGAAAAGCTTAGCTGGCCTGAGCATTTAGGAGACATTTTATAGCGACATGCATTTGCATTTAGCTTAGAAAGCGTAGATGTATTGCTTATTTCTCAGAGGGCTTGTCCTAAATAGCTCCAATTTCAAGGCTCCCCAGAAATATATAGATAGGGTTTAGTCAGATAGATTGGAAAATATTAGAATCTTTTCTTCTGAAATTATGCCAATCCTTCAAAGGCCTAAGGGCATAACGGTGCTTTTCATTGTTATTAACTTTATCAAAACATTGGATGTTGTGTTATGTGAAAGAAGAAACATGAACTTTCTTAGCTTGACCAAATTTGAAATGGTTTTACTAATTTACTTAAACAGAGACAACAATGAACTCCTAATAGGCCCCCGAACAATTCATTTATTTTGTGTCCACATGTTCGGTAAATTATTAAGGGATGGATCGTTATCTGTTTGGATTGCAAGAATTGAAATTTGCCGAATAGGAGAAAGTAATTGGAAAAGGATTCGATTTGAACGTCATTTTTGGAAGTAGGTATTTCATGGAAAACGAACAGATTTTGCATAAACCTCAAATAGAGTTCCTTCTTGATCGTCGCACCAAATCTGAGATTGAAGTAATACTTGGAGTTATTTGGTATGAAATTAAATTGTAATTGGTAGTTTGTTCTGAATTTGAATTGCATTGCCGATTAGTATAGGACTCAGAAGCTGGCAGTCTGTTTTTAGAAATAAAACCGAAAATAGCGTTTTCGAAGCAGCATTGATAGCAATATTATTATTGATATAAAGATTTTCTTTCGATTTAGCTGGGCTGTTGCAATTCATTGTACCAATACCTTCTAAAATTGCAGGCCATGGTATCGATCAATCGCATCCATACTTGTTCATTCTACTTGGAAAATAAGGAGTGCCGGAAAAGGCCTGTTGAAATCAGTTACTATTGCTGGTCATGCCATGCCATTAGCCATTCAGTCAAATATTTTACGAGATTTGAAAGATCTGATGAACAGTCAAAAGGTACGAATTTCAACTATATCAATTGCTTCTTCCCAATTGTTTTGTCTTTGATGAAATTTTTTATTTAAATTATTTTGAACAAAGCATGCCACGAGATTTACAGTGAACCATTTGAAGTGCATTATGGTATCCACCTTTCAATATTTGCCGTTACATAAGCCCATATAATGTGGTATTGTCTAATATATAGGTGCCTGTCTTTGATAGTATTGCTTTCTACAACTTCATTCAAGAAAACAGATTTGAGTCTACATTGAAACCTTTGCAATGACCTATTAAGAAAACAAAAATTGCAGTGCTGCAAAATAGAACGAATTTTCAGTAGTTCTCACAATACTGATATTGCCCTAAAACTACAAGCTGAAATTTTTGCGCTTTGTACGGTAGATTGACTCAGTTACATTCTATTCGTACAGAACTAGGGTCAGGGACCTAGGAAGCATTCAGAAAGTAGGAGGCACCAGTGGTGGACCGTACGGCTGATCCCTGGGTATTCTCTAGGAATGGAAACTAGGAGGCAGTGATGGGTTTATTAGGGGGCGTGGGGGGCGTCACTCCCCCAATATTTCTGAAATTACAAGAAAGGTGGTCAAAAGTCGGCCATGCTTCAATAGAAGTGGGCACGGTTTATTCTGTGACCTTTTTTATTAGTAACAGTATACTGTTATTAATAGTAGTTGATCACATTGAAAAACACCCCCTTCCACGGAAAGTGTCTCGGCGCATCTCTGCTAGGAGGCAGTTGACAAGTTTTGGAATTGTAATGCAAAAACAATGGAGGAAATCTATTAGGCGTAAGTTTGTTTGCAGGTAGACTTGTCAGAGTATAAAGGAATGGGAAGATGCACTTCTCGTAGTCCATGGTAGGCCTACCCATTCAATATTGTCACGAACACAAAATGAAATTACCTCGACTTTCATTACGTGCCGTAATGAACTTAGAAGCATCATTTTCAGAAAACCGCTTCAGAGGAATCGTCCTTCGGACATTCTTCAAACCAAAATAGATTTGAAGCCACACAATATCTTTTGCTTTCGGGTTTTCTAGCCGATGATGGCCATCCAACCATCCAATTGGAAAATTACACAAGCTTGTCATTTACCATTGGTTTAATGCAAAGAATCTAAACGGCATATTATAACCCTCAAAAATAAAACAACATCCGTAGAATGAGGAATGGTTGTCAAGTCTTTCTATTGCTTGCCAGGTTTATTCTGCGACATTGCATCGTGTTTTCACTTCATAACAACTGTGGGTTGGCTGCCATTATAATGCCCTAAACAAGACTGCTCAGCAACATAATAATCTGAAAGCTGACCAACTTATTTTGTCATTGTTCCTCTGGCTCGTTGACCAATCCATTCATAAATTTCTACTTTCTGGTTGGTTGAATTTTGAAGGAAGAGATTCACCTCTTATTGCAGCATGACGTAGACAGTGTCACAACAAAGCAGAGAGAATAAGCGGCGATATATTGCTCCTACACAGCATTCCTCTCAATAATGGCAGTCTAACGTGGAAATTTCATGCCATAATGAATGGCTGTATTGAATTTTAGGCTTCAATGGAATAAGCTTTTTCAAAAAACATATTTGTCTGATATCCCAAGGTATTCACTGAATACCTTGCATACCCTGTCGGTACGCCACTGGGGGGCACATGCATTCAGGTGGCACCCTTACATACGAAAAGGGCAGCTTTGTAACTTAGAAAGGGGCACTTTGAATAAAGAATAGTCAAAAATGGGGGGCTCATGCCCCCGCTGCCCCTCCAGCTCCTACATTCAGGACAAGGGTTGCATAATTTACTCTATGTTACTTGTTTGGTCAGATCAATATCTTCAGTTAGCTGTTTGACTATGGTAAACAACTTCATATATTCCATGCATTAATGTTCGCTAACAAGCATCCCATTTGTTATATTTTGTTTATTGTTGTCATTTTTGTTTCAGACCAACGCTGTAGTGCAAGATGAACTTGCCTCTGGTACTGAAAAAAGTTTGCGACACATTCCAGCAAAAATATTTATGGAAGCATTTGAAGCCATTGTTTTTGCACTTGATGATATTTCTGAAGAGGACAAAGAAAAATTATGTTTACTTACATTTATAGATGCAAATCATCCAATTTTATGTACGTTTTCCTTTGTTTTCAATGTATCAGTCAAATTACTATTTAGTAGAAATCAAATTAGAATTCTCGGCCGTAATAAATGAGTTTTCGGCACTCTTCAAAACTTTTATTAGCCATCTAGCTCCGGCCCCTGTTTCTTATTCACAGTGCATTATTTTATGTCAAGCTTCTTGTAGAATTTGTTATAAATGGCAAAGCAATTCTAGGCTTTTTTAATAGAATTTAAAACTATTTTTCTACTTACTGAAGATGTGTAACTTTTGATGAAGAAGATGAAGATATGATTTAAAACTATTTAGACCTGCTGATTGGGTTTTTTATGTTCTGAACTTGTCCTTTTCATACTTTTTCCTCCATTTCAAATCTGTTATGCCTTCCATTTATGTTCATCCCTTACTCTCAAGTGCCAAATAAATGGAGGGGAGGGGTTCTAAGAAACAGGGAGTCGGAAAACATTCCGATATTTAATAGACGGGGAGTCAAAATAAACGGGGGGATCCGATTTTAAGAAAAGGCTTTAAATGATTATACAAGGTTGGAAAGACTAAGAGCAGGTTGTCAGAAAGCACAAAACTAAAATATATTCAGCAGTACGCTATTTTGCTTTAAAAATTGGGCGTAAATAGTACTAGCAAAGAATGGAAGTGAAATGAGTTTGCGAAAACGTCAATTTCCTTAAAATTAATAAACGGGGGGTCCTAATATCCTAATAGGTTCCGGGGTTGGGAAAAGTCGAAAATTGATAAGCGGAGGGGACGTCTATTTGGCCCTAAGAGTACTCTCAATTCGTAGAATTAAGAATTTTGACAATTTTGTCTTTATTGTAGTTCATTTGCCTTTTTACAAATTATGTAGCTACTTTGTTGCATTGCCTCTTTGCTTACAAAAAATTAATTTCCTGCATTTTGTTTTAGCATCTTTAGATCAGAATTTGTGGAGGCGCATATTGACATCTTTTGATGTAGATATTCCAGAATTTTTGCAGAGAAATAAAGAAGTTCTAACGTCTATGGTGCTAGAGGCCGAAGTCTTTTCAACGGTAAGAATTATTCATAGTGTAATATAGGGCCAACGCTACAAAGCAAGGCACCTGATGGATGGAATATAGGGCCAATCCATGACTCAGCATTCATAATATGGGTGTGAAAATGAAACAGATTTTCAAATTAGGTATCCTTGATTAAATGAAGGATTCAGCATTTTTGGAGTCAATTTTCCATCATTGACTAATAATTGGGACTATTTGAACAAATTTTCAATTTCCTGTTGAAAGTTAAGGGAAAATGTTTTTTAAGGACCTGCTTTCATAATTCAAAACTCAAATGATCCAATTCAATTGAAGTGGAGTACTCCATTTCAATTCAATTGGATCAAAAGCTGCTTTTTTAACTTCGGAAACTATCAATAAACATATGAGACTAAGTTTAGCTTCATGTGATTGTTGATAGTTTCCGAAGTTAAAGGCAGCCTTTCCTTTAAAAATCTTGCAGTCTTTAGTATTTTTCTACATTAATCGAAATTGTCATGTTCGGAACTTTACGTCCGGACCAATATGTTCTCAGAGATAAATTTGCCTAAATTACAACATCCAACCCTGGTAAATTGGTTTACTTGTTGATACTATACTCAGTAACTTGTAAAATGAGTAAAAAGAAAATTCACCAGCTAGATTTGGTTAGACTTTTGATGCAAAAGTACAGGCTGTGAAACTGAGACATTATGCATGTTCGTCCGGAACAAGGTTTTAGTGGCTATAAGTTCATAACAAGGATTTGAAAGGAAAGTGTTTCATTTTCAATAACATTACCTAGATGGGGGTAATGAGTTAGTATAATACCATAATTGTACCTAGTACTGTTTGGCAGATATACTAGATCAAGCTGTTTAGGTGGCACGTCCGGAACATTTGGATTGGCCATATACAGGTTATGCATTTAGACCCATTTGGCGCTTTGGTTGGGATTTATACCGCTCCTGTTTTTGCTATTGTAGATACAGTTGATGGTAGTTGTAATAACATTACACAGTAGAATATAAATTTTACGTAAGTTTATTTTGATATCACTTGCAATAGCAGTGTATTGGTTTTTGTCAAGTTACCAAGATATAATATTGCAAATACTTTGATAAATACTCTTTAGCTGCACATTCCTCGTAGGCCATGCAATCTGGAATATGCACACTTTTAGAGCTTGGATTTGACATCTTTTTGTCTGACATGGTTGGAAAGTGCATCGATGAGTTTCGAGATCCACAGCTTAAAAATGTAACACACAATGATTATGGTATAATGCTAACAGCTGAAGATGAAGTTTACAACAATCCATTAGCACAAAGGTATTTCAATTTTTAGACGCATATTAATATGACAGTCCAATTTTATAGCATTCAATCTCTTTTCTATCCACATTTTCCAGGACCTACTTATAGTTAGCATCTTCTGAGATCTCACTCCTGTCAATTCTTCAGCTTTGTTACATATAAGCTTACTGTAGTACTGTCCTTTTCATTGTCAACTTGCTTGTTTACAACTTCTTCTCTCTTTGCAATTTATCTTTCTGGTATCATTCTGTTTTTTTCTTTTCATCCTCCCAAAAGCTGTTGTTCTTGTTTCATTTGGTTTTGCATAGTAGCATACGTCAATGCTCTCAATCTTTACACCTTTTTTTTATTATCAGTAAAACTTGATTACTAATTAAAATGCAAAATTATGATAAATTCATCAATTTATTATAATATATGTTGTTTTGTAGTCAGAGCTTTCAATAGAAGGCGGCAACTGGCGATTTTTTCCGGCTACTTCTGCCGAAACTGCCATCTTTTGTTATGAAATGATGTAAAAGAGTACATATAATGGGTGGTCCTCCATGGGGACACAGCCACCTATTATTCATGATCATCCGCTTACTCTGAATGTTGTTGATGAAACTCTGGTTTCAAGTTTTACTGATAATAAATTCTTGATAGATGAGGAGCTTAAAATCTAGGCAGTTGGTGTTGACTGCCCTCGTTGTAAGAAGTGCACTATTGTTGTTGCTGTTGTTATTGTCTAGCTCACGCCAGAGGCAATTGTCATTACCGCTTCGAAAATACTTAAGTCATTATTTAAAATTGTTGAAAGCGATGATGTGAAAAGTTAGATAAATTCTCTACTGTTCACATTACAGTTGTTGTCTTGTTCTCGTAAGGGCATCTTTTTTATGTAATTTTCAATGTGCTGCTTGGGCTTGGAGTTTGACACATGCATTTTATTGTTGAATAATTTTTTTGATATACCTTGTACTTTAAAATTTTCCTTCTGAAAAATAGGAAAAGTTACAGTTTCATTTTCAAATTCTAAAGCATGTCTAAATTAATTATTAGTATTTTTCACTGCTTTTCCAACTTCACTCTTTTGCAACGTCTTTCAACTTCTCTCATGACCGCATCGAAATCTTGAAACAAAAATGATTATATTGTTTTATTGGAATTAATGCGAACATAGCATTTTATGCGTGGCTACTGACATAAGTTTGATTTTTTAGTGGTCAGCAAATTGCTGAAAACAAAAATGTGAAAAGAGAGTCGAAAGCTTACTCATTTAAAGAGCAGAAATTGGATATGGAATTAAAAGCGGTATTTTGAGCTTTTACTCCTTTAGTATAATTTTTGTGTTATTTCTTTACACGTGTAACGTTTTTACCTGGTTTTGTTATTTATTGTCCCGTGTTTTCAAGCAGTAGAACCTCTGTATTTTCCTGTGTAGTTGATCGTATTTTTTACCATAATCATTAAATTCATATTCATAGTTCCTTACTATTTTGTCAGCAGTACAGTTCAACTCTTGTTAATAGAGTTACTATCATCCTATCATTATTGCTCACCACAACTAACCAATCATTGCTCACTACAACTAACCAATCAGCCAGTGTTTCTGTCACTTAGTCTATCATTCAGCCAGTCAGCCAGGCATTCTTTGGACCGTTTAGTCAACCAGTCAGCATATTCAAACAATGCCATTTTGCCAAATTGTTTGTGTGTTTGCGACTGCTAGTTGTTAAGATGTGCAATTTTTGCCAACAGCTAGAACAAGTAAAGTTTATCGTTGTTTATTTTTTATTTTGAATTGGGAATTCTGCGACAATTGGAGAAGTTATCGTGATTGGTTTGGTTCTTGCAGGAGCTGAAGAAGAAAAAAGGCGCTGATCCAGACGATGGGAAGAAAAAGCTCTCGAAGAAACAGCTAGAAATGTTAGAAGAGCAGAAAAAGATTGAGAAGGAAATAAGGCGAAGATTGAAGTCGGTAGGTTGTTAATCTGCTTTTAGCGTATGGGTTTTTAATATATGGTTAGAGGGATAGGTTCACCCTTCGCTCTATGTTTTGAAACAATTTTTTCCATGGAATAGGATCTGCATTCAACTTCAGCCCTTCAAAGAATTTTCAACTTTGAAATAGTTAGTCAGACTGAGCCTATGTTATAACTGATTGCACAGATTTTCGCTCGTTATTGGACATTTATCTTGTAATTAGCCAATATTTTGAATGCACGTAGTGATATTTTGTATTTTTATGGATTCTGCTTGTGATATTGACAAATAGTATTAGACATGTTGACCTCTGTATCTTTTAGTTGGAGAGCAATCTGAAAAAGCATGTTACTGTTCTGAAACTGGCTGTGCATTCAGTACCACAAAATTTAGCAGAATTCTTGCCTGGGATTCAGCGTTCTTTAGAAAATCTTATGAGCTCACCTCTCGCAGCCCCTCATGTCGTTCCATTGTACATAGAACTCAAGACTTGCGTGCTCTTCGACGACCTAAAACATCTGGGTAGGTGTACCCCTTATGCAACAGTTTCTGTATTACAGATTTTTTTTGTAATGGAACATAGCATCATACACTTGCTCGATTGTAAGTCTTGAATTCAATTGCTACACTCTTTTTTTTATAAGAATAAAGTCTATAAGAATATTGAGGCTCAAAATTGCTAAAATTTAAGAATACTTTAAGAATATTGCCAGGCTCAACCTTCATCAAAACTAAAATATTTTGATAGTCGAATCAAATTTAATTAAGAGTTTCCTCCCAACACAAAACATTTGTCACTTTGACGCTAGATATATCTATATGTTTTAAAATTCGTTGAAATTTATGGTGAATCAACACATAAAAAATGATTTAATATGTTTCTTTGATCTTAAGGCGAATTTACACCTTGTGTTGAGCAAGAACAATTTAAGAATAATTTAAGAATAATCTGAGGCTCAAAACAGAAAATTTTTAAGAATATTGAGGCTCAGAAAAAATTAGGTATTCTTATAAAATGAACAGAGTGTATTCCCTTACATGTTCGCCAAACGGACTTTGAATGCTAAAAGATGCATTTGTTGTCACGTGCATGTACCCCGTACTATAGGCCTTGGGTGTGGTATCTATTAAAAAAGGGCCTCAATGCTTGGGGGTTTGGGAAATTATTCACTATTTTATGAGCAAAAGATTTTACTTGGCGGGGAACGAACGGAGAATTTTGAAATGCGTGCTAAATGTACTATGGGGAGAGTGACGAGTTATTTTGTACAATGTGCTCGGTATCCTGGAAAATTTTAGATAGCACAAACAATTAGTAAGCAGGAAGTTTTAGTAAAGTCAAGGGGTCAGAAAATACATTAAAATTAATAAACTGTCCCTATTATTATGCATTCAAGAGTACATCAAAGCCACTTATTGAAAAGACTCACATTATTATTGTTATTGTTATTATAAATATGCAATTGTATTTTCCTTTCTCTGTCTTTCGTGTATACACA
The DNA here is from genome assembly GCA_018155075.1 of Cassiopea andromeda. Lineage (NCBI taxonomy): Eukaryota > Metazoa > Cnidaria > Scyphozoa > Rhizostomeae > Cassiopeidae > Cassiopea > Cassiopea andromeda. The sequence goes on along the minus strand of WIPJ01003189.1, from coordinate 214,979 downwards.
ATGTGGTGGCTAAGCAAGAGAGATTAGAAGAGGGATTTATTGGAGAGTTGGTTAAACATAAATAGCATGGATGGAGCCTTGAAGATGTTAGTCTTGGAATGCGTTTCATTTTAACTTTGTTTTGTGATTAAAGCTGTTTTTATCCAAATTTAGGTGACCTTGTTGCATTTGTCATTGTTCGCAATCTTCAGCCTGCATGTGAAATTGATAAAAACTGGTGTGTTGAGGACTTGCTGAAGGCAACCAAACGTGCAGTTGAGGCTTTACACACCTTTGTGACGACAAGAAATGTTACATTGCTCCTGACATGTACACAGAAGAAGTTGTTGTCCTCATTAGCTTTTTCTTATTGCCTACCTCTCATCCGAATTGTTCTTCAAGAAAGAGGCAGTCAAATAGGTGGTGATGAAAAACTTAGGTTCGATGCACTGCAGTTAATATTGTTGCACAGTAAACGGAAGAGTATATTTGACGATCACATTAATTCACAGGTATGATTATACGCTTTTTCATAAGGAACCTAGCCCAAGGGCGAGTACCAAAAGTTCCTTACCCATGGACCTATGGTGACCAAACTGTAGTAGTAAAGGTTCCTTAATAATTCCTTAATTCCCCCCCTCCCAAGTGTAATGCCATAATAATGGTACCGACATAAGAAAACATTGAAATTCTGAATTTTGCATTAGATTAGGACTAGAACGTAGTACCAAAAACATAAAGAATGTAGGAGAGAAATTTTATAAATGTATCTATGCTAGTTTTGACTGGAAATCATGATTGCTTGCAGTTGTAAAAAGTTTTAAAATTGAAAAGTTCCTTTGGGACTTTTCCTTGAGTAGTTAAAATAATTTAAGCATTACACCCATCTACATGTAGGTTTCTTATGAAATGGTTTCTGGTATCAGAACATTTACAGCTTGAATCTGCTACCTTTTGCTTTCTTGAGTTTCAACCTCAAATCAACCGTATATGTAAATTTGTTTATTTCTTACATTAAGTAGAATCTAGACCAAGGGTGTCAAACTCAAATTCACAGTGGGCCGAAATTAAGCAATGAAGTAAAGTCACGGGCCAGATTCAATATTTATTGAAAATTAACTACAACTGATATGTAAAGTTTAACCTCTTCATACAGAAGCAAGCTTTAATTTTGCTTAAACACAGAATCTGGAACTACCAAATCTTGATATTAAAAACACATGAGCAATTGTTTGAAGTAAAAGATAAAGTATAAACCGCGGGCCAGCTCTAATACACATTTGATATGATTTCACGGGCCATTTATAATTACATTTCGGGCCAAATTTAGCTCGCGGGCCTGAGTTTGACACAAGTGACTTAGAGGATGGCGAAAGATATATCCATTAATAGTCTGTTGGAACTACAGAACTTTACTACACCATGAATAAACGTCAATCTTTTTTGACCTACTGAAAAGATTTTTTCGTTCCTTCTCTTTTTCGGACGGAAAATGCTTTTCAGTATGTCAAAAACTGTTGCCGCTTTTTCTTGCTGTAGAAAAACATATTCGTTGTTGTAGCATATTAATCATAATCATCTTATGATTATGGTTAATCGTTAATGAAGCCCCTTTTAAAGGGGATTGGATTCAACACTGTCTGATAGAATTTAGCACGGGTTGACTTTGAGTTTCAAAGGTACCCCCATGTACTGTTATACTTTTGGATCCGCTATTCGAACACTTAGGTTCACTTTCAAACTTGAATACGTACTTATCAGTGCAATTTTCAATCTTTTGTAGCTACTTTGATGTAAATCTCTATCCGAACTGTTTACATCGGATCGGATAGAACCTGTGATCTAAGCTATCTGTGTCATTTTAGATTCGATTCTGTAAAAACGAATTTTAAACTGTTGTTTAAAATGTTGTTTGAACTGAAGTGATATTCAATTAAGCTAATTAAATGGTGAAAATTGTGATTAAATTACGCATTTGAGTTCCGACAATTCGGACATTGATAATTCATATCAGGTCATATTTGGTTTTAGTATTAATAGTATTTAATTTTAAATGAATTGACACTAAGCACATTTTCCATAGCAAAACATAAAAAATCTTCCCCGGAGGGACATTATTGCTATATTATCTGATGTGATTGCTGAGGGTGAAGGACACACGAAGGAGGCCAAAATTCAAGTAATATTTTGTATATAAATATTTTGTATATAAATTTCTGAATTAGTCGCACATTCTTTTCTTTCACTTTGAGAGCTTTATTTATGAGTAAGGTACGTAATTTTTCCTATCTAAGGATTCTGCAATCTTTTCTGTATAAATCACCAATTGTTGAATGTGTCCTATTGATCACTAACCTTTAAGACAACGACAAGTGTAGAGCTGCGTGCTTATGCGAACAAACTTTCTGAATAGTTACTAGTTACTGAATAGTTCTGAAAACTTATGGTTTTGACGACTTTCATTGGCAACGTTTTACTTCGTTTTATATGCTATCGTCAGTGCTTATTTTCATAGTGTTTGCAAACGGTGATTTAGACTGCTGTAAAGGTCTTATAGAATTAGTACCAGATCTTGACTTGCAAGCCCCTTGAAAACCATTGCAGGTTGACGAGATTACGTGAAGGAAAGCTTGCAGATATACAGATGCATGCATCCTTAGCATATAGCCAGATTTATGGTGTTTTTAACTATTATGCTTAAATTTTCAGCAAACTGCTGCTCAGATTCTGGTAGAAGTTTGCAAATCATCTACTGATTTTGGAATAGCGGTCAATGGCATTGTGCAGCTCCTAGCAGAAAACTTAATGTCTGTTTCTCCAGTGTTACGTCGCTCATCATTAGAGGGCCTATTCGCTCTGATCGATACTCTTCCTGATGAAGGTTCTGAAGAAAGGGAATCGCTTACTGGCAAGGTCTTAATTGCTAAATTTGATGTTGAGCCAGACACGAAAGAATTTGCAGAAAAGTATGTTCTATTTCACCCTTAGCTAGAATTTTTTTGTTTATTACATATAGGGCTTCGGTGTTAGACACTTTGAGTTTTTAATCCTGAAGGGAATAACAAGAGCAATTTTCTGTCAACCAAGCATTCTTTTGCTTAAGTTTTACCTGCCTTCTGTTGTGACTAGGGCAGAAAAGATATGTTTTCAGTGCCTCCAACCATGAAAATTGTTAACAAAACGCCTCAAGTGTATCACAGATTTTCTTCAAAATAAATTCTAAAGAATTTCAATGCAAAAGAAAATGTTTTAAAATGTCTCCATTCTAATGCCATATTAGAGATCTGCCTTCAACTGGAGGTCAAGCGATCGTGCACTTTTTCCAACTTTGGGTATGGTCCATTTTAGAAATTTATGAAGCTTTGAACAGCCACAAGCTCTAATTGTGCGCAGCCACAAATTTGAGTCAGTTAAATGCAGAAATAATCCACAATGCTATACTTTGTGACTATAAGTTGTCTACTTTGATTCTTTTGTCATGCTGCTATTCTTACATATACAATGGATACCTTGATGTTTTGTTATTAGTTGCCAGGATACTAATCTCGCCTCTTGAAGTTTGATTTAGATAGATTGTAATGGTATATTATTAGCGTACTGATTTTAGTAACAACGTAATTTTTGTTTTGCTCATGTTTGCTATTGCCATAGTTAAGGATTATAATTAAGTGTATAAATATGGAGAACGTCTTCAGATTCTTAGAGAGAGAAAGGACGGTATAGAGAAGAATACGATTTATCTATGAGTTATAAATTTTCTAAATATATACTGGCGTTTTCTTGTACGTGGATTTCTAAGCTACGCGGTCCAAAGGGATTTTCACTACACGATATTGTGAATACTTTGTGTTAGGTTTCAACAACTAAGCTTGAGGAAGTTCTAGATTTGCCATTTTGTATCTCACAGTGTCACATATTTCTTAAGGAGGAGCACATAGGATGTATGGTATCGATTCACATGAACTCATGAAATTTTGCGCAAAAGAAGGAATATACAATATTTCAAGATCAATGTATAATATCGTTCGACTTCAAGTTGTATAATATCATGCCTGCTTTGGGTCGTGTCACCCATTAGCATTGTGCTCAGTTTTTTCTGTCCTTCCTTTAACGCATATTGAGACTAATCTACCACCTTATACAATACACCTTATAGACTCAATCAACTTCTTTCGCGATCTTATGCAAGATCGTTGACTGTAGCTTATCAGGTCTTTAAGGTACAGTGTTTATGTTTTCTTGCCAAATTGAGGTGTCTACCCTAAATAGTGACAAGCTGTAGCTACACATTAAGTTCCATTATGTATCTCCACTCACGCCCGAACGGCATTGCATGAAACTCTTTGGACGTGGTCAGTATTCAGCTAGATTCTATAACCATTCCCTTTCATTTATTGAAAAATAACTGCTTTCAACTGGAGGCACATGGCAAATCGACCTAGGTGCTTGCTAGAGATTTTTTGACACAGTTTTCCACCGAAGCTAACTATAGTTTCTGTTAAAATTTCTTTTTTAGGGTATGGGAGGAAGGGAATTTTATCATTTCACCCAATATATCAAAGGAACTCTTGAAAGATGTCATATTTCCATTAGAGAACGTTCGCATCTCAGCGAGTTCAGCTCTTGCTGCTGCGGTAGAGAAATATCCTGCATCTGCCTCAATCGTTAGAGATCAGCTCATCGAATTGTATGAAGAAAACAATAAGGTAATTGCAGTCTGTCTTAGTATATTCAACGAGATATTGACCAATATAATGAAGAATAGACTTCATATCCTTTCATTTCGCCATCTTGTTCAAGCCATGTTGGTTCTTTTATGTTAGTCATTGTCGCGTTATTTTAAGTTTTTAGTGCTTATGATGGAAACAATCATACTTCATTCACTCATAACTGCAGATACAAATCGTTTACAAAGCAATTTGTGATTAACTATCATGGGCTACATTTTTTTAATAGGTAGAGGTAGCCCTGTATGCGTTCGTACGTAGGGGAGTGCCTGTGAGAAAGGACACTTATCCTGAGCCATCGGCATATGAGGCAGAGTGGTCCAGTGTTGTCGCCAGGTACCCATTCGCTGCTGGGTGAACAGTGAGCGAGCATTCAATTACGGCCACGAGTCGGGCTCGAACCGTAGACTTTCTGCACAGAAGTCATGCGCTGTAACCACTATGCTACCTCGCCCGTACATTGTATATAGGAACATTAATAACAGCCGTATGCATTAGAAACACACATCAAGAACAAAAAGACTTAGAAAAACAGATCAGGATTTTTCCATGGTTCATTTATGGTGATTGGTAGATATTTCAAGATATTACAGACTTGAGTTTGAAAAGGTCCTAAAAGACCTCATGGAGATATTTGCAAAGACAGTTGATTTGTACGGACTGTTCAGATTTGAAACTGAAACGTTTCAAGCGCGCTATTGTGTGAGTGCCACTGCCAATGTCCTCAGTATGGGCACCAACATTGTAAATAAATAGAATATTTTAGATGGCACTCACTGACTCTAGCTCTTTCCTAACTGCACGTCTACTACAAGAACAAGTATTCTGTTTGTTTTAAAATGTTTTTGTTTGCAGAAAATATGTGAAACTAGTTGTAAATGCTTTCTGCGTTGATTTTAACTAATATATTAGCTGAGTTCTTTAAGTTGACGTATTTTGCCCACTAGGTACCACCTCCTGTTTTCGACAATTTTGGACGCTTGGCTTCAATACCTTATCTTGATAAATGGGAAGCACGAGCCGGCATCGCAGCAGCACTTGAGAAGATCGCAGTATTTATTCCATCAGATGAGGTACTTATGATTGCTTACGTTTTACAGCATTCTCAAATCATTCTCATTTAGTTCAATCCTTTATAGATTTGCTATTTTTGTAAGACATCTTTCAATCTACTTTAAACGTCCTTCGATTTATTGATCATAGGGCCTATGCAAATATTTCATATTACATGACATTATGTTTGGTCATTTTTTACATTTTGAGCAGTCCGAAAGCGTGTAAATAGAATTAGTTTCATTCATAATGTTGAAGAGAGTTGAAAATGCATTGCTCTTTTGATAGATCACCAACTTGTTTCGCTTCTTTGTCCCCGGAGCTCTCGGTGACAGAAATGAATTTGTCAGGAAATATATGCTTGATGCTGCTGTTGCTGCTGTCAATGCTCATGGGAAGGTATTCCATTCAATACTTTTGTTACTTTTCATTTATATATTCTACTCCGGCTTCTGCATGGCTACACCTATTATATATATTTATATTTATATTTGTATTTATATTTATGTATAAAGAATTTCATAGGTCGTGATTTATGCTAAGATTTCCTATCGCTGTATAAGATGACTGATTCTATTTTTGCTTGTCATTGACATCAGGCATCATATGTCTCATTTGTTAGTAATACATAACTTCAAGATTATTGACAGGCAAAGCGAACAAGTTTTGTATATATTTGTAGAGTTGTTGAATATATTTTGCAATTTGCAATATAAGCCTCTCATAGGTAGATCTGCCAAACTTAATACCAACAAAACAATATTAATTCAGATAGAAAGGGATGAAGCAAAAGTTTGAATTGGCTTTGTCGGTTGGACAACTTAAATCTTTTTGATACATTTCGTATTGCCAAACTGCTTGAGGTAGATGACTTCAACTGTTTATTTTTATATCCCTTCACAATACTAGCACGTGTAGTCTGTCGGGGTCCTGGTCATCAAGATCGAAAGGCTGCTTATTTATGTTGGCTAAAGCGTCACTTTCAAAGTGTTTGGGGTATGAGCAAATGGAAAATGATCATCTGTGGTATCTTTGTATGAAAAAGTGTAAAATATAGTGAATATTAATACAAAAATGTGGATTTATAGTGCTCATGGTTACGACGCCCCTGAAGTTTGTCGTTGGCTGCATGCTAAATTCATATGTTCTTAAGGCTTAGCCATTGGTCCTAAGTAAGACTCTACCTTGTCTTGTTGTTTCTTGTTTTAGGAGAACATTACAGAGCTTCTTAGTGTTTTCAATCAATTCCTTGAAACAGCAGGGGAAACGTCATCACATGATATAATCAGGCAGTCTGTGATCATACTCATGGGTTCTTTAGCAAAGCATTTAGAGAAGACTGACAAAAAGGTATCGCAAAGTTTTGATTACAGGATATTCCTCCATTTACTACAGTGTAAAAATGTTTTAGATTTTAGTCCAGCACTAGAGAGAATGGACTCTACCATTTTTCACAAGATATTGTAAAATTATAGCACAGCCTTCATGATACCGTGATCTTCCTGTTGAAAAGTAATTTCCCTATAGCTTTTTATCGTTATAATTGTGTTTGCATTTTCGTATAAATATTTTCTTAGTAGCTGCTGTATTTTTGTTCTTTTTCATATTTTTAATGTGAATTATGTTAATTTCTTACACTTACATTCTTTTATTAAAGTGCAATAAGAACTCCATCTCAAAAATGACACCATTATAAAATCCCTAAGAATGTATCTGTCTCATAAGAAGCATCTAGCAACCATCTGTGTTTAAATTTTAAATGCTGATCTGCAATTACTGGTTCCATATGGATGTTAAGTATTTCTCTTAAGACAGTTGCAATATCATCTATTAGTATAGTGTCTTTCTTGAGGGCATCTCATATAACTCTCTGTGTCAAGGTCTTAAAAAATTGATGTGTCGTAAAATGAATGGAAAGGCGATTGCCAGTCTTCGTTTGCAATTTTAACGGCATTTTGTTTGCTGTGCTGGACTTCTTGAAAAGTGTTTTTTAAAGCAATGTTCTCTGTTTTAGATTCGTCCAATTGTATCAAAACTAATGGATGCTTTATCAACACCTTCTCAACAAGTATTGTTTTGCCCACTTTTCATATTTTCTCATATCATCTACGTTACCTGATGATACTACGACATTATCTATCATTTTATGGCATGATCACTTTATAGGTATAGATATTTGGCCGTATGGAAATATATATTAGTGCATAAACAGAAGCAACCTTGTTTCGTAGGTTGCCCTAGATAACTCATTTGTTGACAGAAAACCACATTTACCCATGTTAAATCTGTACACTTACAATACCCCTTCTTACCCTAGTATGAATTTCTTTTGTTGCGTTGGTCTCTCTTTTTTCAATTCTGAATTGAGTAGTCTCACCAATCGCTAGTTAAAGTTTCCTACACTGTGTATGTAGGTTATTTTTGCTAAAGGCACGGATATATAACCACGAAAATTAGGCTGTTTTCAGTTTGTTTCCATCCTGAGAGCAAATCTGTAGTATGAAGAGGATGTTATTGACATTGAAATATGCTTTATATTTTGGAATTTTTCAAAATCTTCCGCAATATTTTATAAGTCGCTTTTTGGTAAATTGATACAGAATACTGACAATTGTACATTGTATGAAAATGTTGATTTGCTCATATTCTTGCAGATTTTTACAGATTTATCTCACTTTATTGGTCTTGCCAATATATTAATTTTCCTCATTTGTCATTGCGTGAATGTAGGTCCAGGAAGCAGTTGCAAGTTGTCTGTCGCCCCTTTGTTCGTCAATTAAAGATGAGGCTGCTAGTCACATTAAGAACCTTCTTGAAAAGGTATGATCAGATTTCATTTGTAATAGAGAATAGAGTTCTTTAGTGTGATGTCATGGAAGTTCTATTTTTAGACTATTTTGATTTTGGCTCTAAATTCTGAAAAAGCACTTTGAAATTGCTACTGCTGACACATTTCAGCTCGGTCTGAAAAATTATGACCGAAATATAGGCAATTAAATGCTGACCATGTTCTTATCAAGTCTCTGTATTTTGTGTCTGGTTCTAAACGTGTGTAACCAGGAAAAAATACAGAGGTTTGTATGGCAAGTTTTCTATCTTCGAATCGTCGTATTTCACTCCATTTTGACAATATTCATCTAAAATTATCAACACATGGCTATTTTGTGGTGCACTTTCACCTCATGTTGTTCAAATATGAAAATTCTAAAAACAGATTTTTGTGGCGTCATCACTAAGGAACTCTATTGAAATTTCTTTAGTAGTGCTATTTCAGGATTGCCACCAAATCATGAAAATCAGGGACTAAGGGAAAATCAGGAAATTTTCTGTTCAATTTTTCGAGATTTTTCGAAAAACCAAAGAAGTTTTGAATCTGCTATTATCTCAGTTTTGAGAGGCGACTTTCTCTCTGCTCCGTAAAACATCGAATTGAGCGTGACAATTGCCAAATTTTGCCCTTTTGTATAGAATCCTATTCTGTGTAGTCATTATGAAGGGCAGTTCCACGTTATATGGAAAAAAGATTTGAACTGCTAAAAGTAGAGTCAGGGCTTTCCCAAACCCAAAAGAAGTTATTAGAAATTATAAGAAATACTGTTCAAGGAAAAATCATTAGCATTTCACGAAACATATCAGAGAAATTCAAAGAACTTTTTCTTGAAATAGCAGTGTCAACCCTGTATATTGTATATTGTATTTTTCATTATGCATCCTCCTTGACAATAGAAGACGGTGCTATGAGACTGAGCAAAAGAAGTTATAGCACGTTCTAGAAGCTGCGAATACTTCCTTACTATCTATTTTTCTATTTTACGATTCATAACAGTAGGTATTGTATAGAGTTTTTGACTTCCCTCTAATCCTGGGGAGCCATTTTCATATTGAAGATCAATAGAAGAACAAATGACTCCTATAGATCAATGCTGTATGAAATACAGTAAGGGAGTTAACAACCAATCCAGAAACAGATAAATATTCCCAACAGGCAAGGAAGTGAATAATTGAATAAAAATGAGTGGAATACAAAGCTGTTGGGAATGTAACGGGGGAAATCGTGTAATTGTTGCAGTTTTTTACAAAGTAAATCGAAGTCTTTGCTTCACGACCACGATAAAGTATAATGGATAGTAGGGAAATTTTAGCCTTTTCAGTTAATTATATTCTCAAACTTGATGGCATTAAGGGATTATATTTCTAAGACTGAGCTCGAAATTCGACCAGTTTGCATAAGAGTTTTCCCGAGTTTACTTTTCTTACTCCCTTTCATTACGTAGTTCTGGTATTTTATTTATTCTATTGCTATTGACTGTATCTTTCCTTTAAATTTAAGTTTTATTAATATGTTTCTTTTTTGAAGCATCGGACAATGCAATTTTTATTTTCTTGTGAATGTAAATAATATATCTAAGTTTTTCACAAGTTTGAGGGTCTCCTGAAAGTGTTCTTTATTTGCACTTTAGCTTTTAAATGCTGAAAAGTACGGAGATCGGCGTGGAGCTGCGTATGGTCTGGCTGGTTTGGTAAAGGGCCTTGGCATTTTGTCACTGAAACAGCATGAAATTATTGGAACACTAACAACTGCAATCCAAAATAAAAAAATCTACAAACACAGAGAAGGTATGCTCTTGCATTTAAATTCAATTTTTGGAAATTCCAAACGATGGTATTTGGAAGAAATAATAATTTTATAGTGGAACTTGCAATAGGGCTCTAATAATGTTGATGTGCTTACAGATTTGGTATCCTACACTAATTCTGTGTTTCCAGTTCACGCTTTTTTGAAAGGAACCTAGCTCAAGGTCTAGTACTAAAAGTTGCTTAATGTTTCCTTAATTTTCACTGCACATATAGTGCCATAGAAGTGGTACAGATGCAAGGAAACATCAAAATTCTGAATTTTTGGCTTTTATTTCGACTGGAACTCAAGGATAAAAGCACGAATTAGGTTGGAAAGAAATTTTATAAGTTAATCTATATGAGTTGTGACTGTAAATGAATGGAACCGGCTTCTGAATTCTAGATTATTTGCAGTTATAATAGTTTTTCAAATTGGAAAGTTCTTTGGGTTTTTCTCCTTTAGTATACATGTAGGTTCCTTATAAAGTGCTTCCTTATAAAAAAGACGTGTATTTTTGTCGAAGAAATAACACTCTGCAATTAGATTTGTTAATTTAGCTCATGCACACCAATCCATGTGCTATTTCCTCTACACTTACAGACCATATAAAGGGCTTAAGATTGGATAATTAAAAACTGTTTACCTGGGTTTCTGGAAATACAGTCCATGCCCGGAAGAATTTGGTGCAATAGCGTCAATTTGTGTGTTTGCCCTTGTCTGCACGAGTGATTGCTTTTAATTATTTGGAATGGCACGTGCGATCCTGAATTTGTGTATCCGAAATACAGAGTTGGTTGTTGCTGAAGCATGTTAAATGTCTCATTTACGATAAAACAGGACAAAGCAGAGTTATGAAAGCAAAGCGTGACAGTCACTAGTGTTGCATTTGCGACAACGAAGTCCCTATTTGGTATGTGCCATTGCACGGTTGACAGTGATGTTCGCACGGGCGATTTTTCGCACGTGCGGAGATTTTACACCTGCGATCGCACGTGTCTCAGGGCATAGACTGCAAATAGAAGTAAATAGAAGCAGATCTCGTTGCTTTTGTGAAATATTTTTTGAGATTGATGTCAGAAGATTGCCGAACAACAGGTAATGATATCCTATTTGGACACTAGTGATTGTGAAGGAGAAATATGGGTTGCTCGCATTGTTTTGGGTGTAGGAGCATGTCAGTGAATTTCAGTGTGAAAATATAATGGAATGCGTCTTCATTGTTAAATTTCGTGCAATCCTTTTTCAAAGTTTTTGCAGTCCCAGTTTTGCAGCTATGTTTAAATAATGTAACACGTGACATCAGTCTTTGCTTTTACTCAGCAAAAGAGTTTTGTGCCAAAATTTAGTAGGTTTCTTTCAAGTAGTTTTGTGAACTAAATAATTACAAACAACATGTTCTCCCAGGACCTATTTTGTAATGCAACATAATTGGACATTATCAATGTATGCGGAGCTTGCAAGGCTTTTGAGCTAATGAACATCCAGTATTGAGCTTAGATTCCGAGTAGAGCTAATTATATAGGCAAATATTAACATTCAAATCTCATGATCTAGTGATGGGACCTTAGAAATACCGCAGTTTGAGGAAGTGAGTAATAGCTTCAAGGATTTCAATGATTAGCGAAGAATACTTCTCTATGTTTTTAAATATCCATATAGATTAGAGGCAAGAATGTACTGCAGTGTGTGGAAATGTTGTCCTATTAACCTTGAGATTTCTAGAACAGTAAAGTACTGTCTATTGAGCATGTTGTCTATTTCTTGTTGGGTAAAAATAGATTATTTCAGAAGCAAAAAGCATTTGAATTGTTCATTAATAGAAAGGTTCCAGGAGAAATAGCGGTCTGTAGATCAGGTTTCATTTTGATCTCTCCAATTACAGTATACTCCATATTAAATTAAGCTTTTGTTATAATTTTCTTCAATGCATGAGGCTTATAATTTAGGCCACAGATGCTTTACGAGACTGAGATCAAAACGGAATTTCATGTGACTAGGGGATTTAGACTATTTTACAAGATAAAACTTTATTTTTGGCTGTGTTTATGAAACTAGCAGATTTATTTTTATTTTCTTTTATATGATTAATAATAAATTAGCCAAATGACTTTTTAGCTAAAGAGAATTTTTATTATTTCAGGTGCTCTTTTCGCATTTGAAATATTCTGCAGCATGCTTGGAAGGCTTTTTGAACCGTATGTCGTTCAGTTGCTTCCCCATCTTTTGCTTTGTTTTGGAGATGGCAACCAATATGTTCGTGAGGTAAGTTTCCATATCGACCATGATTTTTGTTTTACTAGAAATTCACCAAGAAGTACTACAGAAAGTTGAGTATATAGTATTTGTAAAGGTAAAAGGTAGATTCTTTTTTATTTATGCATTCGTATCTTTATCATAATCAGGCAGCAGATGAAACTGCAAAGGCTGTCATGAAAAATCTTAGTGCTCATGGCGTTCGACTAGTTTTGCCATCGCTCTTGAAAGCCTTAGAAGAAGACTCTTGGAGAACTAAAACTGGTAAGCTGGACACTGAATCTTTGCAATATTTGTAAGATATAGCAGAGTCTTTTGCTTTGGTCGGCTCTTCTAAGTTCAACGTATCTCCATTGTACACAGTTTCGACCAATTTTAGGTACTTATATCATAAATGGATGAGTGCCTGATCATTTCTTTTCTCTCTTCTGTGTTGTTGTATTATACTTTTGAACACTATTCCATCAAGGACTTCCATCTTAGTAACATGTCTGTCTTTTTGGCTCTCTCTTTTTGTTATTTCTACGCCTCACTTTCCTGATAATTACCCCTTAAACTTCATAGCCCCATCCACATTCCAATACTGGGCCACTCTCAGCGTAAGTCTTCCTTGTGTCCACACTGCCAGAATTAGAATTACTAATTCAGTTACACGCCACGACTGAGCTTGGGTCCCTGCCTATTCACCTGTAAGAAAGAAGGCAACGTGAATTTGGTCGGCTTCTGGCAGGAGTTTTTTAGAAGCCCCTAGATTTTGCGACACATGCTGTTGATAGAAAATGGGCTTACTCACTCAAGAATAGTACTAGAGAAAGCAGTTTAAAAAAATAGTTAGCTTTGAAGAACTTTTGTCGCCAAGTTAAAGTTTTACTCTTTCAAGTGCCTCATAGCAGACAGATCATATTGGGCCTGGCCCCGAGTTTCTGTCTACTGTACACAAACGTGGACAACGCGCAGGTTGCCTTAGCCTTGGGCTGAGCCCACACTGATTTGCGTAGTGTAGATACATCTTTTATATTTTTCATCTAACTTTACACCACAACTTTCCAGGACGAGACGGAAATCTCTGTCTTGTAGAAAATATAAATAGAGGATACGTTTAAAAAAGTTGTTGTATTATTGTAAATGCTGTAATTGAACAACCTCAAGCATATTTTTGATACCTTGGAGGGAAATTATTCATTGACTTCTTTTAGAGCTCATTCCTTTTCTACGAGTTATTTGCATCCACGATAAAATGTTTAATTGATGACGAGTATATTTGAATATGAACTAGCAGAATGAAGACGACGAGAACACTAGACATGGTTGCATTATTGACTTCTGCAATTATGACATTTCCAGAATTATTTAGACACTACCATGATATGTGACAAATCCAGGCGTTTAAAACCCTAATTCAGGGATCCATCATCAGTGTAATGAGCTAACACGAAATCAAACTTTATACGAAAATAGCTAGTAAACAAAATAAACATAGGGAACCAAGGGAAAACCAACTATAGGCTAAATCAATAGACCAAAACAATGGAAAGGGTAAACCATGAAAGGGTATGAAACGTCTGGACTTGTCGAATATCATGGTAATGTCTAAATAATTCAGGAAATGTCTCTGATTCTCGTCCTCTTCATTGTGCGATTTAGTGGAAAATTACGCTTCCCTCAAAGCGAATATGAACTAGCATGCTATTGACCAGGGTAGAGTGATGACAAAATGGTGACTAATATTGCTAGTTTTGTGTTTTGCTTATATTGTACCATATATTATTATTTAATTCTATGTATCATTGATTGCTCTTATAGGAAGCATTGAACTTCTTGGAGCAATGGCATATTGTGCACCAAAACAGTTGTCATCTTGTCTGCCGAGTGTTGTTCCAAAGCTCATAGAAGTTCTCACAGATTCCCACTCCAAAGTTCAAAAAGCTGGTCAACAAGCTCTTAATCAGATTGGATCAGTTATCAGAAATCCAGAGATTCAAGGTAAGTGATGTCATTGCCTTTTAGTTATAGAATATAATATGACAAATTAACATACTTACCGACTGCATGAAGGAAGTCTAGAATACAGAGGATTGAGATAGTGGTTCAAATTGGCCAGTTTTTCACGAAACGTATTCTTCCTATCATTGCAGTTTCCCTGGTGCAACAGCATTCTCATATGCTTGAAATATAGTACACACTGAAGATTTAGCACTACACAAAAGAGTAATTGCATTTTCTCTTGTTTGTTTCCCCACACACCAATGAATATTGAGAATTTACTCCATTTTTAGGACAGGTAGAAAACTCTAGTATTTTGAGTAGACTTTGATGGAATTTTACGTTATTTATGAAATGTACTCTAACCATTTGCTTTGAATGTTGTTGTGTTTCTTATCACCATTTATTAAATTTTCCCTTAAGTGAAATTTAGCTGGTATTGTTTGCAGAAATTTCACCAATCATACTGGCTGCCTTAGCTAATCCTGCCGAGAACACTGTACCTTGTCTGTTAGCATTACTAAATACATCGTTCGTCCATTTCATTGACGCTCCATCTTTGGCTATAATCATGCCGATTCTTGAAAAAGCAAACATGCAACGCTCAACGGAAACGAGAAAAATGTCAGCGCAGATTATTGGTAATATGTATGCTTTGACTGATCAAAAGGTTTGTCTTTGGTTTCGAATTTCGTTTCATTCTACTATCGTTTGAAGAGTTATTTAGTGATGTAGATGTTGAAAGCTTCAAATACCCTGACTCTACCTTTAAGAAGGGTCTTCTCGGTATTTGACTAATTAAAAATTCTCCTCTTTCGCTTATTCTATTACATATGGCGATTTTCAAGCTACAAAGCCAACTTAGAAGCATTAACTGGTCACTTCAAAATTTACTTTATTCTTTATATCACAATTTATTTTTGTCCATCGGATTTCCAACATGCATAATACTACCGTCAAGCGTTGACTGGAGTCAAAAATTATAATTTTTTCTGTTCAGTCCTGTCATTCTTTGAAATGAGTTATCAGCTGCTACTTTTCTGTATGTTACAGTCAAATTTGTTCAATTTCCTATCCGGGATTTGTATTTAATATATTCATAGCAGCGACTGCAAAGGTTGTGTCATTGTTGTAAAGATGCAATTCATTTATGTATATCTATTTGCCTTTCCTCTGCGAAAAAGAAGTGGTTTTTTGACATATGAAACAAACTCGCCTTGTTTTGGCATCAGAAGTTGCCTTCTGGTTATTTTATCAGCCTATTTTTGCAAAAATGACCAATATTTGAACTATTGCATACTGCAGTGCTGTTCTTCTTTAAAATAATTTGTTTCCATGTTGTTCTAGGATCTTGCACCATACCTTCCTTCCATTATTCCAGGACTAAAGAAGTCCTTGCTGGATCCATCTCCTGAGGTATGTCTTCATTTTGCATTTCTGCAAATCAAAATTTGAAGCATTCAAAGAAGATAGATGGCAAATGTACTAGATAGGTAGGAATAGTTTATTGGCAGGAAGGTTAATTACGTTTTCCAAGCACCATAAAGTAGTAGCTGATGTGCAAGGTTTGCAAGAATTTCTGTGTGAGGCATCGTGGAGTTTTTTAGAATTGTGAAGAATTCACCCCGTGACTTGCAGCTTCGCACCAAACTCGCGCGCTCAACATATGCATATGATTGCAAAGCAGTGAATTTAACTTGGGCCAGTGTGATTTTGCTTTGCTATGGAGTGATCATTTGAAGTGGTGCTTTCACTAAGACCCAGCATTTGAAGCAGATGTACAGACTCGAAACTGTTGCCTCTGGAGACATCTAATCCACTCTGGTTATAATCATAGTGCTATTGCCTTAGCTGTAGAATACGAGTGGGATTTCTCTTTAGCTTGTATCATCTGTAAGTGTAACACTGTAGCACATTTGTAGCACTGAAATTTTTAAGTGCAAGCACATTTGGTTTGTTAAATCTTGCCTGGCATAATTAGATTTTGTAGTCTATTCCTTTTGTGGCAGTCTTTGTAAAATTGCTTGTGCACAAGGTACTGTCCAGGGAATAAAATATTCTTCAGTAGGCATTTTTCAATTGAGCATGAAGTGATTTTATTTCTTCTAGGTAAGAGGTGTTTCCGCTAGAGCCCTTGGTGCAATGGTCAAGGGAATGGGCGAGGAATCCTTTGATGATTTGTTGCCTTGGTTACTGGATACTCTCACTTCCGAACAAAGTAGTGTTGACAGATCTGGTGCAGCCCAAGGTATGTTTATTAATGTAAATCTGATTTTTACACTTTTTTGGAAAGAATTGTCGATATTCTTCTTCTCAGGTCTTTGAGCGTATGCACAACTACAAGCGTTTGCAAATTGATAATCAATTTGTAGAGAAAATTACCTTATCATCAAAAGTAGTCATCAATTTATTCTGACAAAATCAATGAATGGTTTGTAGCTATGTCTCCATTTATGCGTTTGCATATTATTCAGAAAACAAAGTTGGAAGAAAATCGCATTTTTCTTGAAATTTATTACAGTGCATTTTTACTATTGCTCTACTGTTTCTCAGTGAATTAAATTTATAACATTGACAACATGTCTTCTCGCAGAGAAGCTATGCTTGTGAAGACGCTTGGTTAACTATGAAAATGTTATTTTAACTGAATTGTCTTAAATTCCATGTGTATCTTTCAGGGCAATAGGAAACTTTTTTGAACATCCTTTTTCTGTTCCTCAAATGTATCTTGCATAGTTGGTATCCTATTTACCCTATTTCAAGCGCATTGCTTTCTGATTGAAATAGAATTAGAGATTTATTATATATATCGTTTCTTTGCCATAGTTCTTATACAATGCAATATTGCTGGAAGTATTACGAGGGATATAACTATTCTGTTATATGTATTTCTGGTAGCAAATGAACGTAAAATGGCATGTAATTGCCGAGGCCAGACTGGGTGACCTTCGGCCACAGGGCCAGCTCTAGCGCCGGCTACCACCCACTCTGGCCCAAGCCGTTGTGGAAAGAGTACATGTATTTGTAGAATAGTCGTTCTGTTTTGCCAGCGTCCGGCATCAGCAAAGGTAGTGTATAGTGATTGTTGCCCCAAAATAGTTGGTTGTCCTTGATCTTAAGTGTGGTGTTATGTTGATATTTATCTCCTTTGTCATTCCGTTAGGATTAATTCAGATTCCTACATCATTTTATCTACCATAGTACTATTGATCTCGAATGTACAATCTTTTTCCAACGTCCATGTGTCCATTTTCACTTAGCAAGTTTTGGATACTGTCACTGTTTCCCTTGAAATTGATAAAGGACGGTTAGCAGCGTCCATATGTATTGGTGCATAATTTCTATCTGGCCGCCATTTAAATGGGATGAATTTTAGTAAATTTGACACCATAAGTGCTTAGTTCATGTTCAAACTGCTACAATTGGTGTACATTGGAAAGGCTGCTAAAAGCAAGAGTAAAAGTTCGCTATCATCTGCAAAATGATAATATTTATTGCATAGTTTAATTCTTAGTCTTAGACAAAGGTTTAAATAGTTTAGTTTGAATCAAACTGAGCTTCAACCAGGAATTCAAAAGATGTGGTGAGTTCACTACTTACTAGATGTAGTGACTTCAGTACTATCAAGATGTGGTGAGTTCAGTGTGGGTTGCTTATTTTCGTATTTGATCTATGTATACAAAGAGTTGTTGAGTGTAATAACGAAGCATATTCTCTTTGTGCTAGTACAGTAGCTGGATGTTTTTTAAGTGAACCAGAGAATAGAATGATATGTTATCTTTATATTTCAGGCCTCGCAGAAGTTCTGCATGGCTCGGGTTCAGATCGGTTGGACAAGCTCATGCCTGACGTCATAAAAACAACTTTGAAAGAAGATCTTGCTCCACACGTTAGAGAGGGATACCTTATGTTGTACATTTATCTTCCTGCTACATTTGGAGACGAGTTTGCCAAATATGTTGCACAAATTGTACCATCGCTTCTTAAGGTATACTTATCTAGTCTTGCAATCCATTTTTTGCATTGTAAGATTTTGGTTTTGCTTCTGTTGTATGAAAGAGCAAAAAATATTAACTAGACGTTATATCCAAAATATTTGTTTCTGACCCTTCGTTAATGATGCAGGTCTTTTGTGCAATGATGGCCCACCTCCCATAGATTTATTATGCGTCTTATAAATTTATCATTTGTTAATTCTCTTTTTCTAATTCTCATTTTGTTAATTGTCTTTTTGTTCATTTTCATTATATTGCAGTGAATTTAAATACTGTCGGTTGTTTCTATCGGGAATGGTGAACGTGTTAATTTTAACTACTATTGTGGCTTGTGAAAACCATATGCGAGGAATCTTTATTGTTTAATCAGTGGATATGAACTTTTGAATTTTCTCGCAGGGCTTGGCTGATGAAGCTGAATTCGTCCGAACGACATCTTTGAAAGCCGGACAACGTATCATTACAGCGTATGCGGACACTGCTGTTGGCTTGTTTCTGCCAGAACTTGAAAAGGGGCTGTTTGATGACAACTGGAGAATTCGCTACAGCTCCATTCAACTGCTTGGCGATTTGTTGTTTAAGGTGACTGGAGTATCTGGAAAAATGACAACTCATGGAGACGAAGATGATAATTTTGGAACAGCACATTCAACAAAGGTAATTTTCATTGAAAACTAATAGGGTTTGACGGCACGGATCAAGAGTTACAAGGCCTAGTTGATTTACCTTTATGCTCCTTACCTGCCAACGGAAAATAGTTATTGTCCCATAAGTGTATGCAAACCTTGAATGTTCAAATAGTCAATATCCACTTTAACTTTGCACAATATACGCCTTAGCAAAGCAAGAATTCTTTGATTTCATGCCGCAAACAATGCTCCATTGAGTAAATAATTGAGTTTTGCCATCAGCTCTTGAAGTAAGCGTGTGATATTTCTCCACCACCCTGCATGTTTCTAAATGACCTGGTAGTAGTCTTGTAGTTTTAAAACTCTGGACTATGTGGTTTAAAGTGTGCTCTGATAAGTATCATGTGTCATAGGGAGTATTCCTTGATCGTAGCTATTCATTATATGTATAGGAAAGTAGCGCTG